>OAMR01000002.1:5312029-5343818 GCA_900205405.1 Echinochloa crus-galli | reverse complement strand
GATACTAAGGAGGTGGATTTACAATATCCATGAATTCAGACCGGTTCTAGGAAGCGGTCAGACCGGTTTTACTGTAGCAGATCCGGCAACGCCAAACCGGTCTGACCGGTTTCAGAAAGCGGTCTGACCGGTTTCGTCCGTAGTGGAGTAGGTTTAGGACTTTCAAAGAGTTTTATCCCGTATTGTAAACCAACTCAACGGGGAAGACCATCCCACCCTATAAATATAAAGGGCTAAGGCCGATTGAGATATCATCTATCCAACATCCAATCGAATTTATCTTTTTTATCTTATTTATCGTTTTCTTTACTTTTATGTTCTGCATTACTTTTATCTCCAACTCCTAGCTCTTCCAATCCCCATATCTTCTGTTCTTCTCTCGTCTCGACGACGTTTGAGGGTGTTCTAGGTGGCCTGCCGATCCTAGAACAACCCTAGACTCTCAAGCTCCGACGGGGTCCCTCCCGGGCTCGAGATTCTAGGTTTTATCGTCGCCACACCAAAAGCGGTCTGACCGGTCTCAAAAGCGGTCTGACCGGTTCATCTCAAGGAAAGCGGTCTGACCGGTTGCACCAAGCGTGGAGATAAATACGAAACCACTACAGAGATGAAAAGAATGTAAGGTGAAGATGAGTTCCTCACTTTCTCTGTTAAGATGATGAAGTCAGGCAATTCTTCGCTCGTGTCGTGGTGTAATCATGCTCAAAACACTCCAAAGCCAAATAGTAGGTCACACACGAGTAAGAGAAGGCCCAGCAGCTGCCGCACTGCCCCTGGTTCTTCACCTCCGTCACCGCCCCCTTCTTGCGCCAGTCCACCGCCTTGGGCACGTCGCCGCAGGCGCGCCCGTACCTGAACCCGCCGCCGCCGGAGTTGCGCCGCGGGCTGAGGCCGAGGTGGGTGGCCTTGAACTCGTCGTGGGTCAGGTCGGCGAACTCGTTCAGGCCCAGCCAGTAGCTGCTCACCTTCTTGTTGATCTCGTCGATGTGCTTCAGGTTGTCCTTGAACACCTCGAACCGGCGGAGCTTCTCCTCGAAGCTCGCGTACGCCTTGCGGTACTGGGCCACCCACTCCTCGAACAGCTTGATCAGCCGGTCATGGCTGCCGAGGTCCTCCGGCGCGTACCCAACGATGGAGAAGAAGTCGCTGTCGTCGCCGTGGGGGCGAGCCTCCGCCGCCAGCAGCCACGCGCCAGCGCACAGCAGGAGGAGGACGGCAGCGACGCCGGAGAGCTTGCCCATCTTCAGTGCTTGCTCGGTAGGGATCGAGGGGAAGGAGAAGAGGTTGTTGTTGGATTGTGAGTGAGATCGCATGGGAGGATGCATGTGTATATATACTCATCATCGTGGTGATCGCTTGGAAGCAAAGCGATTGAAGGCGCTGCAAAAAGGGAAAAGAAATTGTGGCCGGCGCCAATGAGTGTTCCCTGGATCATGCCAAGGCTTGAAGCTTTGCTCTCTGAGACTGATCGAAAGACTTTGCTTCCAAGCATGCTACTGGGTGCAGAGTGAACATGTGATGCGATGCTTGTTTGGCTGCAAAGTTCAGAGGGAAATCTGAATGGCAACTCGCCCTGAACCTATTCCTTCAGGGGAAGCAATAATATATCTGGCATGCATCTCAAGCCTGAACCCAAAGGGAACCTGTACATGCAACCAACAACTGCAACCTGATGGGTGCACTATCTTTGTCAATAGTCTGGACCCTGGAGTCCTTTACAGGCTAACGCTTCCTGTCTCTGCTGAACATAGTACACAACAATGGTTGGTTTTGATTTTTCGAAAAAAAAACAATGTCTGTTTGTAGTTCTTTAGAGGAATATATCTCGGTACAGTGGTCAGTAAAGTGCTTTCTGTTTCATGAAGAACACGTTATCTCTTGGACCACGCTTGCTACATGGAGTAAAACAGGGGCATCAGATTCATCATATAGCGTCATGCGCATAGATCATTGCTGTATATGGCATACTCATCTCTCCTGCACAGGCCACTACGCAAAAGTCAACACTGACTTCTATCTTTGGTTCCCAGTGGAGTAAACACATTCCAACAAGTGACCAAGGTCAGAAAACACAAAAACAGAGGCCTTTTGTTTAGATATTGAATTTGGGAGGTCGAATTTGGGCCTTGTTTAGATGTTGAAATTCGTATGGTGAATTTGGGAGTATGATGTCACTTCGTAATCATTGCGCCACTGTAGCATTTCGTTTGTATGTGCGAAAAATTGTCCAAAAATTGATTAATTAGGCTCAAAATGTTCGTCTCGCAGAGCGCAACAAAACTGTGCAATTAGTTTTTAATTTCATCTACATTTAGTACTCCATGCATGTTATGACATTTTGATGTGATGGGGACGCATAGTGAATTTGGGAGTTCCTTTTTGGAACTAAAACAAGGCCTTGGGAGTTTAATGTCACTTCGTAATCATTGCGTCACTATAGCATTTCGTTTGTATTTGTGAAAAGTTGTCCAAAAAATGATTAATTAGGCTCAAAATGTTCGTCTCGCATAGCATAACAAAACTGTACAATTAGTTTTTGATTTCATCTACATTTAGTACTCCATACATGTTATGATATTTTTACGTGACGATGAATCTTCTTTTTACATAGTAAATTTGGGAGTTGCTTTTGTAATCTAAACAAGGCCAGAGTATGAAGGTATTCATGAATCATGATATGGCTTCCAGCGCGATCAAGTTCATGAAAAGTTGACATATGTCATCATAATTCACAACAGAAATACATGTAAGATCGATGTAGCATACTCAATTACAAGAATAATGCATCATGCATCCATTCTATATATGACAGTCCTACTACTTGGACATGAGCCAAACTAAGACGTATGTCTTTGGGATGTAGGGTGGCGACGGATAGAATGAATGATCCTTCTTCTTCTTCTTCAACGCGGCTTAAAATAACTGTTACGCTTTCTGAACTCTTCTACCTTACTTCTGATCATCCCTTCCACATGAGGCAGCACATACATGTGTGTACTGTCAAGCATGTGCACGATGAATTTCTCGGATGCAGGCATGGAGGCATTCAGATCAATGATGAACTGCGCCATGGGCTCGTCACTGTAAGGAATTAATAACAAGAGTGTGGATTATTATGAGGAGGTTCAAAGAGAGGAAAGGAGAAATAATTAAAACGGTGCAGTCAGTAGATGTTACCAGTATATAAGCAGCCCCCTGATTGCATCAACCATGTTTTCTGACCTGTGGACAAGAGAAATACCTGGTTGCATTGGGGAAAAAAGACATGTCAGTTGAATGAGCCAAAGTACAAACAGATTAAGGAAAAACATGCAATTAGACAGCAGAGAATTTTATGGTGTTCAGATGTGAAAAGAACATGCCAGTTGATGATAAGAAAACGATGAAGAACAAGGGAAAAGAAAAGGTTGAGTCTGCTCTCGCCCTCACCGTGCTATGCTCTGAACTCTTCAGTCAGCCGGCGAAACCTAGCTCTTCCGTGTCGGCTGCTGCTGCTGCCTTCGCCCGTTTGCTTCGGGTGGCGCCCGTAGGCATCTCTCCTTATGAAAGGAGGCGGCTGCGGCGGCCGGCCAGGTGGTCCACGTCGTCCAAAAATCTTTTCGCCCGTCCGATCTCGATCCTGCGGATGAAAACTGGCCGCCGTTTCGTTTCTCGGGAAGGACGTCACGCGTTGGTCTCTGATTCGCTGGAACTCACGAGAAGGCACTCGGCTGGTCTGGGAAAATAAAGAAGCTGCCCCCACACGTTTTTCCTCCCCCTTCCACGGTATGTTCTCCTGTCGCTTTCCCTTTCCTTTCTGTCTCCGTCCCTGCTTCCGTCGATTTCTTTCCTCTTTGATGCTCTTTTTTCTAATCATGGTCTTCTTCATAGATCCGATGGATCCCTTCATCCCTGGCTTGTTTTCCCTTATTCTCAATGGCAGCTTCATGTTTCTCTTGTCCCTTTTCGTTTTTTTTCTCCTCCGGCGATGGTGGGATAGATGGCCGGTGATGGTAAAAGAGATGACTGGAGATGTCGATTCTTCCTCTTTTCTCTACTACGGTTCGTGTTCTTTTCCGTGTCTCCTTCCTCTCACAGTTCTTTCTTAGTCTGTTCTTTTTTTTTCATCACGAGATTTGCCTTTCTGGCCGGCGATGGTAAAAGAGATGGCCGGAGATGGCTATCGATTCTTCCTCATATCTTTCTCTTTTCTCTACTGCGGATACATGTTTTTTCTCTCGTCTTTTTCTTCCTCTCACAGTTCTTTTTATTCTGTTCTTCGTTTTTTCCCCATCACGAGATTTGCTTTTTCTCACTATGTTCTTCGAGGTTTTTTTCCTTGCTACGAGATTTGCCTTGTGAAGTCACAGATTTCGTTTTTTCCCTTTCAGATAGATCTTGGATTCTGTTTTTTTTCCTGCCCTTTAGATTTTGCTTCTTGACCGGATCTGTTATTGTTTTATGAAGAGCATCGATTTTTTTCCCTACCCTCTGCCTTCTCGGATATGCTATGGGTTTTATATTTCTCTCTGTTAATCTTTGTTGATCTTATAGTGGCGGTCGCAATGCTTGCAGGCGCGGCACTGGTGAAGCTGTTGTCGTCGTCATCAGCAAAGGGGAGCTCCAGGGCCAGCGGCCGCCCGATGCCCTTCGTGCAGGAGCCCCTACCTCGCCCCTTGCCGGTCCCTCAGCTTCCACTCCACCCATGCTGATGGCCCGGCAGGCGCGGCCGTGCCTCCACGCCGGCGTCCCTTATGTTCTCCGCCAGTGCTGTTGGCCTGACGGACACATCCCGCACACCGACAGTTCGGCGAGCTCCGTCCAGTCCCATCCCTACTCGCGTCGGAGCTCGGCCTGCCACGGCCACCCCCGGTTTCGAGCGCCGGCGGGACCTCGTCTCGCTCCGCACCGCCGGCTGGGCCCTGCGCTGGTGGCCGAAGCAACAAGCTGTGGAGGTTGCGCACCTCCAGCTGATGCACTGCTGCCAGCTCGCCCCGGCGTGCACTGCATCCTTCGTCGAGCGAAACGACGCTCTGGGACAGCAGAGGTCAACAGCCTTCATCAAGCTTGGTCCAGGGTCCCAGGTGCCTCGGGGAATCAGAGGAAGATGATGGAATCGTCAGACAGCCTAGCCTGCGGTGTGTAACCTCAATCCCTTATGGATCCTTGCGTTCCTTTGGTTTTCTTCACAGGAATTTACAGATTTGCAGAACTAATTCACTGACGATGGCATGCTGACCAAGTGTTTGTGGAAATGACAAACTGCCATACTGGATGTGCAATGCAATGTTACAGAACTAACCATTCCTTTAGGTCTTCTGCTTTTTTTCCTCAGAACTCTATGTGTCTTCATGTCAATACCATCTTGCCATTTTCTTTCATTGGCTCATTGCACATATGTTGCTTTCAATATTTGCACTGTTACGAGAACCCTTTTCAAATTCTAACCAACGCCCATAAAGGAAAAAAGGTTTTGTTATATCTGATAATAATAAGAAAAGGAAACATATGTTTGCACTTGCTTGATTGTGCTTCCATAGTTTTTCTTACCTACCTGCTGATTTCATATGTATTGTGCCCTTATTGCATTTGTAACTTTGGCTCTAGATCAGTAAGAACAACTGAGTTTTATTCTTTTGCATTATATCATCAGCGTAACAGTTAATCGAATTTAACTGCTAATTTTGATTTTAATAGCAGAACACCTAGCGTTCAGAATAGTGCAGTTACAGCGGCATTGTTTTGGCAAAGTTTATGCTTCTGTATTACTTCACAAATTTTCGTACCTAAATACCTTTCTTTTCATCTATTGTTTTGATGTAAGCACTTTTATGTTTCATTTATAGCTGGATGTAAATGACACTGCAGGTTAAAGGTTGTGCCTTACATGTTCATAAGTTACTGTTTTAAGATTTTCCAATAACAATACTTACCATCTATTGTTGCTATTGTGAATAATCAGATGCTATTCCTTGCCAATCTTATTTGGACATTCGCTAAGATTCCTGAAGCTGTCCCAGTGTGATTACCCAACCAACCCCTTTCCACTCTAAGCAAGTATATTGACCTAAACCATATGAGATCAGACATGTTTCTTGTTCTTTTTTCTTTTTCTGGTGCTCCAAATGATAGTTTATTCATAGTTCCTTGTTCAAAAGATAACATAACCCTGCATTTCCATGTGGTTACATTCTTACCTTCTACAAATTTCCTATTAACTGGTGTTCAAAATTTCAGTCACCAATCTCAAACTGGTTTACCTTTGTAGCTTTTTACGTTATTGCAGAAATCAGAATAGAACTGACCATATGCAGCCGAGTATCTGAGCTCATGTGCTTGATGGTTTTCCTTTGCAGCTATTTTGATTACCGAAGAAGTAAGAATGGAAGTGACCATATATACAGCTCTCAAGTCACAAGTAGTCATACATGATGAAAGAAGAATCCACAGGAATCGAAAATCAGGATAATATCTTTGCCTAAGGTAATAATGTTATCTCAGACATGAATTTTAATTTTAAGCAATAGTTCTAGCTAGCATAAAATGGACCTTGACTGTTGAGTTCCAACTGAGATATCACTGAATGAAGACCATTGCGTTAGAAATCCAATTGAATTTTAGGTAACTGATTGCTCCTTTGGCAGAACCTTGTTCCCAAGTTAATTAGAATTCCAAGGATTTGCGCTGCACATTGATCAATTTGTGAAAATTGAGTACATGGAAGAATTATCTTTGAGGAATGCAATACACATGTTGTTGAATTGAAAGTTAACATATTTTTTATGTCAGCATTCTATTGTAAGCTCTAACTGTTTGAAGCAAATCTCAGATGGTAATGGTGACGCAGGAACCAGCAACAACCCTGAAGCCAAGGCGAAGGGCTGCGACGCAGCATGGTGAGTTCGGTTGTTGCAGCATCTGAATCCTGTCCAGCTTATTCCTGCTGAATGTGAATACCAGAATTTTTGCTTTGACTGTAGTCTTTGGTTTTCAGGAGGGTCTAGCACTGCTAATCTCCTCTAGGATCTAGAAGAGTACTTGCCAGCTCTGCTAGGTCTGGTGAAAGAAGGTGATTACCTTATCCAATATTTTTAGAACTATCATTAAGTTAGCATGTTTCCTGATTTAATACCATTCACATAAATATTCGAGGCAGTGAGCTGAGAAACAAAGTGCAGTTTGCATGGGCTAACCAAGATGATGTGGCTGAGGCAAGGAGGAGCCCTCATCTATATGCATCTATGCAAATCCTTCTCAACGTTTCAGAGTAGTGTATTACTGAGCTGCAGGAGACATCCATGCCAAATCCTTGGTACGAGGTGTTGTCCGTGCTGCATTTGATGGCCATGGTGTGCTTCTTGCAGGCCAACACCCTCCTTCATAGGTCCTATGCTGACGGTCACGGACCTAGAGTCTCTGAAGGTTGGTATAGTCATCATAAACATACACCTGAGGCATCATCAGACCGCTGACCATCATGTTATGTTGTACACTATGATGGCAACACAAACACACGTGTTCACGCACAGAGAGCAGGCAACCCACTGTTGATCTCTTCTTGAAGGCAGCTGGGTAATTGGACTGTGCAATTCATCATGTACTTGCACAGATACCACCTGAAAGAAGGTTTGATGCCAGATGATCCGACATTGTGGATATCAGAAGCCCAAATTTGCAATATATCTACTGAATTATCATGTTTCATATTTTATTTTCAGAAGAGAACTTCCAGTAGATCTAGCTTAGGGCAATCTTAAAGCACTTAGCTTTCAAAGTCTTAGTCAGGCACTGCACAAAAGTCTTTTTATATATGCTGTTTATTAAGCACATATATTCCAAAATAGCTATAATGTTTGTCACTCCATATATGCTTTATTGAAAGTAAATCTGTATAGTCAGGGTTCAGCTGGAGCCATTAATCATCTTAAAATTCTACAGGGGGTTGATCAACTTGGGCTGGCAATCGATAACCCAAAGGCAACATTATCGGTCAAAAGACACTTGGCTTGCGAGATGATCAAATGCTGGAAACAGGTGTCTTTCTCAGACCTAATGGAAGGCCCAATGGATGCATAAATCTATTTTTGTATAATAGTTTCCCTTTTATTTGTCCATTAAACAATTACTAAACAAACCTGTTCACCTGTATGTCTCAACTGCTGTTCAATAGGTCAAGGATAGCATCCTAGAGCTTCCTTTGTCAGATGGATGGGGGAAAAAGCACGCTCTCTTTGTAAAGTGGAAATATGTTGAAGCTAAAGTATGTAAACGAGCTTTACTCTATCCTTCTCCAATTATTTTGATTTCCAAATTGTATAAACAGTTGACAATTAGCAACCCAAATAAATGATCTGAGTGGCACAAAATAATTTCTCCACTATGAAATTATCTTCAACTTATTGTCTGTGTGAATCAAAATGATTTCATTCTGATTTTCCCCTTGCCAGGCTGCTGCTTACTATTTCCATGGATTGATTCTTGATGAGGGAGAGACTGAGAAAGCCCAAGAGATGGCCAAAATTAGCTTCTGAAGCCTTCCACGCTGCTGCTCCATCATCAAGGTCATTTAGCACTTCCAAGTCTTCTCCTTCCTTTCCTATGCTTGAGCACCTAAGTCTGTGACCAAAACTACATTTTTAAAATTAATGTTACAATTCTACCATTGCACCCTCTATATCAGTGAAACACTTAATATATCACGATTACCTGTCTACTTTGCAGAAGTCCAGCTCCTTTTGGAACAACCAAATATCTCTTGGACATGATTTCAAAAGATGTACAAACCAAGGTCCAGAGCTACCAGGACCTATATACACATCAAAGGCAAGAATTAGACTGAGAAAGAGGCAAAGAAATAGTTGTCACCGTATATGCTAATTCTGCTTTTTTTCTTCTTTTATGTAAATTCAGAGCCTCGAACAAAAGAGTCAGCAAACTCATCACAACACCACCTCCATTGCCTGATTTTCCATTGGCCCTAAGCCCTGAAGATTATGAGCTTCCCCAATTAGATCCATTGTGGAAGGGACCTAGCCATGGATAAAGCTCATTGCCAGCGTCAGGCCGCTAAGAAAGCTTCCTCTGAAAGAACAGAACTCAAGGCCTGCTGATAAAACAACAAAAAATCTGGCTGAATTCCCAAGTCTATAGCCTGATGAATTCATGGGTACCTTTATGTGGGCTTTAAAGTTATTGCATCTGTAACCTGATGGACAAGTTTATAATAGAATATTTTTATGTCATAAATTCAGCATATGTTATCACATTCTCATATGCCGCGCGCGGCGCGCGCGCCAATCACTAGTCTGCTTTTATTATTCTACCAACACCGTAACCGAGTAGGATTCGAAAAGAGTCTTGGGCCCTTCCTTCTTTACCATATGGGCCCATTCCATGATCGCCTCTATTCGGCCCAGTCCGACTCGGACACCCTGCCCAATTCATCAACGATCAGTTGTTATTCCGGCCTCTTAAAGTTAGTTTTTATTCTTTCCTAAAAACAAAATTTAGTTTTTATTCCGGCCTCTGCAACGAAGAATCATCAATCATGGATGCGTGTTTCTCAAAAAAAAAAAAAAATTAAAAATCAATCATGGATGCGTTTCTTTCAGGAAAAAAAAAACCCGACAGTGCTACTTATATCACTGAACCACAAGCTGAAACAGGAGAGCTGCTGGATGGCTCGGAATTCTTCTGGCAAGAGTGTAGTTATTATTAACTCTCATTCGGTTGCTCCATTCCGGGCTCTCATAAAAAGCTCCCAAGAATCGTAGTTGAGTCCACAACAGCAATACATGTAAGACATCTTACATGATTCAAAGTAGGCAAAACCAACTGCAGCTTCAATTAATCAACGCCACCAAGGCAAGTGCATTGCCAAAAAGCAAGGGCCATGTAAAAGGCTCAATCAGGATACAAAGCAAGTAACTGCAGTTTTTGGGACTAACACGAATACATATTATTCTATGTCATCGTGACTGAGGCATGGAAATGCCAACTGGGTTCTATATTAGTTCCGCGGATATGACATATGAGCACAAGGTACACGCATCTTTATGGGGCGAGGAGGAATGATCCTTCATTGTGGCTTCTCATAGCTGTTCTGGTCCCTGAACTCCACTATCTTACTCCTGATCATCCCTTCCACATGAGGCTGAACAAACATGTGTGTAGGATCGAGCATGTGCACGATGAACCTCTCTGATGCTGGCATTGAGGCATTCAGATTAACGATGAACTGTGCCATAGGTATATCACTGTGGGAAAAAAACAGAGGATTCACAGGAGTGTGGCTCGTTATGAACAACTTTTAAGGGATATTATGGACATGTAGTTAAGAAGAAATAAAATGATGCATTTGATTTCAGTTGTATCAGGAGCTCACCAGGAGATGAACAATCCCTTGATCGCATTAACCATTTTGTCTGTGCTCTGGACAACAAGATTACCTGGTTGGCAAACAACACAACAATGTCAGTTGGAGTAGCAAGCAGCTCAAGTACTACAAACTTTTTTTTTCTCGAACCACGAAGTACTACAAACTTTCACACAAAGCAGACCATGAATCAATTGGTGTTCTAAGATGGTAACACAGTGATTCTTGAGCCAGCTGCAAAAATAGCAAGACCAAAGGTTGAAGAACCAAATGGTTGACAAAATGCTCTCCATAATGGGGGAGGATTGTGAAGTGTAATGGTCACAAAAGGACTAGAATACCCCGACATAATTCATGCAACTACCATGATATGTAACCATGAGTACAAGAAATTATGTGGTGTCTTATTCACCAAAAAATCAGCATAGCATGCGTTTTTTTCCCCTAATTTTCTTTTCCTCCCTGAGCAAAATACCAGCGAATGTATCAATTTTCTTCTTCTCACAACATAAACAGTAGTAGAAAAATGGGTTTCTTTTTTTTTGTTTAAGCAAAGCCCTGAGGGTATGGCAGAAAATATGCTCACATGTTCCTGGGCACATAATCGCAAACTAATGGGAGTGCCACATGGATTTCACTGAACATCTACATGACACAGCAATCCCACTGGCACATAACTGCTACACAATAAACAAAATCGTTTTTTTTCTCTGGCAAGCAGGTCAATCGTCAATCGAAGTCAATTGAATCGGAAGCGCCTCTTGCGGATTTCCATCCCGACCATGTAGATTCAAAAGGGAAAATGGAAAGCATAAGTTCAGATCGGGGACGACCTCACCGCTGATTAGTGTCGATTACTCTCTCGGAGATTTCGCGTCCGCTGCGGCTTCCTCGCTGGTTTCAGCCCTCTTGCTTCGGAATCGGATCGAACACCAAAGACGAAGGCGGCGGCTGCTCCCTCGCCGCCGGCGCTGCTCCGTCAGCCACCCGCAGCCCCTCTCAATCTCTACCTCCTTTCCTTTTCCTGGGCCGCCTGCGGCTTGTATAAAGATGTTTGGGCCTGTGGGCTTCTCCATCTACCCATCAACCCCATATCCACAGCCCACCTCCTTCAGCTAGCGCGTGCGCAGCCCACATAGAGTTTTTTTTTATTATCCATGTGTGTTAGTACTCGGAAACTTGCGAATTGGCTCGTAGTCCAATGGCAGGACGGTTCAGTGGGACGCTATCCATCAGGGCTCAAATTCTGGTGCTCGCACCTTTTTCTAGGATTTACCGGCGCTATGCGTTAAGTGGTAAGCGGCGTTTCTGTCGACAACGAGGTACCAATGGTGACTTCGGAAATCTCCAAATCTGCTGGTGCTTTGTTTAGTCCTTCGGAGGTGCTCATAGGGGTAGGGTTTGCGTACGTGTAGTCATAGGGGTGAGTGTGCGTGTGTGTGAGCGTCTGCGTTGTATTGTGTAATTAAAAAAAGTACTCGGAAACTTTCTTCATCATATCCAAAGTATACTATTTGTTACCATAAAAAATACTATTTAAAAAAAACAAATCTCATATCCAAAGTACGACGGCAGGAACGTGCGCCAGCTGCACTTTGGTGAGATTGTTGGATAGTTCGTCTTTGAGGTGATAACGACCAAAGTACGACGGCAGGAACGTGCGCCAGCTGCACTTTGGTGAGATTGTTGGATAGTTCGTCTTTGAGGTGATAACGACCAAAGTACGACGGCAGGAACGTGCGCCAGCTGCACTTTGGTGAGATTGTTGGATAGTTCGTCTTTGAGGTGATAACGACTACAGTTACAGTGTGAGCTTAGTTTGGGATCAACCAGCAGCATCATCAACAGATTAGGCAGTACGAAGACCAGGGGACGGATGCGCGAAGGAGAGAAGAAGAAGAAAAGAGAAAAGGGAAAAATTGGTCACCCAAAGTATATACCATTTCCCTTATTTTTGTGTGTTGTCCATCACTAAACTACAGTGGCCGATGATGATGATGCTGGGACCCGTTGGAGCAAGTGTACGTGCAAGCTTGCCAAACGCATCTCGTGAGCAGAAAGGAGATAACCACCCACAAAATGAAGCACTTTGTGTTGAAAGCTTGGAAAAAAGGCCCCGCAGGACGACGTGTAGCAAATGGTCCACACCCTTGTTTTTGTTAAGTCGGCGGCCTTGCCAAAGGTATCCAAAGAAAAGGCATCAACGATATTCTATCTTTTCTTTAGGCATAACCAAAAACAATGTGCCCATATATATTAACATATGAAATCTATACTCATCATGGCTATGGAAAACAGCTTCTTTTCTTTTCGTTAACAAATATTATATATATCTTTACATATGGGAATCTTCATATGCATGGTCCATCAACCATCATATATAATTTTGGATACAAGCTAGAATACAAAAGACATGTATATGTGATGTATTCGGTATGACTTCTGACATGTGCATGCACAAGCTAGCAGCTAGGTGTATCCTAAGTATAGCTGATCGGCCATGTATATATTGCGTAAACTAGACTACCAGTGATGAGCTGGGAGCAACAACATTATGCGTGCCAAATTGTCAATGCCTACGCAATACATTTGCATGCCCTTGTCTACATTATCGCATTACATTGTAATGTAGTAAGAGCTAAGAAATTAACACTGCTAGGCTCGTTGTTGTTCCTTGCATACCGAGTCACACACTATATACTAGTAGTCCATATATATACATATATGTATATATATTATAGATATATATATGTAGGGGCACAGTGAGCATCTCTAAGAGATTAGCTAAAACACTAATCAAAATTACTGATTTAGCTACACTCTCGAAAACATATTTGACTAACAAATAACAGAGTAATCTAACAGATTATGTAAAGATGGCTAGTGAGGTAGGCTAGGTAAAAGTAGCCAGCGAATGAGGTGAGATGTAGATCCACTAAATTTGGAGTGCCATTTAGAGTCTATTGGAAACGTTTGGCTAAATTTAACTTTAGAAAACGATTTAGCTTATGTTTTGGAGATGCCGACAAGGTTATCTATATCCATCCATTTGATTCGATTTTATTTGAGGCAAGAGGAAAAGCTAGGCAACCAGGTTGGACATGCATGCACATGGCAAATGGTAGTGGTTGCTGGAATCCACCACAAGGGACCCCTGTCCGCTTATCCCGGGCACAAACCAGCATACTCCAGTCTACCGATGCATGCATTGGAGTATAAACTAAACAAGACAGCGTCACACACTCCCATGCTAGCTAATTAAGGTATTTAACCTTCAGCAGCATCAAAATTAATCTTGCAGGAATCCGTATCTTGGATCGCAAGCCTAATTAATGTGCCTAAAATATGCAGCATATCATCTTCGATGCTTGGTTTTTAATCCTCCTCTCTTGTGTGTGTATTTTGTATGTAGATTTTGTTAAGCTAGCTTGATCCGGTTTCTCTGTTGCTGGATTGTATAACTAGTTTTCACTAAAAATATGATTAATATTTTCTTCAGGAAAGGATCAAAGTAACAAGATAGTAATTTACCCTATTTGCGGAAGTCAAAGTCAAACAGTGCAGATAGTATTTGCAGAGTCCAGCGATATAGTAAACTGTAGTAGTGAACGATATTACTATGCAATCAACACAGTTTTGACCAAGCAACTGTCGAGTCTGAACGAACTCTGAAACAGATCGAGCAGAAAAAAAAAGGCTAAAAGAAATTCATCAAACCATGCACTGGTCTGTCAGGAAACGGCATAGGTTAGAACAAACAAGGCGATTTGTTTAGGAAGATTGCTATAACGACAGTGATAGCAGCTTTGATCAAGGCAATGGGGATGCGACTAATGGCCTCTTTGCCGTTCAACAAGGCCTTGGCTCAATGTTTGGAACTTTGGATAGAAATAAATCATAGAATTATGGTTTCCATTTTACTTTGATTTGTCCATGCTATCACCTTTTGTTCTTGGTTTATAGTTATAGCTTCGGCTATACTTTAACTATGTCAGCCAAAAATTATGTTTTTCAACAAAACATAGATTTTAGTGTGAATAGAAATGTTTGCTTGGAGTTCTTGTTTCACATTTCATTTTGTTGTTGTCCATGCAGTCATCTTTTCCTTTTTATTTTGTGGTACTACAATGCACTCTTGCTTGGCTATGCATGCCCGGCACTTTCGTGAGTAAAATCCATATTTTGCTTGGTTTTGAATTGCACTATGTCGAATAAACTCATTTCACCTGGCATCAACAACTGGATCTGAAAGGTGGAAATAAAAGAGCTACTTTCTAGTATAGTGATGTCCATTGCACAAGTGCCATGAAGACAAATGGCACCAATCACAAGTAATATAATCAATCCTTGTGTTTAGTAAAATAAAGCCTTGATTGTTTATATCCAACAGATGCATAGCAAGGGAACAAAATGGATGGGGATTATTTATTTCATCTCATCTTCCTCCTTCCATTGTCTTCCATCCCATTATGGAATCTTACAGCCTTTTGGCATCTAACCAACACACTCGATCATATGGACGATACACACACATAAACAAATGAAAAATACAGCCTTGCAAATTTCTGATGACAGGCACAAGCTCGTGGTGGTATTTATTTGTTTTCTCCATGCAGATAATAAATTTTCCGGATCCATAAAAAAAGAATCAAGGTGCAGTTTGAACGCAAGAATTTCAAAGAAATCTCTTGGTGAAATTGCTCTGCTGTGCCATGTTTTTAGGCGGTGAGAGGTTAGAGAAGACATCACATAGGATGCCCTGATGTGTGTAGGTTGATAATGTGTATTGGTACATGATAAACTAAAACTAATCAACTGCGGTGGTGGATCCAATCTGTCACGTACCTTTTGCGGTGGCAACATGTATATATATAAGTATATAATTTTTCTTCCTTTGATGAGTGAGCTAAGGCGCTAAGCTGAGTCAGTCAGGCGTCCACAAGTGCTGCCGCGGCACACCACAGCACTGGAACCCACTCCCTGTCAGTCTCATCCTCCCATGTGCCTCCCACCCAACACATTGCACTGCAGCCTTGCAGACCACCTGTCTCTCTCTCATATCATTTCCCTAATCATGCAGTGCTGGCAGTAAGATCTCTCCCTCCCTCTCTGTCAATAATAGATATGTTCTCTACTAAAAGTTACATTGATCCTTCATATCACACCATGTGCATACATGTAAATAACTGAAGTACTTTGTTGTCTATATGTAGCATAAAGTCAACATCCAGTCTACCGGGAGGAGCCCATCAGTTTCTTTTTTACCTCAACTCACAGATGTTAGTGTTAGATATATTATAAGCGTGGATAAGGAATTAACTTAATAAGTACATAATTAGGTAACATGTATGGTAACATCTCTTCTCTTGTAATGCCACTCCTGGTGAGAAAATTCAATCGCTTCTGCGCAACGTAGAGAGAGACTGTGATCCTGACCTCTCTTAGCTTATTACTGAACAGAACAATGCAAGTATGCAACAGGCCGGATTGCATGGCAATTGCCTCTTCGCTTAATTTGAAGAATCATATATCCAATAGTTATATATTGTTGTTTCCAAAATTACAAAATGAAAGGAAAAAATTTTCTTACTCATCAGCTTTAGTTCACAGGCATTTTCGCTGACAGACAGACAGCCTCATCATCAACACGGTAGCAGCAGATGGAGACGACCCCAGCCAGCTAGCAATAATGTCGTCGTAGCTAGCGAGCTCGATCAGTCCAGCTTCCACGCGTAGAGGTACAAGCAGAAGCCGGTCGTGGCCACCGTCCCGTCCAGCATCCCCGCCGCCATCGCCGCCGGCGCCGACGCGCTCGACAGCACGATCGGCCGGAAGATGAAGAGCGCCGGCCGCGTTCCGGCGCTGAACAGCCAGTCGTGCACGTCCCAGTAGACCTCCACCTTCGCCCGGCTGAAGGTGACGGACTGGTTGCCCCGGAACTTCCATTGCAGGTGCTTCACCTGCACCGCCTCCTCGCCGTCGATGGCGATGGTCATCTCCATGTCGGCGTCCGGCCCGCCCTCGCCGGCGCCGCCGCCGCCGCACTCGATGGCGACGTCGTGCACGTCGCCCTGGTCGTGGAACCGCGCCTTGGCCGCGAACCGCCGCCGCCCGAACACGTGCTCCCGCCGCGCCACGGGCACGGCCTCGGCCTCCGCGGCGGCGCACGCCGCGCGCCGGAGCGCGTCGCGGCGAGAGGAGAGAGCGCAGGGGAGAAGAAGAGAGGATTATATAGCACTGCAGTAGTGTCATGCCACTTGCAGAGAGGAGAGGAGGTTGTTGCGGCGAGAGAAGGAACATGATAGCAGGGTGGGTGATGGAACTGACGATCATGGATCACTATTCTATTCGGCTCGGCTGGATACAGGCAAAATGTTGCATAATTGCATTGGATTCATGTGTTGTTCGATGATGAGCTTGTTTGTTGGGTGCATGCATATGTTTATATATATATCATATATCATCACCACCACATCTTTGAATACATATAAATATACTTATGTAGCTATCGTCAGTCAGCATATAGTGATTTTGGATTTGATTTTGTTCTGTTTCTCTTGTTTGTATCCAATGCAGTTCATTGCTCCTTGATGTGCGCTTATATGTATCGATCGGTCTTAATCGTCGCTATTGTGCGAAAATGAAAGAGAGCATGGGATGCAATGCAAGGGAAGTGCTTGTTGTTTTCTGGGCATGTACCATTCGTTCTTAATTGGTTTGATGCATGCATCCGGATCTGAGAGGGTTTGTTTGCGGGGCGCATGCCATCATCATTGAACACCTTCATGCGATATAATGCAACAGATTGTTGGATAGAGATGTGCAATTTCGCATAGCTCTCGACTCCACGTAATATATGTACTCAAAAATAAATACTTTGATCAGAAAGTCACTGCAGTGCAAAAATATTTTAGTATAGTACATAGGGAGGAGCAACACACTTCATACCTTTCTGTAACAATTTGTAACTCAAGGCAACCTAGCTACATCTACATGTAATTTTTGTTAGTATTATCTTGCACTCACCTGCTGCTTGTTTAAATTAAGCTTCCAAATAAAACCAGTTCTAGTGGTCAATAAGTTTCCACATCTCTCCCCTCCTTACATGGAGGGGATTGATCCCAAGATATGGTGACAACATATCATTGGAGGTGTGGCCCTGGTTGTCACTCTCACTGAAACACAGATCCAAATTCTATGTGCACACCATTCCTAACCCAACCAGCTGGGTTGCAGAGCCTCAGGTTTCAAGTACACAGATTCAGATGCACCACTGAAAAGAAGTGCACAAAGACACGAAACTGGGGCAGCCAGGCATATGCATGTGAGACCTGGAGCATGCATGTGTTGTACAAATAGTTGTTTATCGTCCACTGGCCACTCCAGATCTGCTACCTCATCACTGGGAGTGGAGAGTTCCTCCGCAGCTTCAGCAGCCTCCATGGCACACTTGAAATTAACAAATATATACATCTATCTGTATATGTGTGTGTGTGTGTGTGCAGACAATCATAGAAATGAGTGAATCAATAAGGATCAGTAGTATGTGCACATATATGGTACAGCTCTAAGAACTTGGGGAACCATGTGATCCAGAAAATAATTGCACTCTTAAGTTTGTCATTGCAAGTTTGGAACAGCTCAAACACTGATGTATATCCTTGACAGGTCAAAGTACAAAAGAAACAAAAGAAAAAAAAGTGGGGGAGGCACTCCTTATGAACAATTCAGGCACACAGCGGCATAGTGGTATCTGCAGATTTTTGGTGAGCAGAAACTTCATCTTGCCTTCAAAAACCTCCACACAGTTTGATTACTATTTAGTGCTTGGTCAGGGAAAGATCTCCAGACAAGCACTTCCAGCTTCTCCATTATATCAAAAAGAACAATGAAAAAGACTATCTTTTGCACAACAGAGATCTGCTTTTGTTTTTGCACAACAGAGATACACTCTTTTTTCTTTTTTGCACAACAACAATTTAAACAACTCCTTGGTGTATAAATCTACCAACACTCAGAGAAGGTGACCAGGAAACAGCTCAGCTAAAGTTTGACACCTCTGATTTTCTCATCCATCTTCAAGCGGCACCTTGTCAAGGTCTCTTCGCGATCCTCTGCAGGTACACTTTTCAACATGTCCTCTATATCTGCTTTATGCTTCCTTTGCAGCAGACTGAGCTCCTCTTCCTGCTGAGCCAACAAGTTTATTAACCTCCCAATGACATCTGCTGCCAGATTCTGATCAGAATTGTACTCCCGTTCATCATCTAAAGAGCGATGGTTGCTACCGACAGAAGCTCCTCTAGACATGCTATCAATTGCAGATGAGTTGGACAAGTCCACAGATGATGATATTCGTTCAAAGCTACCTTCCACAGGGTGGGTGGAAGAGCCAAAGGATTGGTCCTTACATTTTGCATGCACAATGTCATCTACATCATTCCTCTTTGGTATTCCATTAGCAATATTACCACTGATTTGAGGTTCCACCGCCGAATGAGATATTTCACCGTCTCTCCTGGGTGAGTCCGACCAGTACTTCTTTCCAGAAGGAAGTTGTTCTTGGATAAAGCCATTGTGTGAGGCATCAAGCTCGTTACACAATTCAGAAGTTCCGTCATCGCCTTCTGAACTATGTGTCTCAGAATGACCAGCTTCATCCCCTTGGTTGTCAACTGATTCCTCTACTGCCCAATCAGGAATATGCGCACGTATTTCAGCATCTATCATTTCTGCAATTGCTGTTACATCCTGGTCTGTTAGATCCAGCTGCACGACCATCTCGGTTGCAACACTGATTGAAGTGTCAGCTTCAATATCAAATGGGAAGTGAATGTTTTGGGCATGACCTGTGCATTGGGATGAAAAATGGATAGAGGAGAAGTGACAGATTAACAATACAATGATAATTGAACAAGATTTGATCAATAAATACCTGTTGAATCAGCAATTCGCAGTTTCAAAAATATTGTATTCAAATCCTTCCGTTGACTCTCAACTGTGATACTTCGACCAACTGCAGCATGTGGATCCATAGTCTCATGTGAATAGTTGTCAGTAGGATGTGAATCTGACATACTACCTGCATTTCGCAATAAGGCAAAAGGAGAGAAGCCTCATATCAGTGAATCATTTAGTTGTTGTAAAATCTGTCAAGTCATTACACTTCTTCGCAACTATACCTGTGCGATCATGGCGGCCCACAGATGATCCAACTCTGTCATATCTGTAACTTGTGCTTGGGTTTGGACTGCCAGCAGTATCTGCCATTTTTATTCTATGATTATATGAGAACCAGATAAAGTTTACTGAAATCTGCATCTTTAACATAATATATTGCAAAATCAGTCACATACCTGGTGCACTTATATTTGGATGCAGTGGATAGAATATTTTTTCATCACTAACATCTAAGAGAAAAGGATCCATTAACAGTTCTTTTGCCGAGAGTCTTTTGGGGGCTTTGGCGATGCACTTCTCTATAAATAATTTCACTTCAGGTTCATCAATTTTAGCCAATGAACCAGGCTTTTCACCCTGTCATACCACATCAACAGATTATGAAAGCAAAAAGGTTAAATCTCTCTTGATTGTAACATGACAATCGGTTCAACAAAGCATATATTTCACATGACTTGCAGGGCATGAATAATAATATAAATCCATTTAATAGAGCAGACTATAAGCAAATTCAGTACATGCATTCAATCCACTCAACAAAAAGAAGGGTGGCAAATAAAAACTACTCCAAGACATGAAATTGCCTAGCAACAGAATAGTTTGTGCTTTGCATTAAAAAAAATCCTAAAGTCTTTGAGAATGATGCAATACACTAGTATGGCACTACTGGTAGCTTAACACCGTATTGAGCACATTAGACAACATAGTAGTAGCACACAAGACAACCACAGAGTAATTTCTATGAACAATAATACAAAAGTACATACACAACCACCGCAGGGATACATCTGAAACTGCCTATGGCTTAGGCGTTATCCATCTATCCATTATGACAGTTAAGTAAATCATGCTAACGGCTACTTATGTATCTATAAACTGACGTGACACGCTTCCAGTACAGGTACAGTACTCACCAGTTAATAACCCTGCCTGTTCACTAAAAAACTGCAGGGAACTCTTAAAAGAAAATTTCAAGGTCCATTCACACCACAGTGGTGTATGCTGGCAAGCAATAAACAGACAGTTCACTAACTGAAACACCAACCAAAAAAAACTCCGTTGAAGCCTACATAATCTTTCCATCTTGAGAACATTAAAATTGTTCTTTGCATAGATGTAATAGCCAGGTAGTGTGCACATTTGTTAGAAATTTTATCTTATCTTATACCTTTAGGTTATTTTAGTAGATGGAAGATCTCTAGTCTCACAAATTGCATTAGAAAATTTGTACAAAATAATATATCATTCTCCATTGTCTATAATGATAAGAAATAATACACTATGTTATAAAGCATTACTTAATTTTTGTCCTAACTCCTATAGCCATATAACATGAATATTGTCTCATGACAACAAAATAACAATTAGGAAAGAGATACAAATGTAATACAAGAGGCAAGTAAACTAACATCGGAGACTTTCTTATATATTTGTGCTGCATTCGAACATTCACAATATGGATATTCAAATGTAACTAGCTCCAGTAAACACATCCCAAATGCATAAATATCTACAAGTTCATTATATTCCTCGTCATAAAGTTCAGGTGCCATGAATTCTGGTGTACCTATAAAAATAAAGGTTCAATGAGAACATCTATGAAATTTCTAATGAAAAATAAGGACATTTAAACCAAATAAACTCCTTACCAATGATACTATGAGCCGAACGTGCATTATCCAGAATAGTTGCTAAACCGAGGTCTCCAATCTTCACCTCTCCTTGATTTCCATTTACAAATATATTATCGCATTTTAAGTCTCTATGGATTACTGGTGGGTCATGACTGTGCAGGTAGACAAGACCACTCAAGATTTGTCTTGACCACTTCTTTAAAGCTCTAATATCTACCTTCTTGTGTTTAATGCGGTACCTAAAACAAGAAAGACATAGGTATAAGGCTTAGCAAGATAACTGTTATAACTTATGAATCTTCAAAGACCTAAAATACATATAGCTTTAATTTGGTTCATATCAATGTTGCGTTCATTCAGTATTGGTACAAACATGATAGTGACATCCAATCATGCATTAGTAGGGGCAGCCCTTGATATACTCACATATGTAATGGGTGATAACAACAATGCCAGCCCAGATGGTTTCAGATACTAAATGTATGATGCGTGAAATATCTGAAGGACAACAGTTATAATCAATGAGGCACAAGAGAACGTACTGGCGCAATGTCCCTGATGTGAAGACCTCTGTGATGAAATTTATATTGTTGTTTTTTCTATCAAGCCATGAATTGTAGAACTTTATTATGTTTTTATGCTTGAGAGTCTTGAGCAACCGCACTTCAGATCTTAACCTTTCCAAATCATCATTGTTTCGAAGTAACTCACCCACTTTGATCTGGTTCCAAGCAACTTCTAGCCCTTCAAGTTGATCAAAAGCCTTGTATCTATGTCAATACAATCTAAATCAAGGATCCCAAGTGCATAGGATTAGAGCAGTTGGCAAATACAAGTCTCCATTGAGGCATATCTTCACATGATCAAAATAATATCTCGAAAAAGTTTCTTTGATTTTCATCATGATTAACAAAAGATTCTTTTCAAGCAAAATGCATACACACATGGCCTTGATGCTAATATAAATAATAACATTGGTCATTCTAAAATGTATGGAAAATAGTTCTATAACCAACACCTAAACACTAGTAGTCGAAATGACCAATGTGTAAGATTAATGCAGTATAAACATAGTTAACTTCAAGTCGTTTCAGTGGCTTACATATTGAAGATATATTTATCCTGCACATAAAAAGGAAAAGAACTATGAATGTACACTAAAGTGACACATCTACTCTTAGAGACATATGAAATGGTAATGTAAATGACAGTAACGGACAGCATGATGACTTTTTTACTACTTGCAAGACCAAAAAATAAGACAGCCAAATCATCACGGCAGCCACGCATGTCTCAAATCACTGGCTGGAAGCGACATACCAAAACGTCTACTTAATGAGCGCAGGACATCAGGTACAGCATGAAATAGGGGGAGTGAAACGAAGACAATGCACCAAGCAAATCACAGCAGAGCAATGCCAGCCGTGTATGTAAAGGAGGTCAGAGTTTGCACACCCAGAGGCAACATATGACAGACAGAAAGAGTATCCTACGACCCAATAGGCCACACATAAGAGGCATCTGGTGCTGAAATTGTGGGCGATGAGCGCATCAGAAAGCATAGAACCGATCCAAATGGCGAAGGCCATCTCTGAATAAAGCGCCGAGAACCTAATAAGGCCCCCCACGGAAAGAACTGCATAAAAATGGGATCTTTAATCGATAGCTCGCGAAGTCAAACGACCCTCGTGCGGACCCCAAATCGGAATCAGACGTCAAAGCCTGCGGAATGAAAACGAAAGGATACACCGTCTTGAAGGCGCCCTTGCCCAGAACCTCCGTGTACTGCAACAGGGCGGAATGCGTCAGCGTGGGGGCGGGCCGAGGGATCAGACAGAGGCCGAATCGAGAAGCAGAGGAATGGAAGGAAAGAGAGGACAGGGTGGTCGGGGAAGGCATTACCCGCCCGTAGCGGCCGGTGGGGTCGACCTCGGCGAACTCCGGCTCCGTCTCCGGCTCCGGCGGCGTGGGCGGCATCGCGGCGGTGAGGAGGGGACGCCGGACGGCGGTTTGCGAGGGAGCTTGCCGTTTTGGGGCCGTCGCGTTTGGGCGCTTAATTGGGATCACAGGGGGCTCGCGGTCGGCTCCCTTTCCGGCCGGAAAGCAACCTTTCCGAGTTGTGAATTGTGACCCGACCCGGCTCAAGACCCAGCCCAGACGAGAAGAGACGACACTGTCTGTGTCTGTGATTGAGCGAAGGAGACGAAGGTCAGAGTCACAGCCCTCTGTCACACCGGTCCACAGCTTCGGAATCACAACTAAATAATTCTCAGTCTTCTCCAAAAATTTCTTGTTCTTATCCTGGCAGTGTTTTGGTAAAATGTCAGCGAGGTCAATTTCCTTTTTTAGAGTTCAAGATAATTTTCTCCCTTTTTGTGGTGATGGGATCTCAATTTTATAGAAAAATAAAAATGGAACCGTAAAAAAGTCTGGTAGATTTTGTAACAGGTCATGTATTGGACAAACCGTACCTATATGCAAATGATTGATGTTTTTGTAAAGTGAGATGATTTGATGCTATCTTCGAGATTTTTGTTTTGTAAAATTTCATTATTAAAGCAAATTTGGCTCGGTATATGAATTTGACCTAGCCAATCCGATTAAAGAGGCACGGTCCACACGTAACTGGCCTTGGTCGAGAAGATCCTTCTTTTCTTTTTCGCCTAACGGTAGAGCCAGAGGGGACTCTTCTCTTATTTTCTTGCATACTGATAGGTTATCTTAAATGTATATATTTTTTCAGAGTACACGCTTTGACTGTTTATATGTATCTATATAATTTTCTCTAAGCATTGATTATAATCATATGGTATATGTAGGGATTTCTTCATTGTCCTTGTGGTGTCCTTCTTAGATTGCACTTCCTTCTCCATTCGATAAAGTTAGGCATAAGCAATGGTTGAACCGTTGAAGGCTTTGCACGTTTATATGGTTATGTAGAATGTGGACTCAGGGTGTACCTTATATGTGGGATCTTTTATATAATCGTATAGTTTTTTCAAGATTCAGCACATCGAAAGCGTACCAATAAATTGAAAAATGATATGATGAAAACACCTTACTATAAAATTTGTCAGAAATTATAAGAAAAATAGGGAAATGGTAGTGCTATGCAATTTTCTATAGAAAGTTGACGGTCCTATGATGTTTGTTTTTTGAAACACAATATATACACATACATAAACTCAGCTTGAAAAACATACACACTCTACCCATATGAGCCCACCACATGCATCTTCCTATTAACCAGCACATTGTCTACAACTAAAAGAATGCTCCAATTACTTTTTAGAATAAACCCAAAAAATACTAGGATTTTAAGTGGATACATTCTCTATTATAAACCTAACTTAAACCTCTAGACCCAATTTATGGTCTTATGACGTACTCTCTCCACCCAAAAAGTATATACCATTTAGCTATTTAAATTTTGTCTCAAAATAAATGACAACTTGACATTCAAGTCTCGTTCATGCATAATCTGATGTGCTATCCTTGTGCGTACATGATTAAATGAAAACACATTTTCTTCATTTTTCATATGTAAATTAAACTAAGTAAGGACACATGTATCTTTTAAATCTATCATTGATTTATCCAAAAGATCATGATATGTTATATATACTAGCTTAGTGTCCGTGCGTTGCCACGGTTAATATAAAGTTCTTATTTTCAAAGTCTAATTTTCTATTCATTCGGTACATATTCAATCAATCTAGATTGAGAACCCAAAATACAATAATTACCAGACACTCTACAATTGTTGCTGATAAGCCATCTATGAAGTTCATTGATTCCCTACATCCATACTGAGATTATACTTAAAATAAACAGGGTGTTTAGTTAAGAAATGTAATATAACATATCTCATATTACTTCTTATATTCTTATTTGATGCAAGGAATGTAATAGGGTTAATTACTTAATTCAACACCATTTCATTATCTATATAAAAATTATAATTGTATGTAGCTGAGTTGCTCGTAGGTGCTATTCCATCTGCATCACTCCGTAGTTGTTCGGTTTCTTAGGGAAAAAAACTCAACAGCTGTTCACGAAAAAAATTAATAAAAGGACTGCAGGTTAATAATAGAACTTCTAGGGTCTTTATTATAAAAATACGACGTACCACATAATCAACCGTTTTCTAGGTACCGCGGAAGCAATCCTTGCTTTAAAATTAGACTAGCAAAATGCCCGTGCGATGCTACGGTTAATCATACTATTTTATTTTTTAAAAAATAAATTCTTTTATTTCTCTCATTATATTTTTTGTTGCAGTCAATGTTTATAATTTATTAATGTTTTTAAATTCAAATGCATGTGATGCTCTTAATAGGCTTACGACAATACGAGGTACATGTGCATGATTATATTTCATGAAAAAAATGTTTACACTCGAATAGATGTCATGTCATCATAATAGGCAAGTATATCTCTCCTAAATGCTTATAAGCCAATTGCCATGATTTCATCTTGGCAAACACGGTAATGCAAAGATTTAAAGACCAGATAAAGATAACCAAAATTTTACTCAGAGCATAATATAGCAAAAAAAGCTAGGCATAAACTAAAAGTAAAAGAAAATGCCGGTTGGAAATTAGGATCATCTATTGATCATAGCGAGTCAGCGACCATATAATCTCGCTCCACAGTTTTTTCTTCTGCTCCTTTCTAGAGTTCTGCGCAAAGAAAATGGAGGCAGTGAGCAACTTGACAATGTTTGTACCCTACATAGTGCAGTCCAAATAGACAAGACACAAATTTACAGAAATGTTATTGCACCACGATGTTTACAGAAATTTACAGAAATGTCATTGCTCTACAGTATGAACTGATTACTGCAAGTAAGACTAAGAGAAGGGAAATGAGTTACAGAAGAATTAGGTGACTAATAATTAGCCACTTCACAAAATTTGTAGAAGATGAGTTACAGAAAACATCGAGCCCACCTTTCTTGGGCAGGGTCAGAAAACAAAGTGTACACCACTACAAAAAAACTCATAATCGAACCTTTTCATCTCTCTGTACAATAACTTTCTGACCTTTCATGAGCAACCTTATGATGGGTTTGGCATGCACAATTACTATTGTTTCTCAACATATTTTCCTTATTATTAGCCTGCCAATGGTTTCTTTGATCTTCATTGATGCCGGGTATATAATATAGTATACGAAAGATGTCGCCCAATCTAATAATAGATAATAACAGGTGATGAGCAGCTTATCTAGCACATCACATATAAGAAAGCAGAAAAGAAAAATTGCCTCATATAGGCACCAACATTCAGAGAAGCCAATGAACGCAATTTCCAAATAAAATTAGTTAGGAACCGTTATATTGCAAAGAAAATTGCAGAAAGGACACTGGGCTCACGTATTGCATTCACTGATTGTTGTGATCTGTCAATGTCCCGATGCATACTGGTGTCCTAAAACTATCTAGAACCTTGAGCATGCCAAACAGGAATAACATGACCTTTGAAGCTGCCAGGTTCAGAAATAGATGCACACCCCATTGCAGACGTCTGACTGCTTGCTACTTAATTCCATTCCAAAACTGAAGTTTCTACATACTAATCTCTGAATTGAAGGAGCCAAATAGGCCAAAAGTAATTGAGGGAGATAGTTGGATACGTACGCAGCAAGAACACTAAACTGGTCAAATTACAAGAAGCTATCGTTGCACCATGACCCCCCAGCTCGCTCCGCTTCTTTCGGCTCATAGATTCGCACCGCTCCTCTGTAATCATCTTTGCTGACCTCCCCTCCCCTCCGCCTCCTGCCGTACTGTTGGCTGTCGCTGTCACTCGGAGCAGGAGCTCCATCACAATTATCCATCGATTTCCTCCTCCAGCTCTTGGATCCGTTCTCTTCCAGTTCCATGCGGCATGCCTTGTGCGGAAAATCGGCAAGATGAGCGCTCGCGGGGGTGCGGCCCGGGGTGACACCGTGTAGGAGCTGCTGCGTGGGGCTGCGGAGGCGTGACCCACGGCGAGCTCTAGCGGGCTGCAGGGCACCGGGCCTCGAGCTGGTGACTGGAGAGTGGGGCTCAGTTGCGAGCTGAGCTACGCACTGGGGGTTGCTGCGGAGGTGGGAGCAACACGGACCGCTACTGAAGAAAAACGAAAGGGATGCTAGCAGGACTGCCAACGGAAGGTGGAGCAGGACCGTTGGTTGAATAATTAAAACTCTAGGCGGGTTTACCAAATTTTTGTTACACGGTCCACGAAAGGACTGCGGGTTGATTAAAAAATATGAGGGGGTTATTTACAAAATTATAACGTACCGCTTTATAATTAGATAGAGATAGAGATTTTTTTGGAAGAAGGGAATAGACAACATACAATATATATCTACCCTCCTTTCAGAGGAGGAAACGGAGAAAACAGGTAAGCCCACCTCTAGCACAGCAACGTGCCGCTGCCGCCATGCCTGTGGATTCCTAAAAAAACAATTAACAGCTGCCATTAATAAAAATAAAAAAAGTTTGGAACCCACACAACACATGGATCATGCTCTCCATCGCCAGCACGAGAGAGAGAAAGCCTGCGTAATCTAGCCAGAGACGATAGACACGGAGCTGTCTCGGCCCATACACACAACACCCTGCCGTGCCTGGTACCTGTGGTCCTCGATCGGACGGCGCGGTAAGAGGGCACGTTGGCATCGGACGGCCCGGGCCGTCCCCGTCGAGGCGGGGGGCCACGTCGCCTGCCGCGGTTGGTTGGGTTGGCTGGCGGCCTGAACGCCTGGTTGGTTCGTTGGCACGGCCACGGCAGCCGGGCGGCTCTCCCTGTCGTCTCCAACTTTCCCTTGGGTTGGCTGCCTCCCCTTCCCTTCCCCTCCGCTCCGCCTTGATCGATCGATCGGATTGCTCCTCCCACCGTTCGTTCCATCCTGTCCCAACTGACATTGCCGCGGCGCGCACGACTTCCACCTCTCCCACCGTCCGCCTATTCGACGCATATATACGCGCGCGCCTGCCTGCCTCCCTCTGCACGCCTGCCCCCCGCCCTGTCTCTTATACAGCTCCGCTCCTCCCTTCCCTCGATTGTTGAAGGCCGGCGCCGCGGGATTCGGCTCCGTCCGGCGGCCCGGGAGCTCGCGGTAAGGTTTGGTTTGCTGCCGAAGCTTCCGCCTTTCTACCCTCCGCTTTGATTTGGTCCGATTCGTCGTACTAGCCACTAGTATTATAATATCGTTGCGCAGCCCAACCAAGATCTTTTCTTCTCTTCTTTTATTTACTTCCCAGAGGGCGGAGGGGAAGACAAAATAATAAAGATTTGTTTTTTTATAAGCGCCGCGGGTAGGTGATTTGGCTGGTTTTGGAATTGGGATTTCGATGCACGGGCAGGGCCTTCTGTTACTTGCTACGTACAGCTGCAAAAGGGAAACTCATGGGGGGTTTTCGGTTTCGACTTTGGAGCTGCTGTTTTGCGTCAGGCATCCTCTGGAGACAGAAGTAGTTAATTCAGCTGTTCCTACTAGTGCCTACTCCGTAGTTGGGAGTAATTGTGATTCCGTAGAGGAAACAAGCTGTTTGCATTTGACTGCATGGAAAACTAAAATTGCTCTGCCTCAGTTTATTCTAAACCCTCCAAATGTTGTAATTGTACTGTTTGCGAGGCTCACCTAGCAGTTGTAAAAAGGAACAAAAAAAAAAAGAAAAAAACATAGATTGGGGTTTTCAGTTTTGAATTTTGAGCTGCTGTTTGTTTTCCTAGAAACAGAAGTGGTTAATTCAGCTGCTCCTAGTAGTTCCTACTCCTTTGCCCTCAAAAAAAAAAAAGTAGTTCCTACTCCTGGATTAAATACAATTCCAAAGAGGAAATAAGCTCTCTGCATTTATCTGCAAGGAAAACTGAAATTACTCATCCGCAGTTCATTCTACACTACAAAATCTTGTAATGCTACTATTTGTGCGGTTCACTTACCAGACAGGGGGAAAAGTGTGTAATTAGCTCGTACTTTTATGCAGTAGCAGCGCAACTATTCTGCCTAATTGTTAGCTGTGTTAGCTATGTAAATACAGAAAACATATTTGGAATCTTCTGACTATGGAATGCCACTGTCTGTGTTTCCTCCAGGCTTCCCTTTTTGATTCCACGAAGCTGCCGCCGTTATGATCTCGCCAAATGATTGTTAGCATTTGTCAGTCGCAACTTTCTTGCTCCTCTAGCTGCATCCTTGTACTGGAGCATGGCGAAACTCGCAACTCTTGGCCGCAGGTTCATATACCTACGCTTGTCTCCCTTTAGCCATGCACTTCCTGACAGCTATTTTTGCCTACTAATTCGTTGTGGCATGTTGATGCTTGCAGTGTCCTTAGATTTCCAAATGAAAGCATGAGGCTTGTTATGGTAACTATTATTGGAGCTGTCCTTGGCTTTTTCATTGGAATTTCATTCCCTTCTGTCAGCATAACAAAGGTACCATGATTGTGATGTCAACATAACTGCAGTATTTTGACTAATGTGAAATATATAATTTATGTCTGCGTTGTATGTGTCAGCTTCACTTCCCAGCTAGCTTTGTTTCATACATTGAAGACAAAAACTCTGGGCTCACAACGCAAGCTATACTCAATCATGCTTGGACTTCTGCCAGAAATGCAAGGGGAAATGATACCGAACCAACTTCAAACAATAGTTTAAAGGTATGTTATATTACTTTGCTAGATAGATTACATTTACTAGTTAGTCATCAAGTACGATGGGCTGTTTGAATGATTCCCATTGAACTCAATCCTCTCCTTGAATACCTGATACCTGTAAACAAGTTAATAACTTTCATGATCACTATTTTGCTCACATATATTTAGTTCATTCATTCTTACTGATTGATATTTATGTCATGATTTTTAGATTTATGTCCCAACAAACCCAAGGGTGCAGAGAGGCTAGCACCAGGTATCGTTGTACCAGAGTCTGAATTCCATCTGCGCAGGCTATGGGGAGAACCAAGTGAGGTATACTTTCTTGTGCAGCATACATGCATCATCTCACCGATCTCCACCAAGCGCATTTGAAGTAATTATATAGCTGAACATGTTGAGAAGTATTCTGGAAACCTAAATTTCTATCTCTTTGATGATTCTCTTCCAGCATGCTATAAGATGATCCTTATTATGCTTGTTCATTCTTGGTTTTGTTTCGATTTCCAAACTTTTGTGTTTTATGTTTCTTTTGACGTGTGCTAGGAACATATACTGTGCTTAATTTAACTATTTCTTTGTTGGGTTGACGAATAATTCGAACTGAAGAACCTGACTCGTGCAATGTTTCCACATTTTGTTGCTTGTAATATTGTTTGCTAATATTTGATTTTGAATATACAGGACCTGCCCTTCAAACCAAAATACCTTGTTACCTTTACTGTCGGAATTGGGCAGAAGGAAAATATAAACAGAGCAGTGAAGAAGGTAATTTTGCTATTGGCATTAATGAGCTGAAACAAAATGCCTTTCCCTAGTTTTGATCTATGTCACGCCGATTCGGATATGTGTATCGGTATCGGATACGGATACGCCGATACGATACGGCATTCTCAAATTAACCTGATACGCCGATACGTTTAGAATTTAAATTTAATATATAAAACAAATCTTATATAGATAAATTTAATCATAAAAACAAGTATTAAATAATTGAATTGAGTATCCTAGTAAATAAGCAACCAGCATAGCAGCACCTAGTCTCCATCTCCATATTCTTGAGCACTTGCAGAGTTGCAAATGCATTACCGATACTGGTTGCTGCCATCTAATTAAAGGTAAAAAAGAATCAATCTAAGAAAGTAGGGAGCAAGATCAGGAGATTCTAGCCTGGACAAGTACGTACAAGTAGAACCTTGGAATCACTCACGCTGAACATAGGAAGCTAACCCGTTGGAGTTCTTCCGTCGCTGCCGGCCGCCGGAGTCCGTCGCTGCCGTTGGCCGCCGGCTGCCAGAGTTCGTCTCTTCAGATCGAGATGGGAGGGAGGCAAGGCGTCAGGGGAAAGGAGGCTAACAAGCAATCAGGGGAATAGGAGGCGACGTTCGGTGGTGGGTTTACGTATAACGGATGGTGGGTTGCCTAGACGGTGTTTTGATGGGTTCCATCAACGCACATCCGTGACGAAAAACAGGAATACGTCGTAGACGCAGTGCTCTCCGTGATGTTTTCTGAAAACGTCGTAGCAAGTCCGTCACGGATTAAATAGTTTCTTGTAGTGCAGGCCGTATCGATGCAGGGTCCATTTCAATCAGCTGAGTATCGGTAATTTATTTTTTTTATTCTAATTCGCCGATACGTTGTAGGACGTCCCGACGCCGTGTCGCTGCGTTTCGCGTATCGGAGACGTCCGCGATACGTGAAACGGCAATAGACTGACGTATCGGCGTAGCGTAGCCGGTCAGGGAACCCAGGTTAGTACCGGTTCCCTGACCAGTACCCCCTGGCCGGCACTAACGTGCCTGGCCTTTAGTACCGGGCAAAACAGCCGGTACTAAAGGCACAACTTAGTGCCGGCTGGTAAGCTCAGCCGGTACTAAACTGCGTGCCCCCACAGCAGCGCAGGGCATGCAGTTTAGTGCCGGCTGGTGTTACCAGCCGGTAGTAACGTGTTTTTCTTTTTTT
>OAMR01000002.1:5287335-5307321 GCA_900205405.1 Echinochloa crus-galli | reverse complement strand
ACCTATGTCACGCCGATTCGGATACGTGTATCAGTATCGGACACGGATACGCCGATACGATACGGCATTCTCAAATTAACCTGATACGCCGATACGTTTAGAATTTAAATTTAATATATAAAACAAATCTTATATAGATAAATTTAATCATAAAAACAAGTATTAAATAATTGAATTGAGTATCCTAGTAAATAAGCAACCAGCATAGCAGCACCTAGTCTCCATCTCCATATTCTTGAGCACTTGCAGAGTTGCAAATGCATTACCGATACTGGTTACTGCCATCTAATTAAAGGGAAAAAGAATCAATCTAAGAAAGTAGGGAGCAAGATCAGGAGATTCTAGCCTGGACAAGTACGTACAAGTAGAACCTTGGAATCACTCACGCTGAACATAGGAAGCTAACCCGTTGGAGTTCTTCCGTCGCTGCCGGCCGCCGGAGTCCGTCGCTGCCGTTGGCCGCCGGCTGCCAGAGTTCGTCTCTTCAGATCGAGATGGGAGGGAGGCAAGGCGTCAGGGGAAAGGAGGCTAACAAGCAATCAGGGGAATAGGAGGCGACGTTCGGTGGTGGGTTTATGTATAACGGATGGCGGGTTGCCTAGACGGTGTTTTGATGGGCCAGGCCGTATCGATGCAGGGTCCATTTCAATCATTTGAGTATCGGTAATTTATTTTTTTTATTCTAATTCGCCGATACGTTGTAGGACGTCCCGACGCCGTGTTGGTACCGTTTCGCGTCTCGGAGACGTCCGCGATACGCGAAACGGCAACAGACTGGCGTATCGGCGTAGCATAGGTTTTGATGAAAATGAAACCTTGATACATATATGGCATTTTGTTTAACTCAGCTTCCTGATTATTTCTTTGTTGTCAATGCAGTTTTCTGACGATTTTGCCATTCTATTATTCCACTATGATGGCCGGGTGACTGAGTGGGATCAATTTGAGTGGTCAAAGCGAGCCATCCATATAAGTGTCAGGAAACAGACTAAATGGTGTGTTTCTGTGCTTTAGTGTACATATTTTGTTTATTTTGCTTAAATTTTGAAATAATCGCTTGCTAAAAGTTTGTTCATGAACATACCTCTAGGTGGTATGCCAAGAGATTCCTGCATCCTGATATTGTGGCAGCTTACGAGTACATATTCATCTGGGATGAGGACCTTGGGGTGGAGCATTTTAATGCAGAGGAGTATGCCTTCATTCTCCACACTCTCTTTCAGTGCTTCTTGACATGAATTGCTTACATATTATGATGCTGTTGGATTACAGTGCTTCTTGACATGGCTGACTTACATATTATGATGATGTTCGATTACAGGTATATCAAACTTGTTAAGAAGCATAATTTGGAGATCTCCCAACCTGGATTAGAGCCCGATAAAGGTTTAACATGGCAGATGACCAAAAGAAGAGGTGACCGTGAGGTTCACAAGTGAGTGTAATTCTGATCTGAAGCGGATACTTCGTTTGTTCTTTTGTTAAGGTCTAGTGTTTAATTTTAGCATCATTTGATTTAGGGATACAGAGGAGAGACCAGGCTGGTGCTCTGACCCTCATCTTCCACCTTGTGCCGCGTATGTGCTTATTGCCCCCTCATTTTCTTCCCAGGATACTTCGTAGTTCCCATCATATTATCATCAGACTACCATGCAACAAGAATGCTAATTTTGGTATCTTTGCACAGGTTTGTTGAAATAATGGCTCCTGTCTTTTCTAGAGATGCATGGAGATGTGTGTGGCATATGATTCAGGTTTGTCTGTCTTACTTTCAAACTTCTGTCCTCACTCTAGCCTCCTTTACATAATTGTTCAATATTGCTTTTGGATGCAGAATGACTTGGTCCATGGTTGGGGCCTAGATTTTGCTCTCAGGAAGTGTGTGGAGGTATGCTTTGCTCGTTCTACCATTCTAGCAATCTACTATTCTGAATGCGCTCACTGAATGCATGAGGTCGTTATTTACAGCCTGCTCATGAAAAGATCGGAGTTGTTGAGTCACAGTGGATAGTTCACCAAGTGGTTCCTTCTCTCGGGAACCAGGTAAGGAGAAATACTATCTGTTTACTTTCTTCAGTTTGTCAGTTGCTATCTCAGCCATGTATTTCTTACCCCACCATCATATATGCAATAACCCACAGGGGCAGTCAGAGAACGGGAAAGCACCATGGGAAGGGGTACGTTTATTATCTGAACACTTGTCACTGAATCCTTTCCATAGAGGAGCAGCAGTTTGCCAAATTTTCACGCAGGTTGCTAACCTCGGGTCGGTCATCTTGTTGTTCTTGGGGTCTCACAACACTTCATCTGTCGTCCAGGTGAGGGCGCGGTGCAGGAAGGAGTGGGGCATGTTCCAGACGAGGATGGCGGAGGCAGAGAAGGCGTATTACAAGATGATGGGCATCACCCCTCCAAACTCCACGCTTGCCTAGCTCTTACGATTGATACTACAACGCTGGTGGCTGATGCTGATGATACTAGTACCACTTGGTATAGAGAGTTAGAGATGGTGTGTGCGTGTAGCTGCTGATGAGAGAGGTCCTTCTGTAAGTAAATGCGTGGTGAATTTGGGATGAAAGCATGTACACGAGGATTTTACCTGATCTATACATATATACCGATCTATATCGATTACTCTGCTGATGAGACCCCATTTTGCTGATGCTCAAGAATCCATATTGTCTCGTGATTCAGATGATTTATTTCAGTTCTCTGTTAGGTTAAATGTTGTGCTTGTAACATGGAAATTTTAGACGCGTATACGAACTCTGGCCGAATTCTTCAATTTTTTCTCTCTGAATTTCAGTGAGATTTGCGCATTCTATCAATGTGTTGTTCAGTGCATCTGGGCCGTCCGCGGCAGATCTAACGCTGCGCCCCCCAGAGACACAGGGAGATGCCTCGACCGGGAGCCATGGCGGCGGCGGCGGCGCTGCTGCCCTCCTCCTCGGCGGCGCTGCTCCGCCTCCCCCGCCGCTTCCTCTCGCTCACCGCAACCCCCTACCCGCTCTACTACGACCTCATCGTCCACCGCCCTGCCGACCCCAAGCCCCCCAAATCCTCCTCCGACGCCGGGGCCGACCGCCAGCCGCAGACGCCACCCGACGAGCAGCCGCTCGACCGCGCCAAGCGAAGGTACCTCCGCAAGCGCCGCAGCCGCCTCCTCCCGGACCCGGACGCCGCCGCCAAGCCCTCGTCCTCCTCGTCGGAGTTCGTGGAGCTCCGGCCGGAGGTGGTGGACTTCCCGCGGCTGCACGCGCGCGAGGAGGCGCTCTACTTCCACGACACCTTCGCGATGCCATGGGAGAAGGACAAGCACTACCGCATGCTCTACCGCCTCGAGAAGAAGTACTTCCCCCACCAGTCCCTCGACAACGCCTTCGTCCCCGCCGACGCCGGGCCTCCCTCCGACGCCGACAGGGGGCTCGTCTTCTTCGACGACGAGAAGAAGGACGATGACGGAGACTCGGAGAGGACCGGGTGGCCGATAAGAAGGACGGCGGCAGCGACAAAGGGGAGGTGCTGGAGAGGAAGGTGGAAGATTTCTTCAGGTCTCTGAGGAAGGGCCCCGGCGAAGCTGAGGCGAAGGCCAAGAGACCGGCGGCAGCGGGAGCGGACCCGCGGCAGGTGAAGCGCGAGGTGCCAAGGGAGGAGGACTGGAGGAGCGGCCGCAGCCGTATCTGGTGACAAGGACGACGGAGCTGCCGCCGAGGTGGGACGGGCCGGGCGGGACCGTCGTGCTCATTGACAAACCCAAAGGTAATGCCTTTCCCCTCCCCTTAGCTGCATTGCAGGTTCTCATATTCATACTCACCGGAATGCCACCCAGTTGCATCAACAGTACTAGATTGACGCCTGTGAGATTGAGATAGCAGTAGTATTCTAGCTATTTTATCTGATGCACCACAGGTATCCCTTTAGTGAAATGGGGGTGATTACTGCAACAATTTCATTGCAGTCAGGCAATGTGGCAATGCTGCAGCTTTCCTCAAGATATGATTTTGTGTTGCGTTTCCTATCTGGAGAGCTGTCTTGACAGTTTCATATCAAGGCAGATAGTTAATATGCAGACCGGATTAGCTTGGGGCATTGTTTTGTTATGCCTCTGTTGCCTTCCATCCTGATTTATCTGAATTCTCATCTTTCTGCTAATCAGGATGGACTTCGTTTACTGTTTGTGGAAAGTTACGGCGCTTAGTGAAAGTGAAAAAGGTGATATCAGGGCATTTCATGATATCAGAATGTAGTATTAGCTCTTAGCATTAAGTACATGTTTGCAATATCTGTGGTGGCAGGTTGGACATGCTGGTACTCTGGATCCCATGGCAACGGGAATGTTGATTGTTTGTGTAGGAAAAGCAACTAAAATAGTCGATAGGTAATGTCCTATAACCATTTGTCGAAGCTTATTCTTGTGGATACTGGAATAATCTTCCTGTGGCTTATCTTACTTCAAATTTGCTCTAGTATATTATGTTTTTGGGATAAAATAAAATATGGACTCTGGAATAATTGGTTTGGATGCTTCTGAAGCTAATGTGGCTGTAAATTCTTTTATTTAATGAATGTTCTCATGCCTCTGAAGCTACCAAGGAATGGTTAAAGGCTATAGCGGTGTGTTCCGACTTGGAGAAGCCACATCAACTTGGGATGCAGATTCACCTGTATGTATCTTAGCATCTCTATAATGGTCTGCTTAACATTCTCCTATCAGGATTGCAAATGGATCTACATTACTGTATGGAATTTGGGGAAGCAACACCAAATACCAACTTGTTAGGTTCACAGTTAATTATGCTTCCATTTGGTGTTGCTGAAAAACTACGTTGAAAGATTCTATCCTGAAAAGAGGTTCATCACCTATCAGCATATATAGTCCACATACCATTTAGTTAGTGAATGTTAACTCCACAAGAATTTGTTGATCATATCTTTACAAATGCCAGAAAGCAGAAACTACAAACTCAATTTTCAGATCTCAATAGTTAATTGTGTGCAATCTCAACCTTTTCATGAAATAAATAATTTAAATCCATTTGTGCTTTCCCAAATCTGATTCTGCATACTTAATTCTTATATTATATTTTGTTCTGTATTTTGTGGAATTCTGCTTAAATGATGGTTATGCTTGCAACCCTTCTATGATCAGGTTATCCAGAGGGAACCATGGGAACACATCAAAGATGAAGATATTAGAAAGGCAGCAGCATCATTCAAGGGTGAGATATGGCAAGTTCCTCCAATGTTTTCTGCCATTAAGGTACACTATCCTTGTATCTAAAGCTAATTTTCTCATTTAATTTATTGAAGAGAGCGTTGCTGGAGTTTTTTGTGGGAGTTGCTAACTACTTCCTCCGTTCTTAAACTTTTGAACTAATTAGCTTGACCTAAACGTTCAAGTCTGTTATCCATAATCTGCTCAGCAGCTTTGCACTTTTGGATATAAGCTACAAACCACTTGAAATATATTGTTGATTCTATGAAAAAGAAAAAAAAGAAATAGATAAGATTGAACATAGATTATAGTTGTCACACTATATCAGGTCTTGTTTATGTACTGTGCTTGCTTGTAAATAATGAATAAGGTAAGGGTATAGTTGGATTTGGTTGTGACAACTTGATATTGCTGTTAGATCGTCCATCTGCTGTCACACTGCCTATAACTGGTTTATCAACCACGAAATCACGAGTTTATAAGTTTGTTTTCTTATGGTTGATAATGGTCCCAGGTTGGTGGTGAAAAGATGTATGACAAAGCAAGGAGGGGTGAAAAAGTAGAGCTTTCACCAAGACGTATATCAATATACCAGTTTGACATTGAGCGCAGTTTGGAAGACAGGTATTCTTTCCTACCTCTGAATTCATAGGGGATATTATGTGTCTGGATAGTGTTTGCATGATTACCTGAACTCCTCTTGACATATTGTTTTGACATTTCTAGACAGAATTTGATATTTCGAGTTACTTGCTCAAAAGGAACATATATTTGGTCCCTCTGTGCAGACTTGGGGAAAGCACTTGGAAGGTTTGCTCAATTATTCTTGTATATAGCCTTTATTTCCCTTTCCTTTCTGTGTGTGCAGTCTGCATAAATGAACATCAGAATGCATAATGCACTATAACTGAACAGAAGTGTTAGGATTACATTCAGATGTCCTTTTTTCAGGTTTCTATAAAGTTTCGAGTTGTTAGGATTGTGCAATATCCCTTCACCAACTGTCATCCTTTTGTGTTGCCAATTACTTTATGAGCCCAATCAAGTTCTAAATTTCATTGAACATCCTAGTCCCAAAAGTCCGTGCACAGCCCCAACCCCATGGTTAAGGGTCAGAGTTGCAGGCGTCATTGATAAGTTTGTAGGAGATATTTGCTTACATATTTGTTAAATTGTTAGGCTGGTGTGCTTAATTCGTTAGGAGATTTGTTAATTAGTTTGGCAAACTTGTTGCTTGGTTTCTTAATAGAGTATCTGGCTATTAATAGCCAGACCTTATCATTGTTACAGCAAGGCAATATAGTCGTTGCCAGGCACTTGTGTTTCCTTTGCGCTCTTTCCATCTACTCGCCCTCACTGTGCACAGGCATGGCGCGCGGCCAGGGGTTCAAGCCCCGGTCACTCACCTTGAACTCCGGAGCAGTGCAGGCTCTATCAGATGCACTCTTTATCTTTTAACTATAGAATAAACTCCCATGCTCTTTCTTTTCTTTTTTATTTTAGTCACTCTTATCCATCGCCATCACTTTCATGCTAATATATTTTGATGACTTGATTCAGTCTATTTTCCTGCAGCTGTGCTCATTTAACTGCATTGCGGAGAGACTCAATAGGTAATTTTCTATGCTGTGCACCTTGGATACTGTCTACTTGTTCTAATCAAGTGAAACTTCATTCCCTGTGAAGGTTTCTAACACTCACTTTGCAGGTGAATACTCAGTCAATGATGCTTGGAACTTCGATGAACTTGAAAAACAGATTACCAAGGCATATTTATGAGCATTGGCCATGCCTTCCGGATGATGCCAGTGACCTAGGTTACATGCAGCTTGCAACCAGTGCCCATGGCACTACTAGAACTCAAGTCAATAGTGAAGTGGTACCATGAGTAGATTTGTGTATTTAATCCTGAAATGGGCAGCCATGTCACTCTGAAGGCTGCTGTTAGCGCGGATTGGATTGACCTAAAGAAATGTGCGCCCTCTCAGTTTATCACCATAGAGGAGGAACACGAAATTAGTCACAGATACAGGATCTAGTTTGCATTTTATTGGAAGATGAGCCAGAGGCTTAGATTACTTGATTGATAACACAGTACAAGGGGATTACATATATAGGAGAGGAGAGGGGAGCCCAAAGGGCCAAGCCTAGAATAGCAGTAAATGATCGAGAGCCCAAAGGGCCAAGCCAGCCTAGAATACAGAGACTAGCAGTAAATTAGTCTAACACCTCCCCGCAGCCGGAACTTCGGTGCAACGGACGTTCAGGCTGGAGCGAAAGTCCATGAAAACAGAGGATGGAAGACCCTTGGTGAAGACATCGGCAAACTGTGACGTAGTGGGAACATGCAGGACGCGAACAGCTCCAAGGGCGATGCGTTCCCGGACGAAGTGGAGGTCAATCTCCACATGCTTGGTGCGTTGATGCTGAATGGGGTTGGTGGAGAGATACACAGCACTGACATTGTCGCAATAGACGAGGCTTGCAGCGGGCAGTGGCTGGTGAAGTTCTTGAAGAAGCTGCCGGAGCCAGGAGATTTCAGCTACACCGTTGGCAACGGCACGATACTTAGCCTCGGCGCTGGACCGAGAGACAGTGGGTTGTCGCTTGGAGGACCAAGAGACAAGACTGCCACCGAGGAAGACGGCGTACCCGGAGGTGGAGCGGCGGGTGTCAGGGCAACCGGCCCAATCGAGGAAGACGGCGTACCCGGAGGTGGAGCGGCGGGTGTCAGGGCAACCGGCCCAATCTGCATCAGTGTAGACCACAAGCTGATCCTAGGCAGACCGGGGAATAGCAAGGCCAAAACTGAGCCTGCCTTGGAGATACCGGAGGATCCTCTTGGCAGCAACAAGATGACCTTCCCGAGGGTCATGCATATGCAAGCAGATCTGTTGAACAGCATAAGCGATGTCTGGCCGGGTGAAGGTCAAGTACTGAAGTGCACCGGCAAGGCTGCGACAGGCTGTCTGATCAGCAACGGGAGGCCCAGCATCGGCAGATACTTTGGCACAAGTGTCGACTGGAGTGGAGCAGGGTTTGCAGTCGCTCATGCCATGTCGCCCGAGGATATCCAAGATGTACTGTCGCTGCGAGAGGAACAGGGTGTCCTTGTGGCGTTGCACTGCCACACCGAGGAAGAAATGCAGAGGCCCAAGGTCCTTCATGGCGAATTCCTGTTTCAGGGCTTGAATGACACGGTGTAGGAGCTGAGCAGATGAAGCTGTGAGCACGATGTCATCCACATAAAGAAGCAGATAGGCAGTATCAGCGCCCTGACGGTAGATGAACAGTGATGTGTCTGACTTGGCTTCAATGAAACCCAGAGAGGACAGATGTGTTACAAACCGGCTGTACCATGTCCTGGGAGCCTGTTTCAGACCATAGAGGGATTTGTTGAGCTTGCATACATGGTCAGGTCGAGCAGAATCAGTAAAACCTGAAGGTTGAGAGCAGTATACTGTTTCTGATAGGGTACCATGGAGAAAAGCGTTCTTGACATCAAGCTGGTGAATGTGCCAATCCCGGGAATGAGCCAACGCGAGGACAGTACGAACAGTTGCCGGTTTGACGACGGGACTGAATGTCTCATCGTAGTCAATGCCGGGGCGCTGAGTGAAGCCACGAAGGACCCAACGGGCTTTGTATCGGTCGAAAGAACCATCAGCATGAAATTTGTGTCTGAACACCCATTTTCCAGTGACAACATTGGCCCGAGCAGGTCGCTGAACGAGGTCCCAAGTGTGATTGTCGTGAAGAGCAGCACACTTTTCTTCCATTGCCTTGCGCCAGTGTGGATCGGCCAGGGCAACACGAAAGGAACGTGGAATTGGGGAGAGTACCTCGGAGTGCAGACCAAGCCGCGGCTGTTGAAACCCAGCTTTGCCACGGGTCGCCATGCCGTGGGAGTTGACGACCGGCGGAATGGGAACAGCGGCCGTCGGGAGGGGCGGAGCTTGCTTGATGTAGCGAGGCGACGATGGAACGATGCTGGAACGGCGAGGAGGTTCGGCGGGCGGAGGCCCGGAGCCACGTCTGGTGTAGACGTGAATGACCGGCGGCTTGGAGAAGGTCGGAGCTGCGGGTGCCGAGGCTGCGGGAGCCGCAGGCGCCGAGGCGGCCGGATCCGTGGGCGTCGAGGCCGCCCGCGGTTGTCGGAGTCGTGGGTGCCGCAGGTGCGGGTCGTGGAGCGTCGGGCGAGGTAGCCGGGGCCACGGACACCGCCGGCGGCGAGGCTGGAGGAGATCCAGCGTGGGTGAAGCCGGGTGGTGGCGATCGAGATGCGCCGGAGCCAGCTGAGGTAGGCCGCGGGTCCTGGGCCGCAATGGCCGGGCCAGGAGTGGGCCGAGGCGGAGAGCCCTGGTCAGCTGGCGAAGGCAGCCCGACAGTGGTGCGAGACCCTGTAGGAGGAAGAAACACTGGCACCGTATCATCAGTAGTTAGGAAATCAAGTTCCTGAGATGACGGGGATGGCCGTTGGCGAGCAAAGGGAAATGTCGATTCGTCGAACACAACGTGGCGAGAGATAATGACGCGGTTGGTGACGAGATCGAGGCACCGGTATCCCTTATGATCGGGTGAATAGCCGAGAAACGCGCACAAGGAGCGTGGGGCTAGTTTGTGGGGAGTCATGGCGGTGAGGTTTGGGTAGCAAGTGCACCCAAAGGTGCGTAGATCATGATAGGAAAGAAGAGAGCCGTAGAGGGCGAAGAATGGGGTGCTCATGTTTAGGGTTTTGGTGGGAAGGCGATTGATGATGTGGGTAGTAGTAGCGAGAGCATCGGCCCAATATGTGGGAGGCATAGAGGCTTGAAAAAGCAAAGTGCGAGTGACACTGTTGGCGGTGCGAAGCATGCGCTCGGCTCTGCCATTTTGAGACGATGTATAGGGGCAAGACATGCGAAGAGAGACACCATTGGCGAGAAAGAAAGCACGTGAGTTAGAGTTGTCAAACTCGCGGCCATTATCGCATTGCACAGCTTTGATGGTGCAATTGAATTGGGTGCGGACATAGGCAAAGAAATTAGACAAAGTAGAGAAAGTGTCAGATTTCAATTTGAGCGGGAATGTCCATAGAAAATGAGAGCAATCATCAATGACGACTAAGTAATATTTAAACCCCGACACACTGATAATAGGAGAAGTCCACAAATCACAATGAATTAAATCAAAATTCTGAGAAGCCCTAGACTGAGAGCTACTGAAGGGGAGGCGCACGTGACGCCCAAGCTGGCATGCATGGCATAGGGAGTCGTCAACATCCTTGGAGCATGGAAGGGAGGCCGAACTGGTGAGGGACTGCAAGGTGGCAGTGCCTGGGTGGCCAAGACGACGATGCCAGGTAGTCGAAAATGGAGTTGCCACAAGGGTGCAGGGAGCGGAGGACGTCGGGGGCACCTGAAGGGTGTAGAGAGGGCCCGAACTGTTACTGCGAAGAAGAGTAGCCCTGATGCGGAGATCCTTCACAGAAACACCAAGAGGGTCAAACTCGATTGAAACACAGTTATCAGTAGTGAATTGACGAATGTAAAGGAGATTTTTGATTATGTCGGGGGCGAGAAGAACATTAGTGAGGCGAAAAGGACCAGGGAGAGTGGCATAGCCGGTACCAACAACCGGGAGGGTGGCACCATTACCCACAATGATGGAGGAGGGAAAAGCGGAGGAGGGAGACAATGCAACCATACCAGGGTTGGCGGCAACATGGGAGGAGGCACCGGAGTCAAGCACCCACTCAGAGGTGCTTGGCGGCGGGTGGAGATTGACGGTGCTGAAGGCGGCAGCAAGGGACTGAGTGTCCCATGGTGTTGGAGCCTGAAGTGGCGCCTGGTAGAATGCGCCGGAGCCGTACGGTGCTGGAGGGGCGCCGGTCAGCAGCGCCTGGTGTGGAGGCAGGCTGGGACGAGGTGGAGGACCTCGCGGGCCACCCGGGGTCCGGCCCACATGTGGATGGACCCGGTCCATGGATTGAATACGGAGGGCCACGTCGAGCCCCCAGCGGGGCTACCAGACGCAGTCCCCAGGCCACGACCACCGCGGCGGCGCCGGCCGCGGTTGTTGCCAGATGAGCCGCCGCCAACTGTAGCTGGTGGGCGAGGAGTAGAGGAGCTGGCAGCCGATGGTGGTGCAGGCGACCTGCTGGGTGCAGTAGTGACGAGCGCCGAGGCAGGACCGGACGGCGACGGCATGTTGAGTTCGGCGAGGCGGAGGTCGGCGCGAACTTCTGCGAAGGTCGGGAGGGGGCGCTGCCGACTGACGAATTGAGCCATGAACTTGAACTGCTCGTTGAGGCCGCGGAGCAGATTCAAGACGATGGTTCAATCCGAGATCGGCTCGCCGAGGTCGGCGAGGGAGTAGGCCATCCCCTTCATCTTGCGGCAGTACTCGTCAATGAAGAGGGCGCCCTTGGAGAGGGAGCGAAATTCGACGTCGAGAAGCATGGCGCGGGATTCGCGGTTGTTGAGGAATTGCTGCTCGATGCCGAGCCAGGCGACGCGAGCGGAGACGCCATCGTGCTGGTGAATGTCGTCCAAGAGGTCGGAGGAGATGGTGTTGAAGATCCAGGAGACGACCACGCAGTCCATGCGCGACCATGCCGGGTCGTTGGGGTAGGTGGCGTCGTCGAGGACGTGCTCCTTCAGCGAGAAGCGGCCGAGGACGAGAAGAAGGTGACCACGCCACTTGGAGTAGTTCGAGGACTGGAGGTCCAGAACAAGTGGAACGAGGTTCCGGATGTTCTGGACAGCGGCAGCCTGGTTGTGGAGGCGGGCGACGGTGGAGGGGTCGGAGAAGACGGAGAGGTCGTCGTCGTCCTGGGAGGCCCCATCGCCATGGTCGGCCGCACGAAGGCGGTCCCTGATGGCGGCGGCCTGCTGTTCCAGGGTGTCGGCCTGGGCGCGCTCGCGGTCGAGGGCGGCGGCGGCGGCCGACTTGAGGAGCTCAGCCTCCTCCTGGAGCTGCTTGCTGCGCTCGGCGTTGGCGGACTCCAGGGAGGCGGCTTCGTCTTCAAGAGTCTTGGCGGCAGCCAGGGCTTCATCACGAAGCTTGGCGGCGGCGGCGGCGGCGGTCAGGGCGCCGGAATTGGAGGTGCCGGAGGCGGGGGTAGTCATGGCGGCACGAGCGCGGCAGCCAGGAAGGCGTGCGGCTCAAACGCGGGCCAAGGTGGGCGTGGCGCCCGAACGGGCGGGCGCGGGCGTCGAGGGGCGGAAGCGGTGATGGGAGGAGAGGAGAGGTCCAGGACTAAGATTAGTCTACTGATACCATATTGGAAGATGAGCCAGAGGCTTAGATTACTTGATTGATAACACAGTACAGGGGGATTACATATATAGGAGAGGAGAGGGGAGCCCAAAGGGCCAAGCCTAGAATAGCAGTAAATGATCTAGAGAGCCCGAAGGGCCAAGCCAGCCTAGAATACATAGACTAGCAGTAAATTAGTCTAACACATTTATCTAAACCGTTGATTTTCTGAACGAAACCAAAATTCTCAATTGAGGGGGGCACCAAAGTTTTATCTCTAAGCTGACTATCCAGGAGATGGAGAGAGACAGTTGTACTTTACACGTTTATGTCATCCCTCAACTTTTCATGAAGAATGGTTTTCTAGAATCTTTTCATGAAGAATGTTGAGCAAATGAAACTTCATTTTGATGTTGCCTGCATAGCAGCCACTCCAGTTTTCCACTCCCCAAATTCTTTGGCAAAATAAGCGTTTCTATCCCTGGACTTTTAGTCATGGGTCAAGTTCGTCCCTCAACTTCTAAAAGGGCCAATGTATTCCCTCAACTCTAGATTTTAGATCAAAATAGTCTTTATGTTGATGTGGAGTTGTATGCTAGCCTGAGATTAATGAGAAATGTCTGTTTTGCTCTTGACTTGGAGCCCGAGGGTTTTATTGCCTGCTTGGTGAGCTCACAAGCATCATCCGTATTAGCATAGGGGCACATAGTATCAGGAACTCTTCAATGCAACCGGCACATGAGTTTTTGCTTCAGCTGCTGCATGAACAGCAGCACTACTTGCACAACATGAGTAGGCATGTGAACAAAATATTGCACATATGAATGCAATAAATAAACGGTAGGCAACACAGGGAAGTAGCTAAAATCGTAGTTCTTTATGTGTACGATGTCTCACTAGCCATTTTGTGGTGTTGCTTTTCTCCTATAAATAAGCATGAATGAATGTCAGGAGAAGCTGTCCAGTTGTACTCATTTGAACTCCTTGGTGCTACTATATTCGTGTCCATAACTTCTACATGACAACAATGTAGAGTAAGTGTTCATCCTAGTGTTGAACTCTGGTCCCGGTATGAGTTGCGTGTGTATCTCCTTTGGCATAAAACCAGGGGTAAAAGAGACATTTCTCATTGATTTTAGGCCAACATGCAACGCCACATCAACACAAGGACTAGTTTGACCCAAAAATTAGAGTTGAGGGACTAGATTGATCTTTTTGAAAGTTGACGAATAATTTTGATCCATTGCGCAAAGTTTAGGGACGAAAATGCATATTTTACCAATTCTTGACATGAATAATAATCGTCTTGTCCCAAACGCAACTCAGAATCTACTACACGTTCACAAATTAGTTCTATGATAACAATGTATGTTTGATTTCATCTCAATTTCTATTTTGTCAAGGGTGATCAGGTTACCGAGAACATTTTCCTTCTAGGTCACCGAAGGGGCCGTTGTACTCTCTATTGCGGAGCCAACGCTATGTTGAAAAAGGCCACCTATTATGAGATTGGAGCATCCTTCTCTGTCGTTGATCAAGTTTTTTGCAAGTCAACGATAGATAATTTACCTGATTCCAGTAACGAAAATAAAATACTTTATTTGTACCTCTTGTCAACTAGAAAAGGTTCTAAACTGAATGTTTCCTGGTTAAACAGATTAGCTAGTAAAGATACAATCCTCTAAATCTATTTACACTGTTCTTATGGCTTTTGGATGTATATAATAATAGACCTCATAACAAACACAAACTCTAAGCAGCAAAGAAATAGAGACAATTAGCTCAATATATGAACAACATCCTTCACTAGGTTTTGAAGTTCTCTAAGCTCTACAGTATACGCTTACAACTTTTGCTCTAACTTTTGCATGAGTTCTCCTAAATCTACTATCACTGATCCTTTTTATTCACCCACTTTACGTACTGGGAGAGGACAAGACGCGACATGTTAAGTCGAACATATTATCCTTGTATACTCCATCGAAACCCAGTCACTCCTAAAAGTTTTTGTTGTTCATATCCGAATGGACACTATTATGTTCTCTTTAACTAAATCTTTTCACGTGTAGGCTAATTTTCGTCCATGTCATAATATTCATGTTTTCTTCCTAAATTTATATCATTTTATTACGTAACATTCAAAATAAGTAAATATTTTTTCAAAATAAAGTAAATATTTATAAATATCCCATTGGAAAACTAACAATTTTAGACATATAGACTTTCCACGCCATAGAGTATGAACTTTCTACGCTTTGTAATTTTTGCTAGTTCATAGGCTTTCAAGTTCCACACTCTCTTCACATGGGTCACACGTATCAAATAAATCTCATGGTAGCTCTAGACTTTGCCATAGAAAATTGCTGGTCACTTGGCTTTGTATAGATTTAATAATCAATCTTTTTTAGCTTCATTTAATAATCAATCATATGTAGTTCTTTTGACCAAAATATCAAACAATGTGTTCTTAAATAACAATTTATAAAATCTATATTGTGCCATTTTTATATGTCATGTTATTATGTTTTGTGTATAAAATCCTCTATCTGGAAACATCTTTAAAAGTAGCATGCTTTATATTATCTATATATTATCTTGCAGAAATATCTATTAGATTTCAATAACATTTTCTAGAATCTTTTCATGAAGAATGTTGAGCAAATGAAACTTCATTTTGATGTTGCCTGCATAGCAGCCACTCCAGTTTTCCACACCATCTGCTACCTAATGTATGATCGATTTAGTTGTGTTGCAATGGTTGGTGTGGAGCTATTAAGTTATTATTGTGATCTTTAACAAAATAATATGATTCATATGTGAGATTACTCTAGAAACTTTTTGATCCATTTCAAAAGAGAAGGATTTCTTGGTGCGTAATAATGTTTGAGACTTTTTGCCGCATGATGTGTGGCATGTTGCCTCGGTGAGCTGCCGTGTTGGTTACCTATTGGGTAAATCCACTTAATCCACACCATGTCCACTTGCGGCCTGGCGGTCCATTAAATACATCAGTAATTTAGTTCCCATATTCATCGTCGTCTTCGCTCGGTCTCGCATGGTGACTCGACACCGACCGCAGAGATGCCGTCACAGGTCGCAACCACCAGAAATCTAACGGGGAAGGGGAGGGGTCTCTGCGCCGCCGGATCTGGCACAATGCAGGTGGCGGTGCTCCATCTCTCATTTCTATTATCAGTCGACCACACACATGTGATGCAATGTATATAATTTCTCAAAGCAAAACTGCTTCTTGGTATGTTAACGCATGAAAAAAACTTGTAAACATTTATATGCCAAAGCCTCGGTCAGGGATCCATTATTGACCAAGCAACCATCACACGCATCTTAGTGGCACCAACATGAATCGCAACTATTGCTGATTGGAGCAAATTCAATACATTTCGTTCTTGTAGAGTAGATAATTGGATTTTGATTGAGTTATCGTGCATATTTACCACAACCTGTCTTTGCTTCAATTATCAGCATATCCTCCACATCGACACATACAACACGTTGCACCAGTTGGATAACTCCATGGCCTTTACTAGTCTTGGCACTAGGCACTTCGCTATCATAAAGCATAAACCCCTCCTGGATGCTGGTAGAACTCAAATTGCAACAGTTGCATCCACTGCAGCTTTCATAATAGCATGCATCACATCCATGGTACTGTGCCTGGTAGCAACTGGCTCTCTTTCAACCTCACATTTCTCCGAGCATCGATTTGATATGGCAGAGATAGACATGATTCCTTTACTGAGTTCTCTACCCTGCCCTTGATGATCCTCGATTTTCAGATCAGTTCAATATAATTATCGTCTAACAATACAAGTACTCGTTTTTGGGCCAGTCAAGATCGATAGTTCATCCTGCCAAATGGTTTACATAAAAGGTTAGTGCCATAATTTATCCAAATATGTAGTGTTGCGATAGAACATAGAAGTACAAGAAATTTCAGAGAAGACATTTCTGAAGGTGAGAAAATATTTTGTGGTACAGTGCTCTCCAGCAGCCAGAATGTGGATCTTCTAGTTGTACCAATACTATCATGCACAAACAGAATTCCAGCCCACGTGTCTGGAAACACCCACTAAAATGGTACAAAAAAATAAACAAATAGCGAGTATATGCTTCATCGTGAACATGTGTATTTTAATTAGTGACAACTACGATTATTATAAGAGCATTCTAATGCCATGATGATTAATTACTGGCACCTAAATCTTCAACTCCCATCTCAAATTACAAATAAGGTGGATGTGAATTGCATACGCTTATAACAACATCTAGTATATAAATAATTGTAGATCAATAAAAATCAATTGCATACAACTGTAATCTATCTATCTATACTATAAGGATTCAGTAGAATTGAAAATAATTTTCACCCAAAAATTTCTACCCACCCTCTTATAGATGACCCACATGTCAGGAATTTTGGTGGGGACAGAGGCAAAAGACATGTGAGGAAGAAGAAAAAACTAACTTTCTAGAAACTTTCCGTGGTTTTGACGCTTATTTTTTCACCATAGAAAAATTATACCCGCCCTCTGTACCCACCCCGCGACCTACGGTCCGTAACTCACGCCAACTTTGTTTCCAATAAAAAAGAAAACATTGTCCATGGTTTTGTTTGGTAAGTTACCATTATTGCCTTCCATCGCCTGGCTCATCCACTCACCCCAACCATCAAATTTTGTTTCCATAAAAAACAAACGAACATCGTCCATATGTTTCTGAATTAGTCAATATACTTTTATAAGTTTGAGGAACATAATATATATCGGAAAGCATCATATTTTTAAAATATCCGTAATTTCTTTAGGAGAAAGTCTCCAGGGTTGGCCACGCCTAGCTGAAGGAGACCATGGGCGGCCACATTATGGCCTGGCTGAAAGTGGCTATGACATGGCCGGTGCTGACCTGATTATATTTATTTATCAATTTAATATTTGCTTTGCATCAATCGCTAAAATCATGGCGTGGCAAAATATATCCACGAGCACGTGCACAATCCAGTTCTTTTGAAAACACTTGTCACCTAAATAATTTCTACCCACGTCGAGGCCACATGTCAGGTCAACGGTGGGAAAAGACGTGAAAAGTTTTCACAAACAAGAAAAAAGATGCTACCGTTTTAGCATTACTTTTCTCATCATAGAATTTCTTTAACCATATCATGTACCCATTAACCAAATAGTCTAAAATGACTTCATAATAAAGGTAGCACGCGCATGCGCAGGCATATTTGCTAGTGAGCTCTTTGTTTGCATAGGACTCAAAAATTGTTCTCCTTTATGTTTTGTTTTTAGTTTTCAGTATGGTCTGTTCTGGCGTCACAGGTTTTTGAGCAAATCTGAGCTCTATATTTATGTCGACAGTAAAAGGAAGTGCTGCTCCTCTGCTCGCAAAAGCTGAGCTGATATGGAAAAAAATTGGGTGCGCGGGGTGCGCACACGCCGCCCCGTGCGCGCCCGTGCCCTGCGTCCCTGCCCTGTGGGCCTCATCGCGGAGGGTGAGCCTAGCGCCGAGGCGACGCCGAGCCGTGCGGAGAGAAAACGCGCGGGGGACGTCGGCTCGGCTCGATTGGTTAGAGAGCGCTCGTCGCCGAGCTTCAAGCTCGCATGCGCTGCAGGCCGCGCGGCGTGATCCGGCTGGACCCCTTGACGGCCTCGAACGCCTCGAAGGCGCGGCGCAGATGTTTGCGCTCCTCCTCCTCCTCCCCGCCCATGCTCTCCACGATGCGCACGAAGTCGTCGAACCCCAGCATCAGGTCCCCGCCGCCGTCCTCCGGCCCGGGCCCGAGCGCGAGCCCCTACCCCAGCGCCAGGCCTCCGTCGCCCATGGACGACAAGAACTCGCGCAGCTCGCGCCCGGAGATGCGGCCGTCCATGTCGCGGTCGAAGTGGCGGAAGATCTCGCGGAGCTCCACCGTGCGGTCGCGCCCGCGGGACGTGCCCGAGGACGAGGCCGACGCCGACGCGGACGATGACGACAGCGACCGACCGCCGGCGCCGCCCGTGGGGGAGCCCGGCGGAGACGAGACCGCCGTGGCCTTGCACTGGCCGCAGAGCAGGCCGGGCAGGCTCAGCTTGAAGCTGCCGCTGCCGCTGCCGCTGCGCTTCCGGGACAGGCGCTTCGACGGCTTGGACACCTCGATGCTCGCCATTTTCTGAGCCTACTAGCAGTTATGAGTGTGCGAGCTGAAGCTGCCGGCAGCTGGTGAACACTATGCTTGTGGAAAGAGACAGTGAGGCCGGGTGAGCTCGTATATATAGGCGAGGAGAGTCGAGGGGGTCCAGCCAGCACGCGGGGCAGGATTTTACTGTGCGCAGTGGTGGAAGTTTCACGGGGCTTTTTTGTTTTTTCGTGCTTTCTGTCGGAGCTCGGAAGGACCGATCCGTCCAAGAGACTCTCCATCCCATGTCCACCGTGAATTGGCGACCGAGATAAATTATCCTTCGCAGGAGCACAGAAACCACACCCACGAAGGGACAGTAAGAAAAATACAGGCACTTACTACGGTAGTGATTTGAGCTTGGTGGCAACGGGAGGTTCCATTTCTTCAGAAGCCATTGGCACCGCGGGCTAAGAATTAAGGGCGACGCCGTCATCTCCAAAGTAATTCTACACTTGAAAACCTTAACCAAATCTGCAGCCGAAAGGCGTCATACAAGTTTCAACCAAAGCATTACTGTTGTGGCCATATCATCACGCTAACTGTTATCTTGAGCTTAGTTATACACGGGGAGGATCATGAGCTAACAACATTATTTTGTCCGATCGATGGGGTACTAGCTAGGTGTTCCATTCTATGCAATCGCCAGTAGCTATCAGATCCCTTGCTGGTGGCTGGTGCTGATTTATGCTGAGAGAAAAAATATTACTGACTGGTTGGCTGGTGCTGATTAGTTGTGAGAGAAAAACACTATGAGCTGGTGACTGATAAGCCAAACGAACGTGGCAACACTGTTGCATCGCTTTTCATCTCAGTTCGTACGATGCTGGTATATGCCAAACGCTAGTACTACTATTGCTAAGTGATTAGGTGCGCGCAACCGTCATCGATTAGTTCTGAATGGCTTCGCCCGACACTGTTCTTGTCGCCTCCTTGAGTGTTCATCACATTTCTCATCTCAATTGCATCACAAAAGTACCAACACCAAGTCCGACCCGCCCGCTCCAGTGCCTAACTGCCGACCCGGGTCACATATACGTACATGCCCTGCCGGCCAGTGGATTCGCCACAGGAATCACGGCACCAGTACGTGCCTGAATAATGCTTACGCACTTAGGGAGTCCTCTCCATCGCGTCCCTACAAGTTGCAGGCCGCAACAGGGGGAAGTAGACGAAGTGCTAGCTGCCGCACCCGAACCACTCCCCTGCCTGGACGACGTCGAGAACGAACGAACGGTGGCGCAAGGGGCCAGGCGCGGGATCACGTCAGGGGGTTTTCGGTGCGGCCAGGACGAAGCTTCCTGCCGGCTTCGTCCCGGGATAAAAAGATCGGGCCTGTACCCAACCGGTGTAG
>OAMR01000002.1:5247012-5271359 GCA_900205405.1 Echinochloa crus-galli | reverse complement strand
TCGTCTCATGCAGTGCCACGTAGGATTTTTGATAGCTGACTGTAATGAAGCAGTGAACAGTAACAATTTTACTGTTTATTTAGTGGGAAAATGCATAAAGGAGGGGGGAGGGGCAATGCCCAGTTTCGCCTTAAGGGCGGTCCGCCAGTGATGGCAAGTATGCAGCTCAGCCCTAGTTATTAGGACCGGACCGGCGGTTGGACCGGAAAAAACCGGAACCAGAGCCTCCAGCGGCTCGGTTCACATCAAAGACCCTCCATGTAATTGAACCAAAAAAACCGGGAGAACCGGCGGTTTTATGTGGAACCGGTGAACCGGGCGGTTCCAATCGAACCGGACGGCTTCTGTACATAGACGGTGCTGACCTGATTATGTTTATTTATCAACTTAATATTTGCTTTGCATCAATCGCTAAAATCATGGCGTGGCAAAATATATCCACGAGCACGTGCACAGTCCAGTTTTTTTTAAACACTTGTCACTTAAATAATTTCTACCCATATCTTACAGAGAATCTACATGTCAGGTCAAACGGTGGGAAAGACGTGAAAAATTTTCACAAACAAGATATAAAGATGCTACCGTTTTAGTATTACTTTTCTCATCATGTAATTTCTTTAACCATCATATCACGTACCCACTAACCAAATAGTCTAAAATGATCTTATAATAAAGGTAGCACGCGCATGTCGCGCGGGCATATTTGCTAGTGAGCTCTTAGTTTTTAGTTTGCATAGGACTCAAGAATCGTTCTCCCCTACGTTGTTTTTAGTTTCCAGTATGGTTGTTGAGCAAATCTGAGCTCTATATTTATGTCGACAGTAAAAGTAAGTGATGTTCCTCTAGTCGCAAAAGTTGAGCTGGTATACGTATCTGCCTTTTTGGATGCAGGAATACCTACACTTAATTAGATGCAAGTATCTCATAAGCTAAGTGAATCAAAACAAGATGAGGTGAAAGGAACATAAATATAATAGTAGTAAAAACATGGATCCAAGGAGTGTGGAAACGAAATTGTGGTCAGCCTTGCCTGATTTTATTTAGACCACGTATTCTGGTCATCCAAATTAGAGGATATGATTCCGATGCATGGTTATGTGTTGTATTCTGCCTCTGCTATTACCAATCTAGCTAGTAATCTCTTTTGAGATAACTGAGAGAACGTGGCAAATAAATTAAATATTGCAAATCTGTGTGGAGTAAAATCAAGTCCAATGTGGTGATGTGAAGGCAGCCAATCAGAGAGGCACTAATTATAAAGACGTTTATTCTTCATCCACCCGCGTCTTGAACGCCTCCAACGTCGGCACCCGTCCGCGCCGGGCGGCCGCGAGCGTCGCTCCGGCGGCCTCGTCGGATCGAGAGCGCCTCATCCCTCCCGTGCTTCCAACCTCCGTTAGTTGCCGTCGGCGCGGAGCTCGAGCTTCCCGCGCCACGCTAACGCACGCGCCGGCGGCGCGCCACGCCGGGCCGGGGCGGCGGCATATGGACCCGGCCGTCAAGCGGGCAGACGTTCTCATCAGCGACGCCGCCGGCACGCCGCACTCGAGGCACAGCGGGCTAGCTAGCTGAGGACTCGTGGGCTGTTCGATTCGATGTCCACTTCGATTTGGTTGGTGAGACTCCGTGTCGGGCCCCTGCTGGTCGGTCCATATAGCACGGTTCCCCTTCTCCTTCGTGTTCAATCTTCCCTGTTTGGTCGGCGGCATCATGGCGGAGGCGGAGGCGGAGGCAACGGCGACTACCTGGGCCGAGGTGCTTCAGATGGAGAGCCGCTTGCGCTTGCTTCGGGAGATGATCGCGGACACGGGGACCAAGGACGACGAGATTATCTGCTCATCAGGCCTGAGCAAGGAGGCGCGAGAGGCGAGGCTGACCGAGACCGAGGAGCAGCGCCTGCTCCTCACGCGGGAGTGCATGCGCATCCTCTCTGACATGAGCGAGAGCGATCCGGATTTCTCAGGCATGAGCGAGGCCGACCGAGCGGCGGAGGCGGCGAGGCTCCGGCGCGACGCTCTGGAGGAGGCCCGCGTCCTCAAGGAGGCCGGGGATCCCGACGGGCTGCGGCGGGAAGGCGAGGCTCGCGCCCTCGACTTCGATCCCAAGCAGGGGGGCATCTACTTCAACCGATGCACCGCCGTCGACCTCACCACGTTCGACCACGATGAGGAGTGTAAGTAAGCCGGCTAGCTTTCTTCTCTTCGATTATTCTGCAATCCAATGCGTCTTCTCCGTTCAACCTCCATGACAAATCAACTCACGCTACTACTGTGTATACGTTTATTGGTTACTTACATATATGTGCTCAAATTCATTATGTTCTTCCTTTCCCCTTTTGCGGTGAACGATTGGCAAATGTTCATCAATTAATGGATCTAGCTAGCTAATTATATTACTTTTGTGTTTTCCCCCACACCGCAGCGCCCTATGGCCCAATGAGGTTTACAGATGCAGTCTACCAGAAGAAACAGAAAATCAGCCTTTGTGGGGGCATCAACATCTTATCTGTCAAAATAGCGTGCTCCGATGTTGGCTACCCGATGAAAGTATATGGCACCGTCGTTGCAAGGGACAGCATCGACGATAGGTGTGTTTATCTCTACCGCCGTGATAGAGACCATTCCCAGCTCCTCAGGTCTAAGGTAAAAAAAGAATGCATATTCACGGTTTCTCTCTTTCGCATGTAGAAGTATATGTACTGACATGCATGGTATTGATTTATATTGGTCAATTACATATGTCCAACAGATATTGCCAATAAATATGCACACCAGCCTTCTTTCTTTTCTTATATTCAGATGAATATGGAAGTTCAAGTCTTAGGTGCCACGAACTAATCATCAGAATATTAGATGACTGTATATAGTAATGTTACTGGAATACAGATGTTCAGAATAAAGGCCTTATGTTTGTTAATTACACGGTAGGCATTCTGTATTTGCACAGTAGGCAGTACTGGTGAATTTAGACGATCCATTTCTGTCTGCTGATTGAGCACTGGACTATTAGCAGTTCCCTCATCTTAAGGAACAGCTTTTATGTGCTGCGTGGCTGAAATTTTGTCTACTTTTTTCACTGCACCGTATGAAAAGGTATGCCCCTAACCTACCATATGAACTTTTTTGCAGGATGAATCTTTGATCTTGACTGGCCCAAAACGAGGACTCGCATTGCTAGGTGACAATTTTGTTGAGATTGATCTGAAAATCAAGGAACACCAAGGGCAAGACAGAGAACTCAGTAAAGGATTCGTAAGAATAAGGGGCATAACAGTTCGATCATTGGAGAAATGCAAGCTTGAAAGCAAATCTCTCGAGACTAGGCTCAGTACTATGGATGTGAATTATGCAGTTGTGAAAGGTGCAGTTGAGGCAACTATTGCAGTTGAAGTTCTGGAGGGAGATTTCGTTGGGAAAATCACTGCTCACACCACCAACATCAAGAGAAGTCTTGTTCTTTACAATAGCAGAATGGCTGGTGCGATGACTGGTGATGGTCATGGAGTTATCCAACTTAAACGACCCGTCGTAGCTGTCTCTGTTACGGATAGGCTGATGATTGTTGTAAAAAGCGAGGATGATAAATCTGCAGTCAGAATCACATTTACTCCAAGGATCAGAGGTAGAGACGACGATATAATTAATGTTGGTGCCACTAAGATGAGGGTGAAGGTTGCTTGGTCAATAATGGACCCTGTTCATTGTTAAGCATAATTGGTACATGTGTATGCTGCTTCATGTAATGTGGACACATCGGATTAAGTGATGCTGCGGCTACCCGTACCATTTGGGCTCTGGATTAAGTTATACTAATTGTGTGCGTGAACTATTGTGTTGGTCTTGTTATGTCGAACCATCTAGCGTGTTATATGCGTGTTATGTGATGATGAAATAATGTGATACCCTGTTGAACTATATAATACTGCGGTGCATTGTTTGATTGTTCTGTATCCTTTACCCGCTGTGGTTTGGTTGGGGACTCTGCTGTAGGGTCGACGTCGATACAGTTTGATCATAGTAGCCGCATTGGGGATCGCCGCTGCCGCCCGGACTTGGGGGTGGACGGTATTTCAGATACCGACCACCCCCGGCCTTTCTTGGCCGTTGGATCGGCCTCGTGCGGGCAAGATCGACCTGACTTGTCGCCGGGCGGGCGAGGCCTCTCCACGGGTCGCTCCTCGCGCGCCAGAGTCGCCGCCGCGCCGTTCCCCCTGCACGATGCGCGGAGCTTCATCCAGAGATCGAGCGCCCCGGGAAGGCAGCGGGCGACGGCGTGCTCTGCCCCGGCGGCCTTTGTTCGTTGAATTGCCATGGTCACAGCACCATTCACACGCATGCCGTCCGTCGCCGGCCGTGAGGGTGCACGTGGGCGCCGGAGGCCGGAGCTAACGACGACGAAAGGCCCCGGCATGGAGGGCCGAACACGCCCGGCCTCGCACCATCTTGCCAGGGCCCTCGCCGAGGAATCCTCCCTCATCGATCACCTCTCGTTGCGGATATAATGGTGGCCACCAGAGCAGCTCGGCGCACCTCTATCGAGTGCCAGCCATGAACGCCGGCGACGGCGGCGGCTTTTGAACGATCAGGTAAGGTACCCCGGCCACGACCTTCGGCCCGGCCCACTATCTCCACCTACATACAACACATGACCCAGCACGTACGTACTACGGCCCATGACCCAGCAGACCGCGCGTTCGGAAAATTTGAACTTTGCCCTCTTGGCGCCAACGTCTGTCTGTCTGTCTAATCCATCAAGTTCAGTTGACTCGGGTCGGCAAATAGTTAAAGGCTGTGTTTAGTTCCCATCAAATCACCAAACTTTCCAAAATTCTCTTTTTAAACTTTACTATTCACCTATCACATCAAATCTCTCTCCTCGTGTATGGAACACTAAACGTGGGTAAATAAAGAAACTAACTACATGGTTTATTACATGGTTTTGATGTACACGACGAGACGAATCTTTGAGCCTATTTATGTCATGATAGGACAATATTTACCATAAACAAACGAAAAGTGCTATAATGCGCTACAGTGTCGGTTGTGATATTTTCACCAAACTTTCTCCTCCTCTTTTTGGAACTAAACACACCCAAAGACGTACGCGTCGGTAGGAGTAGGACAATGGAGTCCAGCGATGGGAGACAGGAGAGAAGCAGCGGCGAGAGGCACGAGAAGGTCCCAGGATTCACGGTCGTCACTTCTCAGCTACATCTATTCATCGACTGCTGCAGCTTGTGATGCAAAGTGAACGACAACAGTTCCACTTCGTTGTTGATCTTCCCATCACCACGTAACTTTTGTACCTTTAGCAGGTCCGATATGATCGACAACCTTTCGATGAATTCATATATACTTGCTTGATTTGCCATCAATTCTCTCCCAGGCTTCTTGTTTCGTCAAAACAATCAAGAGGGTAGCAACCATATATAATTCTATCAAACTTTCTGTTTCGGCTTATTGCAAGTAATATTATATTGTACATTGTAAACTGCTTCTCGATCCCTTCGCTGGTATCCAAAACTTTGGTAATATTGTTCCTGATGTGGTCTGCATATTTTCGCTTCTCCACTACTTTAATTAGCCTCTGTAGGCAGTCTGCAAACGGAAAGGGTGCTCTAGAATATCTTAGAAGGCCTTCTCGATCAGCAGCATTCATGAAGGACGGCGTCCCCTTTATGCAATACAAGCCAACTCTCTCATCGACATCCTCCGTCCATCATCATTCGATGATCGGGATTGCTGCTACTGACATTAGAGATCCAGAGAAGCCATGTCCAGTACGTACCATCCGGTCCGCGTCTTGATCGAGGCATGGACACCCGGCCGTCGAGCTGGCAGCGGCTCCCATCCATCGGAGCAAGATTCAGTGACTTGTTGAAGGCAAGTCCCCGAGTACTGTTCCCGTGACTTACCACCCCCTCACAGCCGTCCATCTTGGAGCCATCGGCCAGATCTTCATGAACAGTGTCATAGATACAGTACCAAAACAGTATTTCGGAAACAGTGTTTTGCTACAGTATAGTCTACAGTGCTGTTGCTACAGTGTTGAACAGTGCTTCCTTTTGTCTTCTACCGCCAGTTACGTGGTGACTTGCTGAAGGCAAGTCACCCAATCCTGGTCCCCATCCATCTGGGACACCGACGAGAATCGCCGCCCGGACTCGGGAGGGGTTGGTCGGTACCTCACTTACCGACCACCCCTTGACCTCTCCTGGTTGTTGGATCGGCGTCTCTCGGCCAAGATGGACCCGACTAGTAGCCGGAAGCGAGGCCTCTCGCTCCACGGTGTCAGTTAGGCCTGCTAATGGGTCACAACCCGCTCCTAAACCCATCCCGTCCCATTGCTAGCTAGTTGTATATGTCAACCCAACCCAACCTAAAAATCTAGCTAGTAAACCCGCCCCGCCCCAACCCATTAGATATATTTGCACCCTAAGGTCAACACCCATGGAATACCCATGGGTCTTAGTTTGGGATCTTACTCTTGAGGTGGGGCCCACATATTAGATCTATCATCATACTTTGTACAAAGTTGATGATTATGATCTTGAGCATCACCAATAAATTTCAGTCAATTTGGCTAAAATTTTATAGTGTGAACGTGATGTTTTAGTTTTAGGGTCCGACTCTGAGCGTGGAGAGAGCGCCCCGGCCGGAGAAGGCAGCGGGCTAGCTAGCCGAGACGCTGAGGGCATGTTTGGATCTAAAATTATAGCCTCTTGCAAGAGCTAAACTTTCAAACATGTGAGGTTAAAGAAGGGCTAAAATTAGTCTTAAGGCGGCTAAAGAAGGGCTAAAATTAGTTTTGAGGCGATCCAAACATGCTCTGATTACGTCGCCATGAATCCATGATCACGTACGCGCGCGCACTCCGGCCGCCCGGCTTTGGCGTGGTGACCATGACCACACATCTCGATCTGCAGCTGCCGCAGTGTGATATGTATAATGTGCCGTGGTGCGACGCGTTCACGACCGTCGGCTCGATCTCTAATGTCTCCAAGATGGACGGCTGTGAGGGGGTGGTAAGTCACGGGAACAGTACTCGGGGACTTGCCTTCAACAAGTCACTGAATCTTGCTCCGATGGATGGGAGCCGCTGCCAGCTCGACGGCCGGGTGTCCATGCCTCGATCAAGACGCGGACCGGATGGTACGTACTGGACATGGCTTCTCTGGATCTCTAATGTCAGTAGCAGCAATCCCGATCATCGAATGATGATGGACGGAGGATGTCGATGAGAGAGTTGGCTTGTATTGCATAAAGGGGACGCCGTCCTTCATGAATGCTGCTGATCGAGAAGGCCTTCTAAGATATTCTAGAGCACCCTTTCCGTTTGCAGACTGCCTACAGAGGCTAATTAAAGTAGTGGAGAAGCGAAAATATGCAGACCACATCAGGAACAATATTACCAAAGTTTTGGATACCAGCGAAGGGATCGAGAAGCAGTTTACAATGTACAATATAATATTACTTGCAATAAGCCGAAACAGAAAGTTTGATAGAATTATATATGGTTGCTACCCTCTTGATTGTTTTGACGAAACAAGAAGCCTGGGAGAGAATTGATGGCAAATCAAGCAAGTATATATGAATTCATCGAAAGGTTGTCGATCATATCGGACCTGCCCTTGATCGGCGCTGGACTCGATCTTTCTGCCTAGGGGAGGGGAAGGGGAGGCCGGGGGGCATAGATATATATATCGATTACGTAACGGTCCATCCCCTGGCCAGCTGATGCAGGCACGCCGCGCCGCCATCGAGTGGCGCCGGGCGCCGGACCGCTCTCGCTCAGCGCATCGGCGCGAGATTGTGTGTCCAGTTCCAGCGGAAGGTGTGACATCATAAAGACTGGCTGGCCGGAGATGGATCGGCGACCACAGACAGGGCCCGGGCGCGGCCGGTGAGTGATGCCATCCATAATTCTAGCATATTTTGGCACTGGGCTTGCAAAACTACATATTTTGGCACTGGAGCTTGGAATTAATTTTGTGGTGTTGTAGCCTCAAATGCAAAATTATATGCTCAACTTATTCGATCTGCGCTTGTAGCATTAATTTGGAACTGACTGAATGCTTTTTTTAGTTCCTTGCTTCCTGTTCATCCTCATTCCGATTAATGCCCCCTAGTCGGAATTGTTTTCAATTTGGCACTCCACTCAAACTCTGGGTGTGTTTTGTTTTCCTTTCCTTTCTTTGTAGTTCCATGGCCAGCCATTCTTTCAGAAAAAAAAAGTTGGAAGAAGAGGTAGTAGGAAGCATCAAGATGAAAATGGTCCGGCATTGGAGAAGGATCAAGCTAAGTAGGAGTCTCGCTTATTGTTTCTGTTTCGGAAAGGAGAAAAAAAAAAGGATCAAGCTGAATGCCAGAAATGTGTGAAGAATTTAATTAAGAGGTGGAAATTGGGTGAAGTGCGTAAGCCGGTTCAGTAGGAGTTGGAATTGGAGAAAATGGGCCACAGAAGCCCAACAAATGTTTGTTTTCCGCATAGTGCAAAAAGAAACACAGAATCTGATACTCATTTCACTCTACATTTGGAAGCTCATCTAATTGAATTATTATTATGTGTAAATGTATCATCTATGAAGATCCTTTTGTTGCGCTCAAAAAAAAATAAAGATCCTTTTGTGATATTTCTTTTCAACCTCCAGGAAAATATTAAATGGCAAACAATTCTGTTCACCTTCCTTTTTTTTCTGTGGGCTTAATGTTGGCTCAGCATGAGGATTAAAAAAATGAAGATGAAATATTGCATATTTATGTAAACATAAATGTTTATCTTATTTCTTAGGTCAAAGCTGCAAGCATCCATCATATTTTGTGATCCCATACTTATTGTTTCGGATGCCTCTTGTGTCTATGCTGATAGAGAGCAAGCTGGAAGATTGTGGAGAGGCAACACCTTGCATATTATAGTTGTGATGCCTACTTGGTGTTTATCCTAAACAGAAACAGGTATACCATGTAAGCCATTTGACTTTCGCATTTGTTTCATATTTTAGTTTATAAATAAGTAGATAGCTGCATAGCAAATTGAAGAAAAAAATATAAGTTGAGGGAGAAAACAGGTGCTTCATGCATTGGCTGTGTTTCTGAAACTATTGGAGTTGATGGTGATTAGTGGGGTCAGTGCTCTCTTCTGCTAGCTCTCTCGAATATTTTGCTTGTAGTATCTCTATTCGGCATATGCAGATATTTTATTTTGTGCCTGATCGTCTTAGGAACAACATTTAGTTTTGCATGTTGATGATGGGCATGCGCATGCTGATCCTATAAAAACTTGACATGCAAAAGAAGTTGTTCTAATTGAGGACCTTGCTGGCGTACCTCTTGTTACATCTCATTTTCTTTGTACAAAACACATCTGTTTCTCTCTGTTTGGACTACGGTTTAAACTAAAAAGAATCTTTATGTTCGTTTAAAAAAAAATCTTTATGTCATGCTTACAGCCTTTTATGGTGTGATTCAATGGAATTTATTTATAAATCATTATACTACAAGTTATCTGAGTGGATCATATCACATAGGTCACATTACATAAAAGAGCAGGATAATTCGCCTATCCAATGCTTGATGTTCATTATAGGAATAAAAAGTTAAAATATGACAAGTCACACGATAAAAAGTGCAATACATATCATAGGTATGTAGAGGCATGACTTTCGCACTATGGCTTCCTACAATTCAATCTCACCAGCATCTTCGCAATCTTCCTCGTCTCCTCCTCCTCATCGTTATACTCCTCTTCGGTGGAGAAACGCATCTTCACATCTTCCTCCTCCTTCTCATCGGTGTCCTCCTCCTTGGTGGCAAAACAAAAGATGTCCTCGTCCTTGGTGGCGAAACAAAAGACGATCTTGAACATTTGAGGACCCTTCAACACCTCCTTGCTGATTTTACTCCATTTCCGAAAGAGATCAACACAGAAGATGCTGGAGCCATTCTAGAAACCGCTTGTCTTTCGAAATGACAACTATTATGTTAAAGAGTGTGTTAGGTAGTCACTCGTCCTTGTATCCTCCATCAAAACTCAGTCACTCATAGAAAGGGTTGTTTTTCGGATCTGAGTGGTCATGTTTCGGATATGAGTGGTCACGTTGTATTCAACTGAATCTTCTCAAGTACAGGCTAATTTTCATCCATGCCATAATATTCATGTTTTATTCCTAAATTTATATCATTTTATTATGTAACATTGAAAACAAGCAAATATTAAACATTTCATTGAAAAACTAACAATTTTATACATATAATGTATCATGCACTTTCCACGCCATAGAGTATGAACTTTGTACGCTTTGTAATTTTTGCTAGTTCATAGTCTTTCAAGTTCCATACTCTCTTCACATGGGTCACGACATATCAAATAAATCTCAAGGTAGCTCTAGACTTTGCCACAGAAAATTGGTGGTCACTTGGCTTCTGTACACATTTGATAATCAATCATATGTAGTTCTTTTGACCAAAATATCAAACAATACTAGTGTTCTTAAATAACAATTTTTAAAATCTATATTGTGCCATTTATATGTAGCATGTTATTATGTTTTGTGTATAAAATCCTTTATCTAGAAACATCTTAAAAGTAGCATGCTTTATATGATCTATATACTATCTTGAAGAAATATCTATTTGATTTCAATAACATTCTAGAAGTTTGCTTTATGAGATCAAATGCTTAGAGGTGGCAATTAGCACGCTATTTTAAGATACGATAATACTTTTGAAGAAATAAAAATCCCATAAAATTCTATCAAATGTGGGGAGGATTAAAATAAAGATGGGTGGCATGTTGCCTTGTTGAGCTGTTGTGTTGGTTACCTATTAGGTCAATCCACTTAGGACCGGTTTGGAAGAGCTCCGCTCTACAAAAATCAGCTCCAGCTTCAGCACCTCTATCTTTTTCAGCTCCATTCCGCCTACTTCAATTAAATATGGAGCTGGCTCAACGTATTACAAATGTAACTCCAGCTCTAGAAAATATAGGATTTAATGAGAAATGTCATTATTGCCCTTGGATTTGTTTAATTGGTCGAGGGAACTTTTTTCACGCGGCTACAACACACTGCTACACTATTTCACTCCAATATGTTGTCCCCGCATGTATGAGCAGCATAGATTGAAAATTAAAATATGGGGCATACAAAAATCATCGGAGGGAATCTGCGAAAAAAAGAAAGCGATGCTTGAGGGAGGGAGGCGGCGAAAAAAAGGTACGCAAGGGAGGGGGGCCGCGGGACGGAGTTGTCGTCTTTTTTTTTAACGCGAAACGTTACGCGTAATTGATGGCAGTGATGGGTAATTCCGCTTCAACTTTATGAGGAGGTATACAATCTTTGTTTCTGGAGCACCTCAAAGGGTGCTTCATATTTTACGTGGAGTTGGCCCTCAACTCTACTTTTTTTCTTAGAGCTACAAAATTTGGAGCTGCACGTGTTTGGATAAAAAAATTAAGAGCGAAGTTGTAAAAGTTGAAGCGGAGCCGTGCCAAACAGCCCCTTAATCCACACCTTGTCCACTTGCGGCCTGGCGGTCCATCAAAATACTTACCCTATTCATCATCTTTTTCGCTTGATCTCGCACGGCCACTCGACATCGACCACACAGATGCTGCCACATACCACAGCCACCAGAAATCTGACGGGGAAGGGGAGGGGTCTCCGCGCCGCTAGATCTGGCATAGTGAAGGTGGTGGTGCTCCATCTCTGGTTGCTACTATCAATCTACCACACACATATGACGCAATACACACACACACACACACTAACTAAAAGCAAAACTGCTTCTTGGTATGTTCATGCATGAAAAATTTTGTAAACATCTATATGCCAAAGCCTCGGTCAGGGATCCATTATTGACCAAGCAACCATCACACGCGCATCTTAGTGGCACCAACATGAATCACATCTTCATCTCCATTGTTTCCCATTGGAGCAAATTCAATACGTGCATATTTACCGTAACCTTGTCTTTGCTTCAATTATCAGCATATCCTTCACATCAACACATACAATATGTTGCACCAGTTGGATAACTCTGTGACCATTACTAGTCTTAGCACTAGGCACTTTGCTATCATAAAAGCACAAACCCCTCTTGGATGCTGGTGGTGTGGGCAGTTATTATTCCATGAAATTTTTCACATAGAACTTAAATTGCAGCAGTTGCCTCCATTGCAGCTTTCATAACAGCATGCATCGCATCCATGGTACCGAGCTTGGTAGCAAGTGGCTCTCTTTCAACCTCGCATTACTGATCCAACCATCAATTTGCTATACCACAGATAGACATGATTCCTTTACTGAGTTCTCTATCCTGCCCTTAATGATCCTCGATTTTAGGATCAGTCTCAACATAGTTTTTTGACTAGAGTCAATAGGGGAAGCCCCTACCTATTTTTTAATTTTCTTTATTCCAAACCCAGTTAATTCGCTCCCACAGGGAGTCGAACCTGGGTCTGCAGGGTGCTACTCAGGTGCTCTAACCACTAGGCTAGAGGCCCTTTCACTACTATAAACTAGATATTAGCAGGGGTATTACGGTAACATAAAAAATTTCACACGGACAAAGTGACGAACGCCTGTGACTGAAATGAAATGAAAGCATACAAATGAAAATAAAGTAGGAGAGACAGAAACAATGAAAGAAAAAATTAAGGATATGCCATAATTACATATCTGCCATTCTAAACTTAAAGATATATAAAATTACAAATCTGCCATTTTATTTTTTCCCTATAGTACCCTTATGCTACCTATACTACTTAGTTCATACTACCTATACTACTAAAACGATTACAGTAGTATACAATTAATCTGGACCGTCCGATCTTTACATACTAGTCCTTTGATCTTTACATACTACACAGCCACCAGAAATCTGACGGGGAAGGGGAGGGGTCTCCGCGCCGCTAGATCTGGCATAGTGAAGGTGGTGGTGCTCCATCTCTGGTTGCTACTATCAATCTACCACACACATATGACGCAATACACACACACACACACTAACTAAAAGCAAAACTGCTTCTTGGTATGTTCATGCATGAAAAATTTTGTAAACATCTATATGCCAAAGCCTCGGTCAGGGATCCATTATTGACCAAGCAACCATCACACGCGCATCTTAGTGGCACCAACATGAATCACATCTTCATCTCCATTGTTTCCCATTGGAGCAAATTCAATACGTGCATATTTACCGTAACCTTGTCTTTGCTTCAATTATCAGCATATCCTTCACATCAACACATACAATATGTTGCACCAGTTGGATAACTCTGTGACCATTACTAGTCTTAGCACTAGGCACTTTGCTATCATAAAAGCACAAACCCCTCTTGGATGCTGGTGGTGTGGGCAGTTATTATTCCATGAAATTTTTCACATAGAACTTAAATTGCAGCAGTTGCCTCCATTGCAGCTTTCATAACAGCATGCATCGCATCCATGGTACCGAGCTTGGTAGCAAGTGGCTCTCTTTCAACCTCGCATTACTGATCCAACCATCAATTTGCTATACCACAGATAGACATGATTCCTTTACTGAGTTCTCTATCCTGCCCTTAATGATCCTCGATTTTAGGATCAGTCTCAACATAGTTTTTTGACTAGAGTCAATAGGGGAAGCCCCTACCTATTTTTTAATTTTCTTTATTCCAAACCCAGTTAATTCGCTCCCACAGGGAGTCGAACCTGGGTCTGCAGGGTGCTACTCAGGTGCTCTAACCACTAGGCTAGAGAGTTATCGTCCAACAATGCAAGTCCTCGTTTTGGGCCTGTCAAGATCAATGGTTCGTCCTGCCAAATGGTTTACATGAAAGGTTAGTGCCATAATTTATCTGAATATGAGGTGTTGCCATAGAACATAGAAGTAAAAGAAATTTCAGAGAAGGCATTTCCGTAGACTAGGAATTACTCCCTCCGTCCCATAATATAGGGACCTGGAGGGTTCAAAATTTGTACCAAAATATAAGGTCCTGGAGGGATAGGACAAAACTAAATGAGGTTGGTGGGTAGGTGGAGAGTTGGTGGGTAGTGTAAAATGAGGGGTAAAAAGGTCATTTCTCCTCCCTGTTATTTTTTGAGTTTGAATGCTTCAGGACCTTATATTTTGGGACGGAGGGAGTATTTTGGTATAGTGCTCGTCAGCAACCAGAATGTGGATCTTGTTGTACCAGTACTATCATGCACAAACAGAATGTCGGCTCACATGTCTGGAGACACACACTAAAAACGTAAAAAAAAAACAAATGGCGAGTATATGCTTCATTTTGAACATGTGTATTTTAATGAAAATTACGATTATTATTAGGTGATACCCCGCGCGGTGCTGCGGGATTTTTTAAATAAAATTTTAGGGTGAAATTTGAAAAACATAAACATTAAGGTGATTGTTGTATTATACATGATTTTAAGGTATCCGGCAAAAGTTGCATACGAACCAAAGAAATATCTTAGACATGAAAAATTATTTTACCTGACATCCATTAATCTCTGAGAAGAAAGCAGCATATTCATTGGTTCTGCAAGCAGCAACGATGACCCCTTGAGTTTCCTGTCATGCAGTCACCTGATTGAACAGAAGCAAGCACCACTAATCGTTATAAACATCATCTATTATTAGATCAAAGCTAACCCCATGCGCATGACATAGTGCGGAGCTGTCTCACGCATGCACGCGCGCTATATGACAAAACACTCGGCCTCTCCTCACTCTCTGAATCTTCCAGCAAGCAGCAACACCAGTAGAAGCGATAGTCCAACAAATCCCCATTGTGCTATTGGGCCCCACAACCAAGCCCCCAACCTTATCACCTCGCGCTGCTGCTTTCTGTTAACCAGGCCCCCAACCTTATCGCCTCGCGCTGCTCCTCACTTATTCATCAGTGGCTGTGTTTAGTTTCCGAAAAAGAACCTGAAATTTGGTGAAAATGTCACATCGGATACTGTAGCGTACTATAGCACTTTTCGTTTGTTTGTGTTAATTGCTGTCCTACCATGTCCTAACTAGGCTCAGAAGATTCGTCTCGTCGTGTACATCAAAACCATATACTTAGTTTTTTTTATTTATCCAGATTTAGTGTTCCATGCATGAGAAGAGAGATTTGATGTAATAGGTGAATAGTGAAGTTTGGAGAGAGAATTTTTGCCTTTTCAAGTGAAAACAGAGCCAATGGTTCTTGCTGCCTCCATTCCTCTCCCCATCGATCAACGGACATCCCACGCAGCCTCGATGGACTTGCCGCCGACATCCCAAACCACACGACGACTTGCTACGGCGCTTCGGCGGCGAGCGCCGCGGCCGCGGGCCTCTTGTTGGTGTCCTCAATGCAGCTGGACGCCACGACCATGGCGACGACGCGCATGGCGGCCTCCGCGGCCTCGAGGCCCTCCTCGTCGTCCTCCTTCTGCGCCCTCTGAGGCGTCGCGGCCGTGGTGAGCTGAGGCTGGGCCGGCTTGGTGCATGGGATTGCGCAGCCGCCGCCAGATCTCCGGCTGCCCGTGCCATGGTCGCCTCCTCCGGCCTCGCGCTGCCGCGGATGGCCGCACCCTGCTCACCAACTCCAACGCCGCTGCCGCAAGATCTCCGGCTCCCCGCGCCTTGGTCGCCGCCTCCGGCCTCGCGCTGCCTCGGGCGGCTGCACCCTGCCCGGCGTGCACGCCCCCAGCCTTCGGGCTCCTCCTCTGCTGTGCACTGCGAATGCTGCTCGAGCCTGCACGGTCAGACCCCGCCGCCCATGCGCCTGCTGCCTCTCTGTCTCTTCACGTTGCTTCCTGGCCCTGCACCTGCTACTTCCCCCGTCTGCACACCCTCACCTCGCCGCCTGCACGCACCTCCCACACGTTGCACCGCCGTCGTTGCCAAAATCCACCTGAGGCATCATAAATCGCCGGTTCTGCACTCTGAGTGCTGGATCTGCGACCGGCCGGCGGTGCTATGGGCCAGGCACATCCGGGGGCAAATTTATGAAGTCAGGTGGGGAGGTGAGACGGTAGGGAGGCTAGGGGGCAGCGGCGCGCTTCAAGGCGCGGTGGTTGGGTGGGGAGGTGAGATGGAAGGGAGGCCAGGGGGCGGCGGTGCGCTTCAAGGCACGGGGGCGCGGGATCCGGAGGGACGCGGCGGTTGGATGGTATGGGGACGGTGGGGCGCGGTGGGATCCGAGGGTATTGAGTGCAGGTGACGTCAGAACATGACGTGGCACCACGATAGTTGAGAGAAATCAGTAGTGGGGAGCTCAAACTTAGTTTTGTATGATAATAGCGTTCTAATGCCATGATGATTAATTATCGGCACCTAAACCTTCAACTTCCAACTCAAACAAATAAGGTGGATGGGAACTGCATATGTTTATGACAACATTAGATCAATCTCCTAAAAAAATAATTGTAGATCAATTGCATACAACTGTAATGAGCTCTTAGTTCGCATATGACTCAAAAATTGTTCTCCCCTAGGTTGTTTGTAGTTTCAGTATGATCTGTTCTGGCGTCACCGGTTGTTGAGCAAAGCGTAGCTCTATATTTATGTCGACAGTAAAAGGAAGGGCTGCTCCTCTGCTCTCAAAAGCTGAGCTGATATACGTATCTGTCTTTTTTGATGCAGTAGGACCCCCCCCTTTACACTTGGGGATGTAGCTCAACCGGTAGATCACTACAAAATGCTTCCTAGAGGCACGAGTTGCAACTCCTCGCATCTCCATTAAACACTTTATAAAAGTAAAAAAAAAATCTCGGGGCAGAATTTTGTTATGGGCATTGAGCCATATCATCATTGGTTAAGTTAGATTTTAATTAAATAAAATGTAAATACGGGATGAAGCTCAAATGGTAGAGCGCTCGCTTTGCATGCGAGAGGCACGGGGTTCGATCCCCCGCATCTCCATGTTTATTTTGTTTTGTTTCAAAGCTTGGTGAATTACTGAGCAGGCCGGGTTTATTGGAGGGGAGTAGGGGGGCAGTTCACGACTGACAGGAACATATCATCATTTTTTTTTAGCAGAAGGAACATACTCCGTATCATCATGTTACCTCTGCCTGAATACTCAACAGAGTTAAGAGAATTAAGTGCAACCTGTCTATTTACCCGGAATTTACATAAGTTCACACTTCACAGCGATGTGAAGCTCTTGCGCTTCTCGGCAAACAGAATGGTATTGCAAAAGGAAAAGGCGAAAGTGAAAATCACAGAGGAACGGGGGACAGTCGGGGGAGCTTTCACTTTTACTCCTTTTGCCCCTTTTGTGAGATGGAATGGAATTCCCCAGATTCAACTACCACCTAAGGCTGTTGGCACTCGTCGTACTCCAAACACATCCTTTAAAAGGAATATTCCGTCCTAATCATCAAGATTTTACAGTACAGTTCCAGTTTCTCCGCACTCGTCGTCTCCTATATTTCATCCTCCATACCAACTACCTGCTGCGGGACCCACGCGTCATACTCTTTCTATTTCATTCTCCCTCCCCACCTACCCCGGCGCCTCCGCCACCGCTTCCCGGCCCCGCGCCGCTCGCCTCCCATTCTCCACCGTCTCCGCTCTCCTCACCGCGCCTCCCGCCTCCCATCCCCTCGCCGCCTCGGAGGAGCTCCGCTGCAGGCGGCGGCCGGCGTGCGAGCCTGCACGGTCAGACCCCGCCGCCCATGCGCCTGCTGCCTCTCTGTCTCTTCACGTTGCTTCCTGGCCCTGCACCTGCTACTTCCCCCGTCTGCACACCCTCACCTCGCCGCCTGCACGCACCTCCCACACGTTGCACCGCCGTCGTTGCCAAAATCCACCTGAGGCATCATAAATCGCCGGTTCTGCACTCTGAGTGCTGGATCTGCGACCGGCCGGCGGTGCTATGGGCCAGGCACATCCGGGGGCAAATTTATGAAGTCAGGTGGGGAGGTGAGACGGTAGGGAGGCTAGGGGGCAGCGGCGCGCTTCAAGGCGCGGTGGTTGGGTGGGGAGGTGAGATGGAAGGGAGGCCAGGGGGCGGCGGTGCGCTTCAAGGCACGGGGGCGCGGGATCCGGAGGGACGCGGCGGTTGGATGGTATGGGGACGGTGGGGCGCGGTGGGATCCGAGGGTATTGAGTGCAGGTGACGTCAGAACATGACGTGGCACCACGATAGTTGAGAGAAATCAGTAGTGGGGAGCTCAAACTTAGTTTTGTATGATAATAGCGTTCTAATGCCATGATGATTAATTATCGGCACCTAAACCTTCAACTTCCAACTCAAACAAATAAGGTGGATGGGAACTGCATATGTTTATGACAACATTAGATCAATCTCCTAAAAAAATAATTGTAGATCAATTGCATACAACTGTAATGAGCTCTTAGTTCGCATATGACTCAAAAATTGTTCTCCCCTAGGTTGTTTGTAGTTTCAGTATGATCTGTTCTGGCGTCACCGGTTGTTGAGCAAAGCGTAGCTCTATATTTATGTCGACAGTAAAAGGAAGGGCTGCTCCTCTGCTCTCAAAAGCTGAGCTGATATACGTATCTGTCTTTTTTGATGCAGTAGGACCCCCCCCTTTACACTTGGGGATGTAGCTCAACCGGTAGATCACTACAAAATGCTTCCTAGAGGCACGAGTTGCAACTCCTCGCATCTCCATTAAACACTTTATAAAAGTAAAAAAAAAATCTCGGGGCAGAATTTTGTTATGGGCATTGAGCCATATCATCATTGGTTAAGTTAGATTTTAATTAAATAAAATGTAAATACGGGATGAAGCTCAAATGGTAGAGCGCTCGCTTTGCATGCGAGAGGCACGGGGTTCGATCCCCCGCATCTCCATATATTTGCGTTATTTTTTTATTTTAAAACCGTTGTCCGGCGCATCAACCATGGCAACCTTAGATTACGAATCGCCTCCAGGGTTTGTGCTACCTTAGATTCAATTGTTTGGCAATGGACCACGAACGGGCCTCCTAGCGTTCGAAGTGTTCCGCGCTAGCTAAGATGTAAGCACAAAGCGTCACTGCATATGCTTCGAGATCGACCCCAACTCCCATGGTCAGTCACATCGCAGGGAGGAACTCATCTCCAGGGATGAAGCCAGACAGCTGAAGAACAACAGAAAACATGAGTCGCCTTTTTTGTTGTTGTTGTTGTAATAATGACATGAGCACGCTTTGGTTGCTCCTAGGACCTACTGTACTACGCACACTGCAAGCACTATGCTTGTCCCGCTTTGTTTCTCCCTTCAACTGCATGGACTGGTGTGTTTCAACTCACTAGCTCATGTCCATCATAACGAACAAAGTAAATGATGTGAAAAATGTTTTAAATTAAAACTTGTGTAAGGAAAACAGATTCCAACCATCTCACGTGAATGGATTACCAATACAGCAGCAAGAACACCAGTTGATGCAAGATGTGGCAATTCGTTACTAGGGTGCACAGGTTTAATTTCTGGTAAGTAAATATCCACGTGCAGATAACAGAAACACAATATAACATGCACTAATCTACACTGATCACGACCTATGGTTAAAGCTTAGAATCACCCACCACTACTTAAGTACTGGTTTTCAAGAATTCACAAAAAACAAAATATAGCAGACAACCACATCTAGCTAGAATCCACAGCTCACTGAGATGTCAGCAAAGGGGACAAAGACGAGCTGTTGGTCAATCTTCATCTGGAGTTTCCTCATCATCAGCGTTGTTGCCATACCTCCAGCCATCATTAATGTTGTTGCCCCCATCTTCTTCGGTCTCCTCACTATCATCTTCGTATGTAGCCTTGCCTGACCACTGGTTCTTGACGCCACTGATGCTGGAAGGCATCGCACTCGAAATCTTGGCACTGTAGGCTTTAGATGAGTGGGACTTGTGCTTGCTTCTTTTTGAGTTTGGTGCGATGCCACCACCTTCACCATAGTTATACTGATAGGTCGGTTCATTCACACCATGGTGGCCAGCAGAAGTGCCAGGCTTACCATTTTCCTCTTGGAGGTGCTCAGGATGCTGAGATTTTAGATGAAGATTCAATTTGTAACCGTGAATGTATGATTTGTCACAACCTTCATAGGGGCAGACATACGGGCGGTCGGGAAAACTTGTAGTTGCTGGAGTTGAAGGCTTTGGTGCACTGTGCGGTTTCTCTGCTGGTGGGGTATGTTGCACTGCAACAGGAGTTCCAGTCTGCACAATGACCACAATGGACACAATCAATTACATGGAAAGAGCATGCAAACTTCATATTAACAACTGTAAAATTTATAATGGAACACTATTCAACTTTTGAAAAGTGATTACTTAGTTGGTTTAGTCATACTAAATCAATGACATCAATCTGACTGGCTAGATATGATGCAACCACTGCGGTCAAGAGTTTTACTAATGTGTATAACAGTAATATACAGTTAACAATTTAAACTTTGTAGAAAAGTCAGAATACCTTTCCAAGGACCATGGGCATATGCAAACTCTGTATTAACGCATGGAAAGAGTATCATGTTTCAAACTAGCAAATGCAATTCTTTTAATGTACCACTGTAGACTTAAAAAATGATTAAAGTTTCTTTGTCTCGAACGCAAATGCAGTCAGAAGTGAGAGACATCCTTTCTGAAAAATTTCTCAAAGGGAGAGACATCCCACCATCCTAATCTTATGTGCTGCTAGACAACTTAACCCAGGATACTCCTTGATTATTTAGTAAACTGATATGAGATTAATCTGGCAAACTTGATGTACTACAAGTTTACAACTTATTGCGACAGGAGTTTTGCTATGTGTATAACTGTTACATGCAGCTAATCAGTTATACTTGCTGAATAGTCCCAAAAAAAACTGGAGAGCTGCGTTTCATTATACTAGGAAGAAAAGGCTGGACAAGAACCCAACACACACACCAAATAGAGGTTTTGTAAATTACATACACGCCTTAAAAAAAAGTCTCTCCAAGGATGTCAGGGACAAAGCTGTTTCTAGTCCTATGTTCAACCACAAACAAATACATATGTGTTGAGATACCCTTCGCCTTATATAAAAGTTAAATGCATATGAAGGACTAGTTTTGCAATGTAACCTTCATCCTTAGAGAAGGAAGGAATGTACAAGCAGGCTTATAGGCTGATGACAAAGAAGTATGGCATAAACACAGCATAAGGACAAAAAAAGAGCAGCTGTACTGAGGAATACTGCAATACAAACATACAGTCTGTTTAGCACTGGGGCGTAGAAAAATAGTTGGTTAAGAGAATCTTCTACTTATTATTTTTACACATTTTTCATAACAGTCCAGCACCGAGCAATGTAATTTAGTTATTGTATAAAAAGAATAGTAAACACCGCAGGCAACAAGCAACGGCATGGGCAAGTGCACCTGTATGATGATTACAGAAGTTTAAGCGCGATAGAAGCATACCTTTTCATGTGACTTGACATGGACTCTTAGTTTGGAATCGCTTGTAAATCTTTTGCCACATGCTGGGAAAGGGCATATGTGATAATTCTCCAATGCATGTGTTTTTAGGTGAGACCGTAGGTTAAAATCCAATGAGAAGGCCTGAAATTCAAAGCATTTGTTTGTTACGAAATGTTAATGCAGTATAGCCAAATAATACACAACCACAAGAGAAGACATCCATTCACATTAAATGAAAGGAATTGAAAAGGGGCAGTTGGGTAGGTGGTTTTGAGTCAGGCCACCATATCCTTGTGCGCCCAAATGGCCTTCAATAAGGCTGGGGCTAGTTAAGGGCTCTACTTTTCAAGAGGAAGACAACATTTCAAACATGTAATTCATGGAGCCATGGATGTGCAAACTAGACGCTTTTTGTTATATAAACCTCCAAACATAACAATAATACTTGACATACAACGGGGCTGTATGGATCCCATGAAATCTGGTTATATTGAACTAAAAAGTATAAAGAAACATATTGAATTAGAGAGAATCAGCATTATGGCAGCTGACATTAGATATGACATGCTATGTAAAGAATGGAATGTATATATATAAATTGGAAAGGATATTATATTACTATGTATGTTTGATGGTTGAAAGCCAAAAAGCCACAGTGCACTAGAAATTCATGGTACCTTATAGTGTAATGCTAGAGAGGGATGAGGTAATCACCTTACCACAGCCTGGATGCGGACAGACAAAATCCTTTTGTCCTGTGTGAGTAAGGTAGTGTCTCTTCAACTTGGAGCTATCAACAAATTTCTGCAAGAAAGAACAGGTATGTAATCAGGGAATGTTGACACTTTGAAAGTTCTCACTTCTCAGCATACATATAGCAAACATGTTGCTTACTAGTTTATAAGTATTTAAGATAAGACAGGGCATAAGGGTTTCAAAAGTTAAATGTACAGTTGTTTGTTAAGGGATTTTTCTGTACAATAAATAGCATCAAATTGAGCTATTTTTTAATTTTCCATTGTTGCAATGTAATAACAGAGTAAATCTTAAAACAGAATAATTGCATTATGGGGAAACAACACTATAACAGAACTGGTCAGGATAAAGATTGCACAATTACAGATGGCATAGAAAAAATAGCCTGAGCTAAACATACTCAGTTCAACAAGAACATCTTTAGATGTTTCATGAATGGGGGCAGATAAGTACACCAACGCTAAGGCGCATAAATTCACATCAACAACAAAAGGTAGTACTAATTATAGTTCTCGGCAGAGATACCTTCCCACAGTTGGGCTCATTGCAGATATACTGCTTCTCATTGTGCACATGGGCGTGCTTGCGGAGTGCGCTGACATCAACAAAGGTCTTTCCACAGTTCTCGTAGCTGCAGAGGAAAAGGATCTCTGTGGTGGGTTCAGGCTTGGGCGCCTCTACCTCTATCACTTTGTGGTTTTCCTTGGAGCCTCTGTGCCCATCCTCTGCACACAGGTAAGGAAGGGGGTTGTAAATCGTAATTTCATCACCAGCTGTCGACTACCACAAATCTTGCCCTAGCTAATGCTATAGATCCATGAACCATCAGCATTTCCAATGGACACCTAGACCTAACCTCTTGAGATTCAAAATTAAAATTATCCTGCGTATCATGCAGCCCCAGATAGGGGAAAAAACATCGCAATAGATAAGAGGGGGGAGATTTATATAGTAGTAAAATCAGTACCTCTGACCCACTTGAAGAGTGAACATTTGCCGCCGGTGGACGCGAGATCCTGCGGGATCCTGGGAATCGAATCGAACGCGACCAAAAGAAAAAACAATGCAGAGCGGTCACGGTTAGTCGGACTCGAGACGGGCAGAAGCATCGAAAGTTCTGAGCGCAAGAGAGAGGGCGAGAGCGCACCATTGCTTGACCCAGCGGGCGGCGGGGCGCGGCGGGCGGCGGACCGCCTGCTGCGGCTGCTGGTGCTGCGGCGGGTAGTAGTACTTGTAGCCTCCCGATCCGGCGGCCGCCGCCGGGTACTCCATCGCCTTCCCTTCTTCTTCTTCTTCCCTGTGCCTCGATGGCCTGCTCGCTCGCTGCCCTAGGGTTTCGCCTTTCTCTCTCGCCGGCTGCGGCTGCAGCCTCTCGGTCGGTTTGGGTTGGTCGGTCGGAGTCGGAGCTCACCTTTGCTCGCGGGTTTAACGGCGGCCGGAGAAAGGCTTCTCTTCCTTTCTTCCCTCCCCGTCACGACCCAGTGTTGTTGCGCAAATCTTAAAGCACAATTTAACATAGATCTTATAGGTTTATAGTTTTTCTTCGAGACAGCGCACAGTCGCACAGATGCTTCACGTCACTCGTATCGTACTATCAATTTACGAAATGTTTTATTGGGCCCAGGCGTTAAAACAACAACCATATTTTTGACAATACGAAGCAGCTAATCTAAATTCTGAGAGCAATTTTACATCGTAGTCAATGTCATCAGGTTTACACAATTTGTAGTTTCTCACTTTAAGTTCTTTTTTGGCACAACAGACCTCGATTGCATGATCTGTAGTTCGTACTTCATAGGATAAGGTGGTTCAAACATTTAATCCAAAATAATAATAAATTTACTCAACCAAAGACCTCTAATATGTATGCCCCTCTAGCTGGAAAATTTCTGGAGGAAACATTGGACATGATGTAGCGTCCCCATAGTTACATAATGAAGTGCTGGTCGATCTTCGACTTTCAGTGAATGTTCATTGAGAAGGTGTTAATCTCAACTTGTTCTAATCTAGAGCGGATTTACATAAAAATTACTCCTTTTTTTAGACCAAAGGCCATCCCTGCTTTATATTGAAAGCAAGGAGTCTTGCTGGGCTAATCAGCTTACAATGTTCTTATATTAAAAATTAAAATTTACACCCTTTCGCACAATTTTTATCTGGCACATTAATGTCTTTACAGATTTTACGTCATAACTTCCAAAAATTTGGATGTAACCATTCAACCCCCCC
>OAMR01000002.1:5107361-5220268 GCA_900205405.1 Echinochloa crus-galli | reverse complement strand
TTGCTTGCTGCTGTGTATTATAAAATTATGGTTGACTACGGTGCAGCAGATATATGAGGTGCTAGTGTCGTCACTCACATGATGCAAGCCCATTGGGTACCTCTAATTTTGCTGATTCAAAATGTCAGGAAATTGAGCATACGTTTTTCACTAATTAATTCTCACATGATCAATGAGCTAGCAAATACTACACTTCGTTTGAGATCGTAGATCAGGAAAGAAAGAAGAAAGTATGTAGAATGGCTTTATCAAAAAATGTAAAGAAAGTAGAATATGGGCATACTATACGGGCGCACTATATTAACGATCACTCTTTGCACTAATAAGTCCACTAATCACCAGTCACGACCATGTATATCATCTTGGCAGAATGCAGGAGCTACAAAAATCATCTTTGCTTGCTGTTGTGCCTTTCCTGGGCACTTACAAGTATCTGCAGTGCACTGATATAATAAACCAAAGGGCCAAGGCAACCACATCACTCTTTCTGATCCCATAGAGTGGAAAAAAGCGAGAAAGAAGATGACCCTTGCCCAAAGTCCCAAACACAATTGTGATTCAGAGTAGGCCAGGAAAAAAGCTACACTCAAACTTTAGAACATCCAACCAGACGAGTAGATTGATGCACATCTTCATCTTTATATAAGGCTGCCCCCTGCACTCCTTTTCTTCACAACCACTGATAGTAGATCCATCGATCAGACCGGTCATTCAGCAGCAGCTAGACCATCTCATCATTCTCAGTCGAGACTAGGCCATGGATATCAGCAAGAAGGCCTATGTTGTTGCCATCATCATACAGGTTATCTACACCGGCATGTACGTCGTGTCCAAGGCGGCATTCAACCATGGGATGAACACCTTCGTCTTCATCTTCTACCGCCAGGCAGCGGCCACTGTTCTATTGCTGCCCCTCGCCATTGTCCTCGAAAGGTAACTTACTATTCACTATAAGCAGTATGGATTACTGCAAAAAAAAAATTCCTTTTTCTCTTGTATATATGATCATCAGTGATAGCGATCGATGCTGTTGATTTGATTCCCAGGAGGAATGCACCGCCCATGTCATTCAGGTTGTTTCTGAAGCTATTCTTCTATGCGTTGCTAGGGTATGTAGCACCTGACCTGATCAGCTAGTAGTACCGCTACGAAGATTGGAAAAAAAAACTTCTAACTTAATTAGAATCATTTTGTTATATATCTTGGAATTTGTAGGAACACATTGAGCATGAATCTGTACAACATAAGCCTCAAGTACACCTCTGCAACCGTGGGATCGGCAACGAGCAACTCTGTTCCTGTGGTGACCTTCTTCCTGGCAGTCCTGTTGAGGTAATAATAAGCCCCAACTTATCAAACTGAGCAGTTATCTTTTTTTTTTTTGGCGAAAGACCACAAAATGAGCAGTTCTTTTTTTTTCCTTCGAAAGACCAAAGCCTGAGCAGATATAAACATTATTTGTTGACTGCCAAGGCAACATATCTACTCTACTACTATATATATATAAAGAAACCTGAAGCTAATAATTATGCATCTGAACATTATTACAACTCCCTGCTGCAGGCTGGAAGTGGTGAGGCTGAGAAGCCCGTCCGGCATGGCCAAGATCGCCGGCGTCGCTCTGTGCCTGGCCGGCGTCCTGACCATCGCCCTGTACTCGGGTCCGTCCATGAGCCCGGTGATCCACCACCGCGCCTTCGCCGGCAGCGGCGGCGCCGCCGCCCACGAGAACAGCAGCAAGGGGACGTGGATCAAGGGCACGTTCCTGATGCTGCTTGCCAACACGACGTGGTCCCTCTGGATCGTCCTGCAGGCGTCCCTGCTCAAGGAGTACCCCAACAAGCTGCTCTCCACGACGGTGCAGTGCCTGCTCAGCACCGCCCAGTCCTTCTTCCTCGCCGTCGCCGTCGAGAGGGACCCCGCCGCCTGGAAGCTCCACCTCGACGTCGGCCTCCTCGCCGTCGCATACTCCGTCAGTGATCATTCATGCCTAATTAACCTAGCTGAGTAGAGCATTTCATTTCATTGCTGCAATAGTTCTTCAGAGTTCAGACCACCAGATGAACACATGAACACCACTGTTGTTAATTACTGACGATGGATTTATGATATTTGTATCTCGATGTGCAGGGCTTCTTCGTGACGGGCGTGTCGTTCTACCTGCAGGCGTGGTGCATCGAGAAGCGGGGGCCGGTGTTCCTGGCCATGTCCAACCCGCTGGCCCTCCTGCTTACCATCTTCTGCTCCTCCTTCTTCCTCGGCGAGATCGTGCACCTCGGCAGCCTCATCGGCAGCGGGCTCCTCGTCGGGGGACTCTACAGCGTGCTCTGGGGCAAGAGGAAGGACCACCTGCACCAGCCGCCGGCGCCGCCAACGACGACGAGTCAGGAGGATGCAGCGAAACACCATGGCGCCGGTAGCATCTGCAGCGGCGATGACGACGACGAGGAGAAGCAGGAGATCAAAGTGCAGCAGCAGCAGCAGCACAGAGGTGAGGAGACGCAGCTCAAGGACTTGTTCGAGATGGAGGCGTCGCCGCTGCGCCATCAGCTCGGATGAGAGATCGAACTCGTTCGTTCATCTCGGACATGCGTATGTATGTGTACGCGTATAATACACGTACGTACGTGCTATGATTTGTACTCCTATATACTATGCAATGAATTTTGTTGTGCACTGTTTTTTTTCCTGACTCTGGGTAAGCCGGGTGCAAAGTAATATGGTTTTGTATTGGGCCAAAATTGTGGCAGTTAGCTAGCCCAACCGGTCGAGTACCCCTAGCCCAGATAAGACTATAGATGCGGCGTTCCTGGCCCATCGGAAGCCCACGAGCAAAGAGAGAAATATATGGTCTCGTGTGTAGCTGGAAAACCTAGTGCGACGGCGATCGCCGGCCGCCGCCGGCCCGCCGCTGGTGGTTGTCGTGGGTCCCGGCCACTCTCGATCGGTTCAACTATTCTGTTCATGGAAGAAGCAGAAAGGTCTGTAAATGGAGAAGAGCAAGAGCAGGTGTGGAGGAATTTCTGATTTATCTCGATCGCCCCTCTGTAAAACCGCAGCTGTAGGGCGCGCTAATTTCGGTGATTAGGTATGTATATATTTGTAATAATTATGTAGTTGCATTCTTAGGATATGCTGTTACATCATTCGTTACCCCTAATCAGATATATAGTTTGCAAAACATATCTGTCCGACCCGTGATGCTCACCGGCTCATAGTACTATTTTTTGTCTCTTTGTCGTTGTGTAGTAATTCCTTTTTTTTACTTTGTTTAGCTAACAGTATATATATATGTGAAATGTTCAATTTAATTTGAAATGCACTAAAAATAGGAAAAATAACAATATTAGAGTATGCAGTATAGCCTTTTTTCCTTCTTACAAAGTATTATTTTTTCCAAAGCACAATAAAAGCACAACCAGCCGATACAATGCAGTACATATATAGCACCCCTACAAACATACACACACATTTGAAAAATATCAAGTGCCCTTGAAATAAGATAAAAATAGCATGGTTTGTACCTTGCTAATAAAAGTCTGAAGTTAATTGAATTAGCGAAACTCCAGCAAACCTCTAAATATCCCCTACTCTAAATTTAGAATGAAGCAAAAAGAAAAAAAAACAAGGCACTCAAGCATGGTCTCTACTAAGCCTTCTGGAGGATTTATTTTGAGGACTACTGCTGGAGTTGCTCTTAAATGCCATATGTAGTACGTCTACATCAAGTATCTAGTTTTAATGCTCCTACATCAAGTATCTAGTTTTAATGCTCCAAGGTATACTAGTTAGCAAAACATTAACCATGCTTAGAAAAAAGTCCAGGGATGGGATCAGGAGTATTCAAACGGTAGCCGCCTAGCTAGTAGCTACCCTCTCTCTGAGCTAGTAATCCAAGAAAGGATTGTTTCTTGTTCAAGCAAAGCAAGAACATCACGCACCACGCATATGTTGAGCTAATAATCCAAGAAAAAGGATTGATATAATTTGGAAAAGGCTCGACTCGGGTATACTGATCAGTCAGAAGGCCCCCATTTTCTTGATTGAGATTTGTAATATATATAGCTAGTCATATATATCTAATCTATTTGTTTATTTATTCTTAGGTAGTACAACTACTACCTATGTTTATATATGTCGAGGTCTTTGTAATTTCCATGGAAAAGAACAAAGCTGGTAGACGATATCTCCTTTTTTATTCTCTCGTCTCTTTCCAAGCTTTAGCCAGGCTTCCACTCCACGCTTCCTGGTAGAAGCTGCAGCCCGTGAACAAAAGTTCTCTCTGATGTGGCTTTACATAAATTAGTTTAGGATGTCGATGTACAGCAGACATCTAAGTTTAAACTCTGCAGGAAGAGACGAATGTGAACACATATATTTCTTCTTAAGCCACCTGGTTACTCCTACGCTGATCTAGTTCTTTATAACCCCCTCCTTCGTTTTTGTACTTTATCCTGTTTAAAACCAGCTTTGATCAATAATTAACATACCAAATATTTGATAACACTTGATGAAAACTACCAGGACATTCTAATTATTAGGTATTAGAAGTAATATTTATGAGTTCTGCCTGTGGGGAATTGCATCCATTTGCGTGTACATAAACAAATAAAGGGCGGAATGGCAGCCTTGTATTAACATTTCAAAAGTACTTTCTTATGGTTACAATTTTGTTCCAAACACTATAGTACTACCAGAACCACACCTTATATTTTGAAATGGATGGAGTAGAAAATTAGGAATCCCACATTTAGGACACATGTTTGTTTGAGCCTAGCTCCGCTTTTGGGCTCAAGAGCTTCAAGTTCCAATACATACTTCCAGCCGGATTTCGGGATTCAACTCGATTACATTTTGTCTACTTGCGATTCATTCCTCTTGGGCTCTTGGCGCTTTATGTGCCGACGTTCTAAAGAATTGTGGCCACTCCTGAAATATTCCTGCCTAATAAGAGCCTAGCTACTAGAGAGCATAGGTATATATAATGTATGCCGTACTCCACCGGGTAACAACAGTACGCAAAATCTGAAGCACACCAGACAAAATTCCCAGTTAAGTGTGAAAGCACACACCCCACATAAACCATGCATGGACATATGTGTACTTGCTTGGAGAGCAATACTCCCTCCGTACTCGTAAAGGAAGTCGTTTAGGATAACGACACGGTCTTCGAGACATAACTTTGACTCCTTATATTTCTATAAAAATATTTATTAAAAAGTGATGCATGTATACTTTTATAAAAGTATGCTTCAAAATAAATCTATTCATATAACTTTTACAATTTCAAACTCAACAACTTAAAAGTTATTCATGATATATATTCTCAAAGTTTGACTCAAATCTTGTCCTAAACGACTTCCTTTACGAGTACAGAGGGAGTATATGTTAGCAGTGTTGTCATTGCATTGACGACACAACGTGTTTGAATCCTAAGCTAAGCCTTAACTAGGTTTCAGTTTGACTGATGACTAGTCTCAAGTCTGATCAATGAGAGCTGATTTATTACTGGTCTACCTAAGGTAATTAATAAGAGCTACTAGTGCCGTCATCGCAGGATCCTTGCCAGTCCAATCAACCTTCTTTGTTAAATACGGTTATCTATGGCGCCGGCCCTGTATTCATACTCTCGCCATGTGCTTCCAGATCTTGGAGAATATATGGTCCATCAGAAAAACACACATGTATTTCAGAATTCAAACTTTATAACTAAAACAAAGAACCACCGACCCATACGACGACGGTGATGGCTTAGCAGCAAAATTGTCTGCATGCACAATTAGAAGCCAGTTGATCAAGCTAAATGAAGCTTCTTCTTGCTCTGCGCTTGCAAAGATACACACTGCACGCAGTAGCGGCTCATTTCCTTAAATATTCATTATGTTGGCAAGTAACCGCAGATCAAATATGAATTCGATCAGACTCTCCTACACATACACATTTGATATATATGTAGTTATGTACACGTACTTTTATTCAGACTCCACGCGACATATATATAATCAATACGTACAACAGATAGGCGATTCCCATTTTTTCCCCCTTTTACTTGCATTTCTGCTTATGAATAGAAAAAAATAGCTATAACTGAAGGAAGGAATCTAGCAGCTACTCTAACTGCTAATTGGTTTTTTTTCCCATTACTTGCATTTTGAGGCCGGATTGTTGTTCCTTAATCTAAAAAAACTGCTAATCGGTTAGATTCACACAATTCATTTTTTTGTGACTAACAGGTCACTGATTTAGCTAAATTAGTCGAGCTTGCAACACGTACACACATGACTCACCAGCACATATATAATCACATATATATTCCAGTCAGTCCTGCATCCACACGCTTCAATATACGTGTCTGTCTGCATAAGACAAGACAGAGGCATATAGCTAGGTTTCACCCGGGCTGTCCTCCGTTCCGTTGCTCTCCTCAGCACCTTGCACTTTGCAGAGATCTAGCTACATACAGCTAGCTACTGGTGCATGCATTGAGAGCCATATCGATCGACCGAGATGGATGCGAAGAAGCCTTACGTGATAGCCATCATCATACAGCTCATCTACACCGGCATGTTCGTCGTCTCCAAGGCAGCCTTCACCCATGGCATGAACACCTACGTCTTCATCTTCTACCGCCAGGCAACCGCATCACTCCTCCTCCTTCCTATCGCGCTTCTTCTCGAAAGGTACCAACAGATCAAGCTAGATTATGTATAATAGCTTCTTCTGATCGTTCTTCATTCATAACACTGCTGAAACAAAATGAAGCGGTTCTGAGATTTGAGAGATGGATAATTTTGTTTGCAGGAAAAATGCGCGTTCACTATCACCCGTGTTGCTCTTGAAGCTCTTCTTCTTAGCCTTAATCGGGTATGGTATGCCACAATCAGTTCTATTACTGCTTCTGTTTCAATCAACTTAACTAGCAAATTAAAGCAGCGATGACATATGAATCTTTTATCTTCTTGCAGGATCACGTTTAGCCTAAACCTGTACAACGTGAGTTTGAAGTTCACATCCGCAACAGTAGCATCCGCAACCTCAAACGCCATGCCTGCCGTCACCTTCTGCTTCGCGCTGCTACTAAAGATGGAGGTGGTGAAGCTGAGGAGCTCCTCAGGCTTAGCCAAGCTCACCGGCGTGTCGCTCTGCCTCGCCGGAGTCTTCGTCATCGCCTTCTACGTCGGCCCGGCGCTGAGCCCCGTCAACCACCACCGCGCCTTCGCCACCTCCTCCCATGCCTCGGCCTCGACTAGGGCTCTAAGCAGGATGACATGGATCAAGGGGACATTCCTCATGGTCATCGCCAACATGGCATTTTCCCTCTGGATCGTCCTGCAGGGCAGGCTCCTCAAAGAGTACCCTAACAAGATGCTCGTCACGGTGACACAATGCGTGTTCAGCGCCGTGCAGTCGTTGGTCGTCGCGGTGGCGGCGGAGAGGGACTTCTCCAAGTGGAATCTCCGATTCGACATCAGCTTGCTCGCCGTCCTTTACACCGTACGTAATGATCACTCACTTGTGCTTGGAGCCTTGGATTGATCATTTGAATTAGTAGCCGTACTTTTGTTCAACGATCAGTGTCAAGGTTTACTTATCATGATGATCATTGAATTGATGCCTTGCTGGTGGGATCTGACAGGGGTTCGTGGTGACGGGAGTGTCCTATTACCTGCAAGCATGGTGTGTGGAGATGAAAGGCCCCGTCTTCTTTGCAGCCTGGACCCCACTCTGCTTCGGCTTCACAATATTCTGCTCCTCGTTCTTCCTAGGAGAGATTGTCCACCTCGGCAGGTAACTATCAAGATTGTTGAGCTACCTCAAAGGCTCAAATTACAGTAAATAAGTTGGATGTTCACCGACCTGAGGCGCTTCCTCTTTGGTTTGTTTTTGTTACAGTATTATTGGGGGAATCCTGCTGGTTGGTGGTCTTTACAGTGTGCTCTGGGGTAAGAGCAAGGAGGAAAAAATTGCACCGTGTAGCAAGGTCAATACAGTGGATGAGGCAGGTGATGACAACGGTCATCATAAAGAGGAGGAACCGGCTGTAGCATCAGTAGTTGAACAAGTGTGATGGAATTATTATTATTATAATTTTGATATTATGGATATTAATCGGAGACAAATTTGCAAAAATTACCATATTCATATATAGGAGTTGCAGAAGAAATTAAAGAATAGATGTTTAACTCTACTCAACTCGAAACAAAACAAAAATCCCAACCATTTAAATTCCACATTTATATATAGGAGCTAGTGCTCCGCTAGATCCACAATGTAGGTAATGAGCCTCGGTTAGTGTCTAGCTTCCTCTCCGGATTGCTATGTTGGAGCTCAAGACGTAGCACACCATTGTTATTTCAACACAAAACCAGGTGTTCCTTGCACTGTTTGTAGAAAAATATCTTTTTATTGCTACATGTTTATGCGATTTGACGTTGGTACTATGTTTTTTTCTTTTAGCAGCCAAGATGTAAAATTTTGCAGCATGCTGTTAAAAATGTAGCCTCTAGCCAATCTAAAGGTAATGCTATTATGTTTCAGCCTAACTGCTGCAAAGATATTGCCCTTTAGTTTTATGTGTTCATACTAGAACGAGAAAAAATGCGTTATGCTATTGTACTCCTCAATTATGTTGTTGTTGTCTCATATACTGAGTCTTAATTAATTGTTGTGCTTGTGAACGGCAAGTTTTTTATATGTGTTATATAGAACGCACCCGTGACACGCACGTTCAATAGAAAATCATTTGGTTCACTTCATCAATGCCAGATTCAGAGCCTATTCCTGAAAGACAAATAAAATTCTGTGAACTATGAAAGTGAAATGTGTTTCTAGCTCATCCTTCCATCATGCTTGCACTTCCTTTTGCTTCAGAATCCAAACAAAAAGACCCCTTAAAAATGAAAAACAAAGTGTAGTATCTTAGCATTATTGTTTTAGCTCTTGAAAGTCAGGTCAGGTAGCACAACTGAATTAACAGATACTCTGATCTGAAACCATCCATCCTATTTCAGTGTCAAGGACTACATATCCTAGTTATTCTACTGAACCTGCTACATGTAGGTCCTCTCTAGGCTGTAGATGTCGATGGCTATTGCCACTCTGCGATTGCAATGAAGCTCTTTGCCGATGCATGTGTGTTTTCACAGAGGAGGAGGGGGGATTTGCTCACTGCCATGGCTCGTCCTTGATTGGGATCTCTGAATCTCGGAACAAGAATTGGAACGAGCTGTTCTCCACTGAAACATCACCCGTACGTCTTTCCACCTCCCTGTACGTGGCGATGGCGCGTCTCCATCTCCGATATGATGTGGATTTGGCCGGGGTCACGACCGCCTGCAACGGAACCCGCGCTGAGGGCAGTGCAGCTGGGTCGCCTCCTGGACGAGGCCCTCGAGCTGGTCCCTGCCGCCGCCGCCGCCGTCGTCGTGGAGGCGGAGAGCTCCACCGTGATCCTCCATCCGGTCCGCCGCGCGACCCATGGGCCGCCGGCCGCAGAGGCCACAGCGGTCAGCGGCTACAATTTTTTTCCCATCAAGTTAATCATCAAAATAAATACCTACATGTGGGACCAAATAAAAAAGTATGGATACGAAAAACTTGGTGAAAAAAAAAGGCATAAACACTCTCGATCATCAGATTTTACATGGGATTTAGTCATTTTTTTCTGTCAAAATCTGTACTTACATGTGGGTCCAAATAGAGAAGGGATTTTTAATTGTTTATTAGGATCTTTATGGTATATATAGATAGATTTTGAAAGGAGAGAGTAGTCTTTTTTTTTTGCCCAAAATCTAATATATAGTCTGTAGTTAGGTAAGTTTAATGGCATCAATTTATATTTTTTTAAAAGTACAATGGCTAAATTGAAGCACGCTAACAAGTATAATGGTCATCCATACATTTTACTCTTAAAAAAACAAAAATATTGAAATAGAATCTCTAAAAATCTTGAAAACAACGTCAAGGATATCACAAACAACTTCTTAACTGGAAATCAATGAGTGAACTACTAGAATCCCTCTTGTTGACTACTTTTGTGGGCTACTTTTGAGGGAAATAAATAAAAACGCTAGCCTCTAATATTGGTGATCATAGCATCATAAAATCCTTATTTTCAATTGCGCACTACAATATGCAGCCAGAGCTCGAAAAACACATTTTTTTCGCGACCGTGCCTAAACACGTATTTCATTGTGAGGGAAGAAGAAATTACAACGAACCTGCCAGCTCTAGAACAGATTGTTCGAGGGGGCAAAAAAACAAGAAGAAGACAACACATCAACAAGAAAAAAATAACACATTACCTACGTAGCTAACAGGATATACCAAAGTAACTTGCATTGTTTACCGCTGGCCGGTGTGGGCCAATCAGTCATGGTATATTTTGTACAGGTAGTGAAGAAGCCAGAGTGACTTAGTCTGGATTATATTTGCACCGTGTTTGAATCCTTCAAGTGTTAATTATGATTGACTAGACTAGTCCCAAGTCGCAAGTCTGGTCAAGCAAAACTAAAAATTACTTGACTGAGATGCATCATGCATGAGCCGGCCGGTCATGGCGGTTCATATACTACGGTCCAATATTACCAAGTTTCTTGCAATCAGCAAAATGACACACATCTGATAGATGCATTATTCAACAAACTATTATGATTAAAATTGTATGACTACTAGCTGCTGTTGGAGCTTTGGACTGCCTTCGCGATCGAGATCAATTCAGACAACGACGTCAGAATACTCATGTGTAGGAATTAATTAATTACTCCTTCATTTTCTGTTCGGAGTTCTCTAATCCACACCGTACCATAGAACACCCAAACGTTTGACTATCAGTATGTTTAAAACGATCAAGTAGCTATGTATGCGTACTTACACAAAGAAAAAAAAATACTAGCTAGCTTTTATAAAACGACAGCTTCACTATATTACACCCATAAAGCTGTAAACACTAGCAGGCGGTCAAGTTCAGTTGTGGAAACTGTTAAAGGTCATGCAATAATGTAAAAGAAGGAACCCGGTAGCAACAAATAAATGAGACGTGACGATTCAGACTCGAACGATTGGTTTGGAGAACAACAGATAAGAGGAGCAACGACGTGATAAATCCCCTTTTCCTTTTGCTACTATCTGACTACCTTTTTCTCTTTTTTTCCGAAAATAGACGAAAGAAGCAGACTCACTCAAATATCAGGCCTGCTATATCAGACTGTGTATTCAGACTTCAGAGTTGCTGCTATATATCTCTTATATATCTGACAGGACCTGCTGGTATCCAATCTGAACTAGAGCACCGTGTAGATGGAGGCGAAGAAACCTTACGTGATTGCCATCGTCATACAGCTTATCTACACCGGCATGTTCGTCGTCTCCAAGGCAGCCTTCGACCATGGGATGAACACCTTCGTCTTCATCTTCTACAGAATGGCCGCCGCGTCGCTCCTCCTGCTTCCTATTGCGATTGTCCTCGAAAGGTAATTGATAACCTGCAGACACCTGACGAAAGGAGTAGAATGAACTGGTTAACATTAACTTCAAGGGATTATTATCATTTGCAGGAAGAATGTGCGGTCCATGTCTCTGGGGCTGCTCCTGAAGCTCTTCTTCTATGCCTTGATCGGGTCTGCATGCTTTAGCATCTTCAGATTCAGATTGTGTACGTTTAGCATCTTCTAGCTAATTAATACAGTATATCGTTTTTGGATGTTGATGATGATTTCCAGGAATACATTTAGCTTGAACCTGTACAACGTTAGCATGAAGTTCACATCGGCAACGGTGGCATCTGCATCGAGCAACTCCATGCCCGTCGTCACCTTCTGCTTGGCGCTGCTGTTGAGGATGGAGGTGGTGAAGCTGAGGACCCCTTCCGGCATGGCCAAGCTCGCCGGCGTAGCGCTGTGCCTCGCCGGAGTCTTCGTCCTCGCCTTCTACACCGGGCCGGCGTTGAGCCCCGTGAATCGCCACCGCGCCTTCGCCGCCGCCCACGCCTCCAACAGCAATAATAATATTCCGAGCAGGATGACGTGGATCAAAGGAACTTTCTTCATGGTCCTCGCCAACGTCACATGGGCCCTCTGGATCGTCCTGCAGGTATCTCAGTTCACTACTCTACAACTGTCGATGCATCGATGATCGATCAGTATGAGCAAGTATATGCTCGCTAACGTCCAAGCATCGCAATCTAAATTTTCTGCTGCTCAAAGTTCACGTGGATTCCACGTTGTTAAAGATACATGTAAGGGCACATCGGTTTGAGTTGAAAGAAGGATACAAGGCAAATGATTTGGTTAGGTACAATAGTGACGTATTGTTAGTGGGATTTGGGGTGTTGATTTTAACACCGTTTTCAATTAAAGAAAATCGCAACAGTTGCTTTTCTATTAGCATGCGTATTAAATTAATACCGAGCACGGACAATAATGTTATACAATAGTGCAACATAGTCAAAATTTCTACTAATCGTCCGATCCCCATCTAATGCACAAAGATGTACACAAGAAAATAAAGCCAGGAAAGTCTTACAAGTAGTTCCAGGACAAACCATACTTACAAAAAATAGTTTTTTTAGATAAACCGAAAGTGCTATGGATAGGAGCGCTTGGAGACTAGCAATTAATGTGCCTGAGCCGTGATCTTTGCTTTCTTTTCTGCTTTCCTCTAACTCTTTTTCTGTTTTTTTTTTTGACCTTTTGGGTTTCACCTCTAGCCTACCCCAACTAGCTTGGGACAAAAGGCTATGTTGTTGTTGTTGTTGTAGATAAACCGAAAGTGCACGTTTTTTCCACTGACTAACCTTTTGAATTAGCTAACCATTTCCACAAAAAAGTTTATTTACTGCAGCAAAGCATGGGCTGAGAGCTGTTTATTTTGTAGTGCTTCCAAATATTCTTATATTTTTGTCTATGCAGTCTGCACTGCTCAAAGAGTATCCCAATAAGATGCTTGTTACGGTGACCCAATGCGTTTTTAGCACGGTGCAGTCATTCGTTGTTGCAGTGGTGGCTGAGAAGGACTTCTCCAAGTGGAACCTCCAGCTGGACATCAGCTTCATCGCCATAATTTACACAGTAAGGATCATTGGCACGCTGTGTTATTCTTTATTTTTTTACCTAATTAGGATCAAAGTTCAAGCTTAATTATTACGATAAAAAATTTACTAATGCCCCGTTTTGCTTTCTGCACGGTGGGATCTGACAGGGGTTTGTGGTTACGGGAGTGTCCTACTATCTGCAAGCGTGGTGTATGGAGCTGAAAGGCCCTGTGTTTCTAGCAATGTCGAACCCATTATGCTTCGTCTTCACAATATTCTGCTCCTCTTTCTTTTTGGGAGAGATTGTCCATCTCGGCAGGTAACTAAGTTTGCAATTAACATCACCTGATGAGCTGCATGCATTGGTGTTTTGATGAACCCATATAGGGCTATAGTAGGTGAATTTTCATGTCCTGTTTGCATTCTGTTTCGTGGCTGCAGCATTGTGGGTGGAGCTCTGCTGGCTGGAGGCCTTTACAGCGTGCTGTGGGCTAAAAGCAGCGAGACCAAGATCGAATTGAAGAGTAGCACGGCAAAGATGATCGACGGAATGCAAGATGAGCAGGGACAGAAGAAATCACCGGTGAAGGACGACGGCAACAAAGAACAAAAGAAATCAACATCGCTGTCGGAGGTTGAACTTGAAGAAGTGTAATTATGGATTCAATCGAGGGCTAGCGTTCTTGGTTGATCGACACATGCATGCGTATAGATGTAGAACCTTCACGGTTTTACTTTTCCTCAATGCAAGCTTTGTGATGGCAACATGTGTTCTCTAACTTGTCATCATTGTTTAAAGAAGAAATTAACAAAGTATTACACGATTTTTCAAGGACGACTTGATGCCTGATGCTTAGCCCAGAAGTATAGGCTCTCCTCGTTTACCATCTCATCCTTGGCCCTAAGGCGCCTTCTAGTTCTTCGTACTCCCCGCCATTGGGCCACATCCAACGGGAAACCTATCAAGCCACTATACGAGGTACCAATGGCGGACATCCTTTCGTGAAGGGCTAACCATAAGAAAATTACCAATTCCCTCTGTCCAAAAAGAATTTCGAGTTTGGCTAAATAATACTAACATTTAATATAAAATAAGTAAATTAATTATGAAATATATTATTTTAATACTAAATCTATTTGAAGACATAAATGTATAGATTTTTTGTATAATTTAATCAAATTTATTTTTTTAACTTTTTGGGAAGTGAGAGTTGTATTTTCTTTTTGGGACAGAGGAAGGCGAAGAAACCTTACGTGATTGCGACATCAGCTTCATCGCCATAATTTACACAGTAAGGATCATTGGCACGCTTTATTTTTTTACTAACTAGGAGATCAAGCTCAAGCTTAATTATTATGATAACAAATAAATTTACTAATGCCCCGTTTTGCTTTCTGCACGGTGGGATCTGACAGGGGTTTGTGGTTACGGGAGTGTCCTACTATCTGCAAGCGTGGTGTATGGAGCTGAAAGGCCCTGTGTTTCTAGCAATGTCGAACCCATTATGCTTCGTCTTCACAATATTCTGCTCCTCTTTCTTTTTGGGAGAGATTGTCCATCTCGGCAGGTAACTAAGTTTGCAATTAACATCACCTGATGAGCTGCATGCATTGGTGTTTTGATGAACCCATATAGGGCTATAGTAGGTGAATTTTCATGTCCTGTTTGCATTCTGTTTCGTGGCTGCAGCATTGTGGGTGGAGCTCTGCTGGCTGGAGGCCTTTACAGCGTGCTGTGGGCTAAAAGCAGCGAGACCAAGATCGAATTGAAGAGTAGCACGGCAAAGATGATCGACGGAATGCAAGATGAGCAGGGACAGAAGAAATCACCGGTGAAGGACGACGGCAACAAAGAACAAAAGAAATCAACATCGCTGTCGGAGGTTGAACTTGAAGAAGTGTAATTATGGATTCAATCGAGGGCTAGCGTTCTTGGTTGATCGACACATGCATGCGTATAGATGTAGAACCTTCACGGTTTTACTTTTCCTCAATGCAAGCTTTGTGATGGCAACATGTGTTCTCTAACTTGTCATCATTGTTTAAAGAAGAAATTAACAAAGTATTACACGATTTTTCAAGGACGACTTGATGCCTGATGCTTAGCCCAGAAGTATAGGCTCTCCTCGTTTACCATCTCATCCTTGGCCCTAAGGCGCCTTCTAGTTCTTCGTACTCCCCGCCATTGGGCCACATCCAACGGGAAACCTATCAAGCCACTATACGAGGTACCAATGGCGGACATCCTTTCGTGAAGGGCTAACCATAAGAAAATCATCTATTCCCTCTGTCCAAAAAGAATTTCGAGTTTGGCTAAATAATACTAACATTTAATATAAAATAAGTAAATTAATTATGAAATATATTATTTTAATACTAAATCTATTTGAAGACATAAATGTATAGATTTTTTGTATAATTTAATCAAATTTATTTTTTTAACTTTTTGGGAAGTGAGAGTTGTATTTTCTTTTTGGGACAGAGGAAGTACAACAGATTTTTTTTTTTACTTCGAGGCAGCCTGTCCTTGAGTCATCAGATCCCACAAAGATCAATGGAGAGATTAAATGAGACGACTTGAACAGACCTCTACGGCTCTACATCCTTTGTAACTTGGGGACATATCTGGTGCAAACCAGCCTCTCCGTGCAAACTTTGGAAACTAACATGCATGTGGACATGCACGGGAGGTAGGAGGGGGAATTTGCAAAATCACAAGAAAGGTGGGAGGGGGGATTGGCAAAACCAGCGTGCATGGAGGCATGCATGGGAGGTGGGAGGCCCATTGGATCAACATCGTGTGGATTAGATTGTGGTTTCTAAAGTTTGCACGGAGGGGTTGGTTTCCACTTGATACGTTGCCTTCTTGATGATGTGGAGATTATAAAAACTATGTCTAGTGTCTTGGGTTGGGACTGCCCTAAGGTCATCCCAACCCACTTACTAGGATGGTACTATAGTATTAAATAAAATGGCATATAGAATGAAAGATAAGGTGACATATGAGTTAATGAAGAAAGAAAAGAAAATCAGGTCTTATATAAAATATGGTTTCTACACACTATCCAAGATAAGAAGAGCAGTAGTATTTAATTCAAGTACAAAATAGTAGTGTTTGTTTTGGGAGGTTAATGTCTCGTATTAGTTTCTTACTTAGGTGGAGACTATAGAAATTACTAGTGGTGCTTTAGGTTGGGATTGCCCTGATTGTTGGCGAGTAGCCGTGAAAGTTGAGACGTTGATGTCAATGCAGAAACCATACATGCTATTCAGCATTTTCATGATAAAGAGAGGTAAGAATAATTATGCTTAATCATGACCATATGACAGTCCCAACCCGGCTACATGAGGCTGTTATATATATGCCGTCTAATTTTAACTGGTTATTCAACTGTACGGGGCACCGAATGAGTCCGTGTTGGTAGATTTTCTGTTCTTTGGAGCAACAGCTAGCTTTTTTTAGTTGGAACTATAAATACCTCTCCACCTGGTCATTTCAAGTATGTTAAAATTTGGAAAAGTTGCTAGTGTGTTTTACACAAAAATTAAGTATCTATCCACCAAAGTGATCAATAGAATACTAGGGCAACTAGTAACAAGGCTTATGTCTTAATTAGTGCTAGTTTAGGTCTTTTAGCGTATTGCTTTAGAGATTAGTCTAAAGTTAGGCGATGTTTGCAATTCCTTTGTTATCAGTGCTTGTGTGCACCTTGTGTTTAATTTTTGGGCTCGTAAGTCTTGTGAGACTCTTCAACTGAGTTTGTTGAGTGGTTATTGGTAGTTCTGCGAGGGAGAGTAGGCCTTAGTGTTTTGCCGAAGCTCTATTTAGTGAAAGTGGCAACGAGTATCCGGAGGAGGCAAGATGGTGACCCATGATGAGACCATTAGTTATCCACGAAGTTACTTAACCAGGGAGCAAAATCCTTGTATGGGCATTCTAGGAGCTCCAACTACGAAGATTAGAGACAAACATTGCTTTTTAATATCTCGAAATATATCGTCATGTCGGAGTTTGCATTCTATAGACTCTCTGTATTTCACATTATTTTGTGCACTACTTTTCATATTTATGTTTTCTAAAATTGTCATGTATAGTTGATAGGATTCAAACCTAGGCCGCAAAATTTTAGAGCAGTAAAGATAAAAAAAACAAAGAAAAACCTAGTGCACATTTAGATATAAATTGAAATATATTTTTATACGTATTTGGAGTATTAATTTTTAGAACATCTAATTCATTCTTTCTTAGGATGTCATGGTTCCTTCACCTAATGTTGCATCCACAAATTAAGAGCTCTAAATGTAATCAAAGGACGTGGATAAGGCGCAACGGTTCTCGCGAAGGAGAGCGCGCAACCGCACTGTCCTCTCCCGCCTCTATCGCTGCCCGCGCTAATGTGGTGAGTCCCACCTCTCTTTCGCCCCCGCCTCCTCCGCCATCCGGCTCTAGCGGCATCCCGCCGCCTCCGCTTCCCCGCTCACCGCCACTGTTAGTGGGCAAGACGTATCCATCCTTCCATCATCCTCCTCGCCCCCCTCCTTTTCGTCCGACAACCGTCACCACGAGTAGGCCACTCCTTATCCACCAGACTTCACCCCAACCCTAACCTCGATCGAATCCTAACCCGGCCGGCGGCGGCGTGCAAGGTGACTATGGATTGTCTACTAGACTTAATGTAATCAAAACACTATCTTAAAAATTAGAGATGTAGATTTACTGACACAGTGGTAATAATCCATGTGTGATTGATAGGGGTGATAGTTGATCATGGCCTTGTATCTATTCATTTGACTTTAATTAATTTAATTCAAAATATACCCGATTCTAAAATTATGGAATATAGAACTCACTGACGATGAGAGATACCTAGTTTCATCCCACGACGGTGATCTGGCCGGAGGACTAGAAGGGAACCTGCAGGAGGGAAGCTGGCGCAGCAATGGATGGTATACGAGCACCATCGTCGCCGGCCGTCTCCGGCGAGGTCGGGGCGTCGGGCTGGAGTCTCGAGACGAGAAAGACGAAACTTTTGCATGCAAATAGTAAGCGAGATGTCTTTCTAAAACCGTTTGGTCGCGATCCTTTTCAGGGGTTTTGTGTAAAATATTGACCCGCCATTCGCCATACATTTCAGGGGTCTTTCTGCAAATATCTGTTGACACACAGGCACACAGCCATCCGCCCTGCGGCTCGCTCGTCTTCTACCGCGGGCTGCCGCGCCGCCGCTGCAGGGCAAGCCAAGAGATGCAGACCGCAGCGGCCGCCCGGAGGGTCGCCGCGGCGTGGGCCGCCTCGGCGTTCCACTCCTCCGCCGCAGCGCTCACCAAATCCACGGTAATCCCCACTCGTACCCGAACCCTGCCGCGTTCTCCCTCCGACAGTCTTAGCAGGATTTGCCTCTCCACATAGAGGTAGCATAGCATCGGTACAGGGAAATAACGGTCTCCCTGTACCAGCACACTCCTTCACCGCAATTTCTGCTTGCAATTCGTTTCCACCAATGCGTGTGCACTTCGCTTCCTGACAACCAATTTGCTTGGTGCTTCATCTCCACCTAAAAAAGTTCAGGTCGGACAATTGCCTACCTCAGAGTTCCTCGAAAAAAAAAATTGCTTGGTATCCATGGCTTAGTTGTGCTAACTTGTGCTCATGAGCCTAGGATGGGATGGCAATCTTCTTTTTTGCGCTGTAAACTTGCAAGCTATCATGCTCCCAGTTTTAGTGCTGTGTGCGTTTTTCACGTTTCATTCAGATATACTTACAATTTGTAATGCAAAGTAGAATAGAAGTCAAACATTCTTCTTGTGAGCCAGTGGAACCCAAAACTGTAAATGTTGCTGCTGAGCCACTTGAGGAGCATTGTAAAATCTATGTTTCTTCAGTCATTTGGAATCTAACAGTTATTTTTGGCAGCCTCGTATCCGGTTTGCTGTCCGTGAAAAGCGCAGGGATGCAAAGAGTGCCCTTAAAAACATTCTGCTCAATGGCGGCCCGTATCAGGTAATGGTCACCATTTTTCTAGTTTGCACTTCCTAATTTGTGAGTTTGTTCTTCAAGAACACAAACTGTCAGCTACTGGAGGCACATTTTTCTGACTCTAGTTTTGCCAGATGTGTGTTGGTGCTGATGGCTAAAAACAGATGTTCCTTGACAGTTCAGTTTGTACTATACATAGGAAATGTTCTTTCTAATTTCTTAAGATCCATACTTCCCTGTGAAAAATTATTGCTTCAAACTATGTTTCAATGCTCCGTACAGGAAAGAAATAACAAGCAAACGAGAGTTCCTTCACCTAATGTTGCATCCACAAATTAAGAGCTCTAAATGTAATCAAAGGACGTGGATAAGGCGCAACGGTTCTCGCGAAGGAGAGCGCGCAACCGCACTGTCCTCTCCCGCCTCTATCGCTGCCCGCGCTAATGTGGTGAGTCCCACCTCTCTTTCGCCCCCGCCTCCTCCGCCATCCGGCTCTAGCGGCATCCCGCCGCCTCCGCTTCCCCGCTCACCGCCACTGTTAGTGGGCAAGACGTATCCATCCTTCCATCATCCTCCTCGCCCCCCTCCGACAGTCTTAGCAGGATTTGCCTCTCCACATAGAGGTAGCATAGCATCGGTACAGGGAAATAACGGTCTCCCTGTACCAGCACACTCCTTCACCGCAATTTCTGCTTGCAATTCGTTTCCACCAATGCGTGTGCACTTCGCTTCCTGACAACCAATTTGCTTGGTGCTTCATCTCCACCTAAAAAAGTTCAGGTCGGACAATTGCCTACCTCAGAGTTCCTCGAAAAAAAAAATTGCTTGGTATCCATGGCTTAGTTGTGCTAACTTGTGCTCATGAGCCTAGGATGGGATGGCAATCTTCTTTTTTGCGCTGTAAACTTGCAAGCTATCATGCTCCCAGTTTTAGTGCTGTGTGCGTTTTTCACGTTTCATTCAGATATACTTACAATTTGTAATGCAAAGTAGAATAGAAGTCAAACATTCTTCTTGTGAGCCAGTGGAACCCAAAACTGTAAATGTTGCTGCTGAGCCACTTGAGGAGCATTGTAAAATCTATGTTTCTTCAGTCATTTGGAATCTAACAGTTATTTTTGGCAGCCTCGTATCCGGTTTGCTGTCCGTGAAAAGCGCAGGGATGCAAAGAGTGCCCTTAAAAACATTCTGCTCAATGGCGGCCCGTATCAGGTAATGGTCACCATTTTTCTAGTTTGCACTTCCTAATTTGTGAGTTTGTTCTTCAAGAACACAAACTGTCAGCTACTGGAGGCACATTTTTCTGACTCTAGTTTTGCCAGATGTGTGTTGGTGCTGATGGCTAAAAACAGATGTTCCTTGACAGTTCAGTTTGTACTATACATAGGAAATGTTCTTTCTAATTTCTTAAGATCCATACTTCCCTGTGAAAAATTATTGCTTCAAACTATGTTTCAATGCTCCGTACAGGAAAGAAATAACAAGCAAACGAGAAAGCAGAAAGGCAGTGGCAGAACAAAGATCCAACACCCTTGTCCAGGAAAAAATCCATATGGCAAAAATAAGCGTAAGTTCTTTTGAATCATTTACCGCGAACTGCTCATGTTATCTTGTATTATTCTGTGTTCTTAATCAACTAGGGTACTAGACCGATGGAATAGATATTTAAATATACAAACACAGAATGAAAACATCGCCTGAGTTACTTATGATTTTTGCTCCATTATTTACTTCAAATGTGAATTTTACAAAGTCACAGTTATCATCTTCACTGTAACTGTTTTGTTATTGATAAGTTTGCATTTCACCATCGTTTTGTCCTCGAAATTTTCGGTATATTTAGATGACAAGAAGTGCACAATGATGTTTAACATAGGTGGGCAGAACTGGAAAAGCTTTGATGATGACGAATGCACAGATACACCATATGGTAGCTTTGGTGGTAAGAGATCTTTTACATGGTACTGGCCCGGGGAGGATGACGAGCTTGGTAGTTCTCCTAGTGGTTTTCAATGGAGGGATGAATCTCAGTCTGCCAAGTCAAGGAAAAAGTTTTTGAATGAAAGTGATGTCGATGAGGAAGAGGAGTCAGGCCATGATGATCTGCGGAGCTATAGGATCTCTCTCGGATTGCCAATTTTAGGCCCTCTAAAATTGGAACATATTAAGGCTGCGTGAGTCATCTGAGCATTTCTTACAGCAGCACATCACATTTGCAGGGCTTCAATTTCACAAGGTTGCTAATTGATTATCTTTCTCAACATGGTGCATCCACAGTTTTCGCGCATCTGCTCTCAAGTGGCACCCAGACAAGCATCAAGGACCTTCACAGGTTAGTGTCATAGTATGTGTTCTGCATTTTGTCAAAAAAAAAAATCACATGCAAGTATGCAACTCTTTAAAGGATTTTGTGATAACGGTCGTGGACCTTCTGGTGACTGGTGATGAAGCTTACTGGCCATTTCAATGGCTACCAGTTGTCCAATTCTTACTCCTTACGTCCACAGTGAATTCTCACCATGTTTTGCATGTAGTTATCTTTAAGGAATTGTTTTGTCATGCATAACCAAATTGAAATGCACTGCGTGTTGAATACATTTCATTGATTTTTTGAAAATGTGGATGGAACAATTAAATGGCCACAAATAGTAACTCAGTTATTTTTTGTTGATTATTGAGCTATATCCAAGGTATTGATCTGAACACATCTGTATTCTCAAGGCTGAAGCAGAGGAAAAATTCAGACGCTGTGTGGAAGCATACAACGCATTGGCTTGTGCCTTTAAGTCAAGTGGCTAACTACTTTGGGCGCATCCAAGGGCAAGGAAACTTTTTTTGATGTTTTTTTTTTGAGAACTTGATGAGTGGAGCTGCTCTAGTTTCAGGACAGAGAACTATTAGAAGTGAAGTTCAGAGTTTTGGCTTCACGTTGACAACAAAATATAAAAAACAATCTATATCAAAAACATAGATTGGGTCAGTCCTGACAAATCAATTGAGAAGCAATTTTCAGTGTTCATTTGTCTGTTTGCTTCCACTGTCGCTGTAAGACTATATATTGTTACGTGGAGAATTTGTTGTAAAAGTTTACTCTGAAAAAAACCGTTTTGGTGTGAGCAAGAGGGCAGGGGCTGATGTAAAATCCGAGTTTAGGTGTGGCTGAACCAGATGAATTCAAATCAGGTTTCCCTGGTTGTATGCTCTCCAGTTGATTGATTGTTCAATATATGTATTATATTCTTGTTTATAATTTAAGTCTTACAAATGGCATTTGTCAACGGTACTTGGCAATGCTGCAACAAAAAGCATATTGTATCGAAGTGACTGAGTCTTTAACGGGTGCTCACAGCGCTTTCAGATACATAAAAGGCTATAGCTAGCAGCAGCATAGTCCAAGCAATTTATAGAACTATCAGCATACAGCTCCAACCAATCAAGCCAAGCAAGTTTGACAACTCATCTCACAAACCGGTGATACAACACGACACACTCGCACATGCACATGTAGCCACAACTAGCAAGGGGGGACCTATCCCAGAGAAGACTCATGGTGACATGGTCTGAAGAAAATAAACATAACCTGAAACAAATCTGCAGCACATCTCTAGATAAATTAAGGGGACATAACTTGAAACTTAGAAGCACTTCCTGTGAACAATTGCTGGACCAGACTCGTCATACTCATCCTTCGATATCCACATCTGGTACATCAATGCCACAATATAACAGAATTCAGATGCTGATTTCATTTCACATTGATAAGTTATAAGAAGAAAAGTTTAGTAACTGCTATCAAACAATAGGTACCTGTTGGAAAGTGCTGAGCGAGGCTAGGATCGACCCCCCAATCCAAACACTGTACTTCCGCTCAGGTGGCGCAACGACCTTGATCTTCATGCTGCTCGGAGCAAGGGCAGTGATCTCCTTGCTCATGCGATCAGCGATACCTGGGAACATGGTTGTACCCCCACTAAGCACAATGTTGCCATACAGGTCCTTCCTGATATCCACGTCGCACTTCATGATCGAATTGTAGGTTGTCTCATGGATTCCAGCAGCCTCCATACCAATCATGGATGGCTGGAAGAGAACCTCAGGGCACCTGAATCTCTCTGCACCAATGGTGATTACTTGACCATCAGGTAGCTCATAGGTCTTTTCAACTGATGAGCTGTTCTTGGCAGTTTCCAACTCTTGCTCATAGTCAAGGGCTATATATGCAAGCTTCTCCTTGATGTCCCTTACAATTTCTCTCTCAGCAGAGGTTGTGAAGGAATAACCCCTCTCAGTAAGGATTTTCATGAGGGAGTCTGTAAGGTCCCGGCCAGCCAAATCCAAACGAAGAATGGCATGAGGAAGTGCATATCCTTCATAAATGGGCACTGTATGGCTCACACCATCACCAGAGTCAAGAACAATACCTGTCGGTTGAGAAAAAAGAGCAGAAATTTCAGCCACACACTGTGTAACCAAATAGTTCAAACTTCAATTACTTATTGATTTATTAGCTATAGGTACTAGTGTTTTTTTGCCTCAATTCATATCACCGCATAGACAGTATGTGGTAATCGCATAGCATATAGTGCATCTGAATTATGCCAGCTCACAAACATGAATAGATGACAGGTATCCAACAGCTTAAAACAGATACTTGAGAACAGCATAATGGAACCATAGAGATATCACTTGGAGACTGAATCAACACTACACTAAAAGGAAGCAGTTCGTACCAGTAGTACGTCCACTAGCATAGAGGGAGAGTACTGCTTGAATTGCGACGTACATGGCAGGAACATTGAAAGTCTCGAACATAATCTGGGTCATCTTCTCCCTGTTTGCTTTTGGGTTCAAAGGAGCTTCAGTGAGCAACACAGGGTGCTCCTCTGGAGCAACACGAAGCTCATTGTAGAAAGTGTGATGCCAGATTTTCTCCATGTCATCCCAGTTGCTTACAATACCATGCTCAATTGGGTACTTCAGTGTGAGAATACCTCTCTTGGACTGTGCCTCATCACCAACATACGCATCCTTCTGTCCCATCCCTACCATGACACCAGTGTGACGAGGACGGCCAACAATACTAGGGAAAACAGCCCTTGGTGCATCATCTCCAGCAAAACCAGCCTACAAGGTAGACATATCAGTGGCACAATTGGAAATGCAAGAGACGAAAGGTGTACTGATTAAGAGGAAAAACGCTGACCTTGACCATTCCAGTGCCATTGTCGCAGACAAGAGGCTGGATGTCCTCACCATCAGCCATTTCTTACAGAATAACTGCAAGTGCCATATGAAGAGAATCAGTTCATGATGAAAGGTTATGTTAGTTCAATATATGTCAGGGAAAAACACTGGACATGCAAATGCATTTTCATTGCAGGCAGAAAAACCAATCCATGCAGAAAAATGAACTACAAAAACAAACACATTTATGTAATTACCCCCTGACACAGACTTACATCTGAATTTTGCAACAGCATAAGCTAGTACAAGTGGTGGCATACACTTCCTAACATAAAGACCAATTTTTGCTTCCTAGCAATCGTTCCAATTACAGGTGGTTTTGCTATATAGACTTTGATATAAGTTACTGAAAACCCAGTTCAAGCATCCAGTGAGCTGAGACCTATTGTAAAATAAATGACTATTACAAGATTTCATAAGAGAACTCAGAAAAATACAAAGATGACCCCCTCCTTTCATTAAACCAATATTCAGTTGTTCCATGCCTTTTTTTTTTGAAGGGGTGCTAAGAAACCCGCAAGGACCAACCGCCCAACTGGTAAAGCTTACAAACTCTGAAATGGCCATTTTTATGAAGGAGCTTGTCACATTGTAATGCATACAAAAGTATTAACAACAAAAATACGCATTACAGTCTCAAGTAACAACAAATCTGTGGCATATTTCTCGGAAAGAAGCCACCTCCAAACTATTACTCCCCTAGAACAGATACTACTAGCAACTTCAACCGACCTGAACCTTATGTGCCTTATGACAATCTAGTAGCGTCTGTATTCCTCGTTCCCCCAGCAAGGGTGGGAAGTTGGTACTCGGGGTCGCAGTCACGGAAAAGAAATGATTTTTGACTGGATCTTCGCCCAGGTAGCTCAGATCCGGGCTGGCAAGGACGCAAGACCAAGACTCGGAGCGAGATCTAGTAGCTACAAGAACAGGAGAGCAGCGTCGTAGAGGGCTAGAGAGTGAGGGAGAGAATGCTCGCTTACTGTGAAGTGCTTCCGCGGCGGCCGGGAGAGGGGATCGGATGCGATCGCAGGAGGAGAGGAAGAGGACGAGCCGACGAGGGGGCTGGCCGTCCTGTGCTGCGGTGCTGCTGCCAACAACGACGACAGCAAAGTGATTCTGTTTTTAATGCTAATCCAATCGAATCAAATATTACCTTTACTTTTTCCTTCAAACCCTAATCTCTTCCAACCTCTATGCTTCTCATCCGCTGATCTCCACGACCAGAGATGACGTCCTAAGGCTCGCTGGTCGACCTAGGGCACGCCGGCGACGTCCACACCCTGACGGGGTCCCTCCCGGGTGAGAGCTTCGACGATCTTTGCTAGTTTGCTGAGGTAAACTAGTCGTTCTTCGCCACGTAAGTGCGCTGGTTATCTCTTTGCCGGTTTGCTCGTAAACCTTGCCGTCTTCCAACACGTAAGCTTGGTAGTTACCCTCACGAACGCTTGATTCTAACGAAACCCTAGAAACCGGTCAGACCGGTTAAGCAAACCGGTCAGACCGGTTCGCGCGAACTTGCTGCTCTTTTGTTCGTTTCAAGTGCTCTCTTTTGTGTTGACCGGGATTTGCGTCAACAAAATGTTTTGCAACTTGGATTTTCCAACGGTTTTTTAATATATATACTCCCTCGTCTTGTAAAGTTTTTTTCTTTTTAAACAACAATTCATGCACACTTATCTCTATGAATACACATATTATCTATCTTTATGGATACACATCCGCAAACGTTATTCCTATGATTATCTCCGAGAGACTGAGCAGCCGATGTTGAAATTGACGAAGTCAACATAAACATTTCGCGGTTGATGAACATCTCGCCTACTATTAAAAAAACACCGGTTAAATTCTAAAATAAATCTAAAAAATACAAAATACGACAACAATGCTCAGTTGAGAATTCGAGCCCTGATGGGCACATATCCATCATAAAAATCATATCAACTAATTTACGATCAATTCGGTTGCGCATACAGCAGGGAGACTTGAAAGTAGATATGTATGTAGGCAACGTATCAGGTGCAAATCTAGTTCCTATGCAAACTATGCAAACTTCAATCTTGACCATACGATGTTTGTCCAATGAACCTTCCACCCCTCCTGCATGTTCCCATGCACGTTGGTTTGCATAGTTTGCTCAGGAACCAGGTTTGCACTCCATACGTCCCCATGTATGTATGCCTACTGTTGAGCTAGCTAGGTTAGGAAAATGGAATTATATATGCATGGGATCCCATCCACGCAGGACACGATACATTTTCTTAAATCTCATTGATTGGACCATGAAACAGGACTAACATTTTCGCTCTTCTCTTGGCATTTTCTTGGTAACGGAATCATCACATGGACGATGGATCGGATAGCATGGCCGGACATAGATACAGTTACCACATGAATAGATATTGGAGAACAGCATAATAGAACCATATAGATATCACTGGGAGACTGAATCAACACTACACTAAAAGGAAGCAGTTCATACCAGTAGTACGTCCACTGGCATAGAGAGAGAGCACTGCTTGAATTGCAACGTACATGGCAGGAACATTGAAAGTCTCGAACATAATCTGGGTCATCTTCTCCCTGTTGGCTTTTGGGTTCAAAGGAGCTTCAGTGAGCAACACAGGGTGCTCCTCTGGAGCAACACGAAGCTCATTGTAGAAAGTGTGATGCCAGATTTTCTCCATGTCATCCCAGTTGCTTACAATACCATGCTCAATTGGGTACTTCAGTGTGAGAATACCTCTCTTGGACTGTGCCTCATCACCAACATACGCATCCTTCTGTCCCATCCCTACCATGACACCAGTGTGACGAGGACGGCCAACAATACTAGGGAAAACAGCCCTTGGTGCATCATCTCCAGCAAAACCAGCCTACAAGGTAGACATATTAGTGGGACATATTAGTGGCACATTTTTCTTTTTTGAACGAACCGCACAAGACAGTGTGTATTTCATTATTAGTGGCGCATTTGGAAATGCAAGATACGAAAGGTGCACTGATTAAGAGGAAAAACGCTGACCTTGACCATTCCAGTGCCATTGTCGCAGACAAGAGGCTGGATGTCCTCACCGTCAGCCATTTCTTACAGAATAGCTGCAAGTGGCATATGAAGAGAATCAGTTCATGATGAAAGGTTATGTTAGTGAAATATATGACAGGGAAAACACTGGACATGCAAATGCATTTTCAATGCAGGCAGAAAATCCAATCCATGCAGAAAAATGAACTACAAAAACAAACACATTTATAAACACATTTATGTAATTACCCCCTGAGGCCCTGACACAGACTTACATCTGAATTTTGCAATAGCATAAGTTAGTACAAGTGGTGGCATACATTTCCTAACATAAAGACCATCTTTTTCTTCCTAGCAATCATTCCAATTACAGCTGGTTTTGCTAAACATACTTCGATATAAGTTACTGAAAACCCAGTTCAACCATCCAGTGAGCTGAGACCTATGTGCAAAATAAATGACTATTACAAGATTTCATAAGAGAACTCAGAAAAGTACATAGATGACCCCCTCCTTTAAACCAAGTATTCAGTTGTTCCGTGCCATTTTTTAGTATTCAGTTGTTCTGTGCCATTTTTTAGTATTCAGTTGTTCTGTGCCATTTTTTTAGTATGGGTGCTAAGAAACCCGCAAGGCCCAACCGGTAAAGCTTTCAAACTCCGAAATGACCATTTTTGTGAAGGGAGCTTGTCGCATTGTAATGCATACAAAGGTATTAACAACAAAAATACGCGTTACAGTCTTAAATAACAACAAATCTGGCATATTTCTCAGAAAGAAGCCACCTCCAAACTATTACTCCCCTCGAAGGCTAGAACAGATACTACTAGCAACTTCAACTGAAGTGAACCTTATGTGCCTTATGACAATCTAGTAGCGTCTGTATTCCTCGTTCCCCCAGCAAGGGTGGGAAGTTGGTACTCGGGGTCGCAGTCACGGAAAAGACATGATTTTTGACCGGATCTTCGCTCGGGTAGCTCAGATCCGGGCTGGCAAGGACGCAAGACCAAGACTCGGAGCGAAAGGGGAGCGAGATCTAGTAGCTACAAGAACAGGAGAGCAGCGCCGTAGAGGCCTAGAGAGTGAGGGAGAGAATGCTCTCTTACTGTGAAGTTCTTCCGCGGCGGCCGGGAGAGGGGATCGGATGCGATCGCAGGAGGAGAGGAAGAGGACGAGCCGACGAGGGGGCTGGCCGTCCTGTGCTGCGACTGCGATGCTGCTGCCAACAACGACGACAGCAAAGTGATTCTGTTTTTAATGCTACATTTTTATTTCAAAGCCCTTTCCCGCACAGCATTTTTTTTCGAGAGGTCCCGCACAGCACTTGGAGTCTTGGATAGTTGGATTTCTCTTCACAGTTCACACAGAATGGCCCAGCCCAGCCCAGGATACGGTGCAACCACGAAAGAGATCCGATCAAAAATGAAATGTGTTACACCTAAAATTGGCACAACAGTGCAAACCAGTCTGACCGGTGTGCACAAACCGGTCATACCGGTTTTTGTAAAAGTGTCAAAATGCCAATTGAACTTCACCATTGCGTAGCTCTCGTCGAGACGATCAAGATGCATATGTAGATCGTCTAATCTGGACTCCGGATGAAAGAGATATGACTTCGGCAAGATCTGCACTCCGGAAAAGAGGTCAGACCGGATTTAGAAACCGGTCAGACCGGTTTTGGTCTGTAATTCGAGTAGGTTTAGGTTTTCTAATGTAATTCCATATTGTAACCGACTTGAAAGGGGTATGACTTCCCCGGCCTATATATATATAAAGGCTCAAGACCGATTGAGGCGTTCCCAATCGAATAAACACATTATCCTTTACTTTTTACCTCAAACCCTAATCTTTTCCAACCTCCATGCTATTCATCCGCTAATCTCCACGACCAGGGATGACGTCCTAAGGCTCGCTGGTCGACCTAGGGCACGCCGACGACGTCCACACCCTGACGGGGTCCCTCCCGGGTGAGAGCTTTGACGGTCTTTACTAGTTTGCTCGTAAACTAGTCGTTCTTCGCCATGTAAGTGCGCTGGTTATCTCTTTGCCGGTTTGCTCGTAAACCTTGCCGTCTTCCAACACGTAAGCTTGGTGGTTACCCTCACGAACGCTTGATTCTAACGAAACCCTAGAAACTGGTCAGACTGGTTAAGCAAACCGGTCAGACCGGTTCGCGCGAACTTGCTGCTCTTTTGTTCGTTTCAAGTGCTCTCTTGTGTGTTGACCGAGATTTGCGTCAACACATTTTGGCGACTCCGCTGGGGAAAGATAATTCTGGTTATTAAAGCAACCGAATTTTTCTACCCTAGCCTTATAGTTAATTGATCTATTATTTTGATTTGCCATTATAGTTGCATCTGGTCTTTTGGGACCGATTACATCTATACTTGTGATTTTGCATCAGATTGCTTAAACCGATTGCATCAGGTTTGCTTGTTGCTCCATATTGAAGATTAAAGTAGAAGAAAAGTCTTGGTCATTGATTGCTTGGATTATCTTGAATATTTGGATTTATCACAAGACTAGAAGCATCAAGACCTATCATGGCGGGTTATTCATATGCACCACAACAATATTACTACAACATGCCTGAGGTACAGCATACAAGCACATCATATGTTTCTAATGATTATTTTGCTAGTACCACAAATTCTCATGTTGATGTTGCTAGTCATAATAGTGGTATACATATTGCATCGGCTAGTAATTATTCAGATGGTTTTAATTATGCTGCTTATAATTCTGAAAATTGCTTGCAACAGCCCATGCTAACGTACAATCTGAATTTTGATTCTACTAGCAACATACAACATACATATTTTCACGCATCGGCTACAGAACAAGTTCACATGCCGATGAACAATTATCAAGGCCAAACTAACACAGTGAGTTCGGCCAATCTTTATGAGACATCATGTGTTAATAATTTTAATACTGTTCAGCAAGGTGTTTCATATGATTATTCATCGGCAACAAATTCAGAATATTTGACTCAAAGCACGCCGATGAATGAGAAAATTGGTCACACTGATTTTAGATATCCGGCTAATTATTCTCAACCATTATATTCTAGAGTGGAAGATATATGTATAAATTTAGTACCATATACAAATGCTAATACTCATATTTCGGTTCCAGATGTTTCCAATACTCATAGCCAAATTAATGAGAATTCAGTAAGATCACATTCATCTCCACAGATTAATTATTCATGTGTTTCATCTCATGCATCATCACATAGTTTCGGTACTACTCATTTTTCATTACCGAAAGTTCATGCTTATGATTTTACACAAAAGGCTGCACCGAACAGTGTTTCTACTATATTGCAAAAGCCAAATACTTTGTGGCATGCAGAACTTGCTGAGCTTAAGAATGATGTGATTAAAAGATTTAACAAGGATAACATATTTGGAGATAAGCTTAGCGAATTTGTAGAAACACAAATAAGATTGTATAAATCTTGTTTCCAAGAAACAGAGCAAGGACTTGTTCAAGTAATGGAATTACCATCCATTGACGATATATTCAAGAAAATGAGATTTGTAGCTACAAAGCCGGTTACATCATCGGTTGGTAATAAGAAGAAGAACGATTCATATTTGGCTAAAAATTCGGTAATCACGACAATCGAACGATCTGGATCTGTTCAAACAAAAGAAACAAGCTTGGCTGTACAAAACCTTGTTAGTAGTAAGAAAACAGCCGTGTTTGAATTCCCACATGGAGTTGTGCATTTGTCTAGCGATTATTCTGTTATCAATAAATGCCAGCTCATGGCTGGAAAAAGTTCGTCCAACCAAAATGTTGAAGATCATGGCGTTGGAGGCAAGGACGAAGCACTGACATATCATGACTTGGTGATTCCCAGCATATTTGGGAAAACCGATCTAACCGGTTCTACAATCCGGTCTGACTGGTTTCAACAGAAAGCAACTGTTGTGGGCTGTCATCAAGCGAAGTACGACACCATCTACATCAAGGTTTCACGCCTCTCCAAAATTTTCAGCAAGGTATGCTTTGCAAGTAACTCCCAATCAAATCATGCATTTTTAGTTAATTCATCTACTAGTGATGCTATTATGAATATTTCTAAAAGATCGAGTGAGGATAGTAATTTACTTGCTAGTAGTGTCATACCTTCAGATTGTGTCGGCCAGTGCGTTGTGAAAATTAGAAAGGCCGATAATAGTAATATTTTGGCATTTAAACTCACTCCATCATCATTGCCAAAATTTTTCTCTACATGGCTTGCTTATGGCCATTCTGGAATTGAAAGCAAAAAATCAAAACCAAAAAACTTTGTGAAATCCGACGCTAATATAGTGATAAGCTCCAAAGCGTCGGGTATGAGAGGCATAAAGAAGCCTATAGCCGAATGGATCGATGATAAATCTGAACCATTCGTTTGCTTGGCCTTAAAACCTTTTCCACAAAAGCATCGGTTGAAGAAAAAAAGTACACCTTTGATTTAACTTTGTGTGATGATTTATTTGATATTTTGCTAGAGAATCACTTTATTAAATTATCTGATCACAAAGTTACTCAATCATCTCTTGAATTAGAAGATCAAAAGTATTGCAAGTGGCATAATTCATTTGATCATGATACTAGTAATTGCAATATGTTTCGCCAAACTATACAATCGGCCATTAATACCGGTCGATTGAAATTTTCTTCAATATAAGAGAATGACCAATTGAAACCAATTGGTCTTGGTGATAAGGAGTTATAAAATTGGCCAACATCGGCCAGTTCATGTGACAAGAAAAATATTGGTGAGGAGGAAGATTCTAACCCCTCAAGTGTTGTAGAAGACATCGTCCAAATTGAAGATATTTTGGAGGACGATGAGCTTAATAAAAATCTGGAAAATACTGGGGGGCAAACAGGTTCTTCACAATCGGAACAAGAACCAGTTACTCCTGCTATGCTGACAAAACCGGTCACACCGGTTTGCTCAACCGATCAGACCGGTTCCAAAGCGGTCAGACCGGTTGCTCAAACCGGTCAGACCGGTTCTGATCAGGGACGCACAGAAATATTGAAGTCAGGGCATCTTAAGATAAATGGAGGTAAAGACCGTGATAAGCACAATGGTAAAAGGCCGAAACTCACTTTTGATGAACTTCTGGCTAAGTACCAAAAAGAAAATGAGGCCAAGCGTGCTAATCGGTCAAATGGTGCTAAATCGTCAAGATCACCTCCTAAGATTAATTCTGGGAATTGGAATTGGCAAAGGGAGAGTTTAAATTCAGCAGCACTATATTCTTCTTTTAGTCCATCAATGCCAGTTCCATATGCTCCACATCCCGCTAATTTTTATTCTTACTCGTCGCGGGGGTGGAATAATTCATGGGCACATACTCCCTCATATTTTAGGCCATATTATATAGGGTATGCAGCTCCAAAAGAATCATCATATGCAAGGCAACCTTATGTTAAAAATGACCGTTTTGAGTATAAAGATCGGTCTAGAGTTTAAGAGAAGAAAAATATTGTCAAGCAGATTTATGTAGTGAAAAAGGATGGCCGCAAAGATAAAAGTTCAGATCTAAATTCATCTATTGAAAAGCCGATTTATATGGAAATCACTTCGGCTACTAAAGGCAAAGGATAAGAGAAATCAGCCATTGATCCTTCAAGTGCCAAATCTGAACAAAATAAGTTGAAGGTGCCTAAAATCAAGAAGGAAGCGTGGCTGTCCAAAACTGAAGCAAAGCCAAGTCATCCACTTGGTTTATCAAATTGGAAGATGAAAAAGTTGCAAAAGCTTAATGCTCAAGAACTGAGAAAGAGAGGCATGGCATGGGTTGCTAAAATAAGTGTTGAGACTCAAGATAAGGGTGATGTTCAAGCAAAAGGTGCTACACAATTGAAGAAGAAGAAAATCTACAAAAGTCGATCTCCAAGATTGAGGTTTGCACCAAATCATCAAAATTATTGGTCAGTACATCATCCATTTGATTCACAAATGCCATATGCGCCTGTGTATTGGATTTCATCCATGAAAATGTTTGGTTATCCTTCATGCTCTTATTTTGATCCGTGGAAGGCATGTGGGTCTTTATATCAAGGAGAGTTACCACCAAATTATTATGCTTATTGATTAAATTCGAAAGCCGAAATATTTAGTTTCTTGAGATGGTTTTTATTCTGGATTTTATATGTCTCTCCACACTATTTTGGCTATACATATTCTTATGGATGAATTTGTTATAGACGATAATTTGTATCGTCCTTGGCCATACATACGGCCGATGAATGTCTTTGATCATCGTCCTAAAGTGTTAAAATTCCTGATAAGATATCACCTGATTATTTTAATGCCCAGGGGGCAAGAAAGTTCATTAAAAGAAAGTTGGCCAACTGAACAGGCGAAACCGATCAGACCGGTTTGTCTCATTATCAGTACAGTGAGCATTTTTCATTTATGGATTTGGTACTTTATTTGGATTGGCTTGAGAGAGTGCTGAAGGTATTGGTGCTGATTTTTGTTTCATCAAATAATGCTATTTTGAGACATAGCCGGTTCAAATATTTTACATCAATATTTAGGCCGAATATGAAGTTTTATATTCGAGCCAGAAATCTTGTGACCCATATGTGTGAAATAGGCAAGAAGAGTTTGTGAGTAATCCGGCTATTATCGGTGCCATATTTATTCTTTGGGCCGATTACTTACTTTTCGTGATCAAGATAATTTGTGAATGCGATATTGAATTGATCTAGCATTATTCTCAAGTTGAGAAGTATTTTGAAGACCAATTAACATTTAAAGCAATTTGGTCGTTTTATGCATCCATAATGGTTTACAATTTGGTGCATAGGTGCTTTTTATTGTGTTAGTGCAAGTTAACTCTTGACAACAATCTAATCTTGGCCATTTTCATCGTGATTGTGGCATATTCATTTATGAGGTCGGTTGAAATATTTTGCACTAATAAACAAGCTGGATATGGTTTTTTTTCTACTTCGGCTGGGGGTTTATGATCCAAAAATATGAGGCTGGTGGATGCTTATTATACACTCTCAGTTGTGATTATAAAAGATAAAAGACCAATTGCTATTCATTGTAATTGGGTCAATTGTGTATCCATGGTCAATTGAAGTGTGATATTGGCTTTGAACTGAATTCCAGACAATCATAGCCGAAGTGTTGTATATTCAGGTTCATATCTCATGGAGATGCAAGAATATAAGCAGCACGGTGAATCCATCGTCTTAAAGACCAAGATATGTGCACAATCGAGTTTCTTCATCATTAGAGCCAAGATGTGACTGATGTATAGGTGCTTATCACTGTTTCAGTGCAGTTTTGGCTTGGACAAATGTTTCTTGCTACGCAAGCTTTATCAAGAAACAGGGGGCCATGTGTTGACACCCAAAATTGGCACAACAGTGCAAACCGGTCTGACCGGTGTGCACAAACCGGTCAGACCGGTTTTTGTAAAAGTGTCAAAATGCCAATTGGACTTCACCATTGCGTAGCTCTCGTCGAGACGATCAAGATGCATATGTAGATCGCCTAATTTGGACTCCGGATGAAAGAGATATGACTTCGGCAAGATCTGCACTCCGGAAAAGAGGTCAGACCGGTTTTAGAAACCGGGCAGACCGGTTTTGGTCTGTAATTCGAGTAGGTTTAGGTTTTCTAATGTAATTCCATATTGTAACCGACTTGGAAGGGGTATGACTTCCCCGGCCTATATATATAAAGGCTCAAGGCCGATTGAGACGTTCCCAATTGAATAAACACATTATCCTTTACTTTTTACCTCAAACCCTAATCTTTTCCAACCTCCATGCTATTCATCCGTTGATCTCCACGACCAGAGATGACGTCCTAAGGCTCGCTGGTCGACCTAGGGCACGCCGACGACGTCCACACCCTGACGGGGTCCCTCCCGGGTGAGAGCTTCGACGATCTTTGCTAGTTTGCTGAGGTAAACTAGTCGTTCTTCGCCACGTAAGTGCGCTGGTTATCTCTTTGCCGGTTTGCTCGTAAACCTTACCGTCTTCCAACACGTAAGCTTGATAGTTACCCTCACGAACGCTTGATTCTAACGAAACCCTAGAAACCGGTCAGACCGGTTAAGCAAACCGGTCAGACCGGTTCGCGCGAACTTGCTGCTCTTTTGTTCGTTTCAAGTGCTCTCTTTTGTGTTGACCGGGATTTGCGTCAACAAAATGTTTTGCAACTTGGATTTTCCAACGGTTTTTTAATATATATACTCCCTCGTCTTGTAAAGTTTTTTTCTTTTTAAACAACAATTCATGCACACTTATCTCTATGAATACACATATTATCTATCTTTATGGATACACATCCGCAAACGTTATTCCTATGATTATCTCCGAGAGACTGAGCAGCCGATGTTGAAATTGACGAAGTCAACATAAACATTTCGCGGTTGATGAACATCTCGCCTACTATTAAAAAAACACCGGTTAAATTCTAAAATAAATCTAAAAAATACAAAATACGACAACAATGCTCAGTTGAGAATTCGAGCCCTGATGGGCACATATCCATCATAAAAATCATATCAACTAATTTACGATCAATTCGGTTGCGCATACAGCAGGGAGACTTGAAAGTAGATATGTATGTAGGCAACGTATCAGGTGCAAATCTAGTTCCTATGCAAACTATGCAAACTTCAATCTTGACCATACGATGTTTGTCCAATGAACCTTCCACCCCTCCTGCATGTTCCCATGCACGTTGGTTTGCATAGTTTGCTCAGGAACCAGGTTTGCACTCCATACGTCCCCATGTATGTATGCCTACTGTTGAGCTAGCTAGGTTAGGAAAATGGAATTATATATGCATGGGATCCCATCCACGCAGGACACGATACATTTTCTTAAATCTCATTGATTGGACCATGAAACAGGACTAACATTTTCGCTCTTCTCTTGGCATTTTCTTGGTAACGGAATCATCACATGGACGATGGATCGGATAGCATGGGCATGCTCAAATTATTGTACGTGCCCTTAACTAGGAACACAAAGTAAGTAAGCGATATGATGAAACCAACCAGCAGCTGGCACCTAGTTCATCATATAATAATATTTAATCTCGATCTCTTCTCAATTGTCAGATCATCTGTATATGTTTCCAATCGATGTGACCGAGAAAATGACACTTCCTATATATGCGTCCGTGTGTTACCTATCGCTTGCCTAATAACAAGCCTTTTTAATCGCGCTCTTCAAATCAAATTAAATAAATCACGATCGCTCTTCCCATTTCCCATCCTCCGTCGACCTCACTGCCCATGCGCCCCTATATATCTGCTTCCATGCATATGTTTTCATTTATTGTACAGATGACAGATAGCTGTGTTGTCTTTTTCTTTAAGCAAATACTAGGTATAGTATAACTTTCACCGGCCCTAGGGAGAAATTGCTATAATGGCAGATGTCTATATATACGTACTCAACTTTCGTATATTTTTTGCGGTACTCATGCAGACGTTTAACATATATGCATACACACCCACACATATGAACACACTCGCATACGCCCTACTTATTACGTATTGAAATAAATCCAGAAAACCGTTTGTTTTTAAATAAATCCAGAAACATGTGAGGAACTAGTATTGAGTTTTTTTTTGATAATTGAACTTGTACTGAGTTAGGGATCGAGAACCAAAGTAGATGAGTTCTATCAAATCTACCCTCCATTCCATATTTTATTTTGTATTTTCTAGATATATACTGTTATGCCATATATATACGTTTTGTATAGATACATAGTAAAAATAAATTGTAATTTTTTTTAAAAAACTAGACCGGTGGGGTTAGACCGCCCCATGGTTTTTCAGTAAGAAGAAGGAACCTTCTCCCGGTCTAGAAAAACCCCCCGAACCCCGGAAACCGGCGAGAGGGATTTTTTTTAAAACGACCTGAAAATTCGCTCCAACGAGGAGTCGAACCCGCGACCTAAGAGTGCTACTAAAGCATTGTAACCACTAGGCTACAAGCTCTTTCACAATAAATTGTAATTTTGAATGGAGGATTTATTAGTTCGCCATTTTTGTAATTAATCTTCATGTGAAATAAGACATGCATGGTTAGGCCAAAAGAAGGCAAAATAAAAAAAATCTTGGAAAAAAACAAGTGGGGTAACTTAAAGGGTCCAAAAGAAGGGGGCGTATGGGGTGCAAACCCGGTTCATATGCAAACTATACAGACTAACAGGGGACACACAAGAGAGGTGGGAGGCCCATTAAATCAACATCATGTGGCCGAGATTAAAGTTTGCATAGAAACCAGGTTTTGCATCCCATACGTTGCCCCAATAGAAAACCTCTTACAACCAGCTATCAGCCACCATCATCAAATACTTATCATGTCTCATGTGAACTCGTGTACACCTATTTAATGCCGAGTGATCGGACAAGGCATGAATACTGGCAGCAGTAAAATTGAAATTGGGTGTGTTACGTGTTTCATGACTTCCATCCAAATATTTGTGCCCCTTTGTAACATACGTATGCTGCAGTTTCTTAATTGTAGCGTTTACATAAAAATTTCTATGTACATACACTCTTGCAGTCTTGCAGCTAGTCTGTCGGTCCACTTTATAAGGCCTATATTGGTGTGAAAAAAATGTCTTCAACATCAATTTTCTTCCAATACATTGTTGGTTTCAATAAAATTAACATCATATTTAAAACTTTTTAGGTTACAAAACTAGTTGTCATAATAAACATACGCACACATATAATAATTTTACTAATTATTGGCCAAATTTTATGAATTTGGATCTTTCTCATCAAAATACGCATCTTACTAATAAACAAAGGGAGTATAACTATGTCTGTAGTATTACTATACTTTAATAATTGAGTAGATATCATATCATTACGTCCATTGTGATTGCATAAGTATAGTACTACCTCACCATCAATCCATCATATCATACAGTTAATTATGTCGATGTGTACTCAATATGTCGGCAAGTCCATTAATTAGGAATCTACAAAACATGCAAACAAAGGGATATATAGTACTCCAGTAATACAAAACTAGAAAAGCTAAAAGGGAAAATAATGTCATTTTGCATCCTTGTAGCCTGAGTCTATGCTTACAAACATTCGCCCTCTTTTGTTAAAAAAAAACATTTGCCGTCTTTTACAAGGAGACAAATATGCTGCATGGGTACAATTCATTACAGGCTCCCAAGAGAGAAGTTGTGGTACACTAGGCAAATTTGCTTCCGCATCAAGTTTGAGAAGCATGGAGTATTGTACACTCAAGTTGGTAAAAGTTCAGTGTGGTTTGCTCAGCATTTTCAACCTAGAATCCAGTAATCTGAAGACCTGTTCCCCAACTTGATCTTCTTAAAAGCAACACCAAATCACTATATATACTAATGAACTCTTTATTGACCTTCCTAAATTTCAATAAAATGATCCAATCACCAACGGACAGGCTAGCGCCCGGACGTCCGACGAGAACAAAAAAATCGGACGGTGACGTGGCGCAATCACAGCCAAGTATTCCCTTCCGGCGGTACTGTAGCAAAGGAAAAATCCCGCCGCAACATGGATATGACGTTGCATGCAACATGTAAATTTTTTGCAACATCCAAAAATAACATATGCAACATTAAACAATAGTATCTGCAACATGAAAAGCCGTCGGTTGCAACATCCGGAACACGTACAGAAACGCATGGCATCGAAGATCATCTAGTTGCTATGGGAGTTGAGTAAAAATTCCCGCGGCAACATCACAGCATGTTTCATGAAACATTCAATTCCATATGAAACATCAAATCGAATTTCGTATGAAACATCCAATCAAACTTCATGCAACATCAAGACAAAGCTATTGCAACATCAAAATTATGCAACTTCAACATAAAAAAATCAATTCGGTTTCATGCAGCCTCCATCGAGCCCAAATCATCGAGCTGCAACATTCCCAAAAAATATTGCAACACCATGAAGTACCTAATGCAACATAGAGCCCAAGAGAACATAAAGATCTTCTTCCAGCTCGAGCCACCGCCACGTCAATCCTACAACGCCGCAAGAAACCGAAGGATTCGCTGTAAGAGTCGACAAGCGAGAGAACAGGAGGCGCGTGCGGTAGCGAATCAGCGATCAATGGCGCGGCGGGGCACGGAGGCGTTCCCGAACCTGGGCGCGCACTGCGACGAGTCCGACTGCAACCAGCTCGACTTCCTGCAGTTCGACTGCGCGACGGCTGCGGCGGGGTCTTCTGCACCGCGCACCACACGTACGGCGGCCAGGGCTGCGCCAAGGCCGTCGACCAGGGCCGCACCGTCGTCATCTGTCCGGACTGCGGCGACGACATCGAGCTAACGGCGCCGAGGCAGGACGAGAGGCACATCCTGGAGGCGCACGCGTGGTCGCGGCGGTGTGACCCGGTGAGGAGGGGGCCGGCGGCAGCGGCAGCGCTGCGCGGAGCCCCTCCGGCGGCGAGATCTCAGGGCAGACCCTAGTTCGGTGGAGGGAGCTGAGTGACGACGGTGGTGGGATATCAGGGCGGGGGAAGCCATGGAATGAGCTCATGGTGTAGCAGAGGTGCTTGAGTCGGTGGAGCAAGATACCGACGCTGAGAGCTCGTAGTGGAGGGAGACACGCGACGCCGGAAAATGGGGGCAGGCTTGGGCGGCAGCGGCCGTGGGTAGGCACGGACGGTGCTGTGCATCGGAGGCATAGAAAAAGCTACGGGGAAAAAAATCAACGGGAGAGATATGGTGGCTTTGGTGGGAGTCTGGATAACAATTATATGGCGTGCGTGGGCGTCCGATATTTTCACCACGTATCGGACGTCTAGCATTACTGAATCACCAACTCATGCTACTAGATGTCAACGCATTTTTTTCCTTCTGTTTTTTCCTTTCTACAGAGGCTGGCGAGCTGCTAGATCTTAATCATCAGACACATAATAAATAATACTAGTACAAGTGTGCAATAGTTTCTTCAGAAACAAAAGAAGCATATCTGTCTGTCTGTCAATCAGAAAGCACAGGAGAAGAACAAGACATATTCATTCAGATCTGAGCAACAGTAACCAAACCCATAATCTAGTGCTATCTGAGGAATAAAAATGCATTACAGGAACAACATTAAAAATGTTTTAACTACTTGACCCAAGACCAGCTGGCTATTTGCCTATTTCTGAGTAGAATCCAGCAGATACGGTCAAGTAACAGCCTTAGAAAACAAGTAAGCACAGTGAAGAGTCCAAAGCAAGAGCACAAGATGGGCGTGGCCATGGCCATGTGGGAGAGATGAGTACAGACATCACCGCCGGGTGAGCCGGAGTACCCAAAAAGAGAAAGAAAGCAGCTGGGTAAGGTGGCTAGGTGAGTAATGGAGGAGGCGTAGAGAGAGAAAGAACTCAGTTAGAGGGAAAGAACAAACAGGGGGAGCCCATCCCTCGTGATCAACAGCACAGAAGCTAAGAAAGGGGGAGAGAAAAGAGGGGAGCTGCCGCATTGCTCCAACCTCCGGCGCACGCCAGCCGGCGACCCTCCGGCTTCCGGCGGCGCTCCGGCTGGGTGGATCCCATCTTGGAGGGAGTGCAGCAGGAGCAGGAGGAGAGATTTCTTGGGCGCATGGAGAGTTGATGCTTCGTCCCTCAGGGAGCTCTGGTACGCGAATCTTTCTCATACCTGCGCGAAACTTATGATTCGGTTTGAGGTTCGCCCTGGTCAGTTGGTTCCGGGACGGCCAGAAATGGGGCTCCATCGACTATTTCTGGAACGAATCTAGTTTTTCTGTGGCCTGATTTCCTGATGAAAGAATGGAGTCTAGATTATTTTCCCCATTTGTAGTCCCTGCGGTTTTGGTGTTGAAGGTTCTTGGCAATTCGAATAGGTAGTTTACAGCCAACCCTAACACCGATTTGGTTTGGTAATGTTGGAGAGTTGCCTGGACGCAGTTCGGGTGTGATGGCAATGTACAAGATAGTTGACTGAGGAATGCTTTCTCTGTCTACATCATCGTGTTTGTAAGATCATCGCCTGCTGAGTAAACGATGCCAGCAGAATTCCTCACCCAGACAGGCAGTGTGATGCCCACAGTTGGCATGTTGCCACATCGCCATTGGTGTTAGTATTGTTGTTGTGCAGAATCTGCAGATTATGATTATCTTGGGGAATAAAGGTTGTAATGGAGTCTTCCAAGTTTTCAGCATTTAATTCTTTGTTGTCATATGTTGTGGGTTCACTCAATTTTTTATATGCAAAATGTGGAACCAGTTGTCTCATGCTAGTTAATGCCTGCATACAAAGAGTCAACTTCAGTTAAATACGAAAGGAGGTATTGCCATAATGATATACTCCCTCCATATTGGTAAAGAAAGCCGTTTAGGACAAGGTTTGAGTCAAACTTTGGGAATATAAATCATGAATAACTTTTAAATTGTTGAGTTTGAAATTGTAAAAGTTATATGAATAGATTTATTTTAAAAAATACTTTCACAAAAGTATACATGTATCACTTTTTGACAAATATTTTTATAGAATAAGAAGTCAAAAGTTGTGTTTTTGAAGACCGTGTCCCTGTCCTAAACGGCTTTCTTTACCAGTACGGAGGGAGTACAATTTAGCACACATACCCCATTTTTGGTAAACCTTCCATCATGGCTTCGGGCCAGGGTTTGGAATTCTGGTTTTGCAGATATATTGGTCCACAGGCGGTTTTGGTTTCTGGCCAGTACCTGTTGGTTATCCATTTTTTCATGGTGGTTCAATTTATCCAATTTAAATGGAATCGCTGGCACTATCTGCTCTGTCCAAGTTGAATTATATTTGAATGTGATCCATTCATGGTAGTATCTGGCAGTGAATGGTGTGAAACTGGTGAACTTGTACCCAGAATCATTGTCTTGTACCCAGAATCATTGTTCATTGATTCTAAATGAATACAGAAGGTAGTCTATGGGTCATGGCATGCGCCTTTAAGCTCCAGGAGCTCTTGACAGGGTCACTGCCTCCAGGAGCCTAGGCTTGGGAGGCTGCTGGTCAAGTTTCAGTGTTAACCGTGGTGCGCCTGTTTTTTTTTTTTTAACTTTCTTTGGTGTGGGTGTGTGTTGTATTTTGGTCCTCGAGAAAGGTCTAACCAGACTCGTGTACTTCTTTCTCTACCTTAATGAAATGACACACAACTCCTGCGTGGTTCAATAAAAATATTGATTCTAAATATTGATTATAAATCAAATCTTTTAATTTCTATGTAGTTTCTTCAGATTTGTGCTCATATATTGCCAATAGAACTGGTTATTCTTCTTTCCATATAGTAGCATTTAGTACCGTAACCTGGAATCTGCATATACCTTGCTGCCCTTTTTCTCTTGTATAAGTTTCATCTGTTCTCTAATTTGTCTTCTACAGTGGTTTTATGCCTTGCTGTTAAATATATGCAGGTATTTCACATGCCCGCATTGTTTGAACATGCACCTCTATCATCAATATTGCAATCCTGTGGCAATGATGATTTTGTGTTTGCATTGATACTATTCGCCTAGGTTTATGGTCACATTGTGATTAGATGCAAAAACATGCTCATGAAGGGGTCATCTTCAGATGTTCTCAGAGCAAGCATTTCTAGTGCTCCAAGTACATCTAGCCATGGTTCTGCACAAGATGAATGTGATTCTTTAGGGGATGTGTATGTGTGGGGTGAAGTTGTCTGCGATAGTTCAGTACGAACTGGTTCTGATACTGTAATAAGATCAACTGGCAGGAGTGACATTCTCCTGCCAAAGCCATTGGAATCCAGTTTAGTTCTTGATGTGTATCATGTAGATTGTGGGGTCAAGCATGCTGCATTGGTCACGAAAAATGGTGAAGTTTTTACATGGGGTGAAGATTCTGGAGGTCGCCTTGGCCATGGAACACGGGAAGATTCTGTTCACCCTCGTCTGGTTGAGTCTTTGACAGTTTCAAATGTGGATTTTGTTGCCTGTGGGGAATTTCATACTTGTGCTGTTACAACCACGGGTGAGCTTTATACATGGGGAGATGGAACTCATGGACGAATCTAGTTTTTCTGTGGCCTGATTTCCTGATGAAAGAATGGAGTCTAGATTATTTTCCCCATTTGTAGTCCCTGCGGTTTTGGTGTTGAAGGTTCTTGGCAATTCGAATAGGTAGTTTACAGCCAACCCTAACACCGATTTGGTTTGGTAATGTTGGAGAGTTGCCTGGACGCAGTTCGGGTGTGCATTTCTCAGTCTTCACGACCTGATGGTTTTAGCTGTGATGGCAATGTACTAGTAAGATAGTTGACTGAAGAATGCTTTCTCTGTCTACATCATCCTGTTTGTAAGATCATCGCCTGGTGAGTAAATGATGCCAGCAGAATTCCTCACCCAGACAAGCAGTGTGATGCCCACAGTTGGCATGTTGTCACATTGCCATTGGTGTTAGGCTATTGTTGGTGTGCAGAATCTGCAGATTATAATTATCTTGGGGGAATAAAAGGTTGTAATGGAGTCTTCCAAGTTTTCAGCATTTAATTTTGTTGTCATATATGTTGTGGGTTCACTCAATTTTTTATACGCAAAAAATGGCTCAGATCCTAATTCAGCTAACAGGAGGAAAGACCATGTTCCCTACCAACCTGGTGAAAGCAATGGCGATGCTAAAGTAGCTAAAGGCACTACACCTAGTAATATGGATATGATTAGAAGTTTGGATATCAAGGCAGCACGGCAAGGGAAGAAAACCGATGGATTGTCATTTCTCCGTAATCCTCAAGTTAGTTCGCTCCTGCAGCTGAGTGATATTGCTTTGTCTGGTGGCTTAGACATGAACAGGTCAGCTCCTAGAGCAGTACGTATATCTGCAGCTCGGTCAGTAACTACTTCCAGGGCTGTTTCCCCATTCTCTCGCAAGCCCAGTCCACCGAGTTCTACCACACCAGTTCCAACTGCCCATGGTCTTTCTCTCTCAAAAAGTGCTACTGAGAGTATCGTTAAAGCAAATGAGCTCTTAACTCAGGAAGTTGAGAGGCTGCATGCACAGGTGGTTATTCTTCATTATTCAGTGGAACTTTGCTTTTCATGTTTATTATGCAGCTATAGTTACTAATTTTACCCATTTAGGTTGATAACCTGAGAAATCGGTGCGAGCTTCAAGAACTTGAGATGCAAAAATCAGCCAAGAAAGTACAAGAGGCTATGACACTGGTGGCAGAAGAAACCGCAAAATCCAAAGCTGCAAAAGAAGTTATAAAATCTTTAACCGCTCAGGTAATCTTCAATCTCTTAGTTCTCATGGTTTGTGTAATGTTTTACTGAGTCAAATAGCAAAATACTCTAACTTGGTAACTTTTTCATTGTTTGAAATCACTTTCTAGATAACACCTTGCCTTTTTATTTCTATAGAAAACACTACCAGATGTGTGATTTCTATTGTTTCAGTATGCTGTCACATTCATCTTCCTTTGCTTTTCCCTACATTCAAGAAAACTAAAGACAGGAGAAGGCATATTATTTAAATCAGAAATAATTGTTAAAACCTTATTATTGTGTACCTTTTTCTCTGACTCATCTAGCTGAAGGACATGGCTGAGAGACTACCACCAGATCACTGTGCCTATAATGTCAATGAGACAAAGCAAGCACATATTCCAAACGGCATCGAGTCACATGTTGCTAGCTACTCTAGCATGAATGGGATTCACCCGCCACGGAATGAGTTGCTAAATGCTTCAATCGCACATAGTCCGAACTCTGGACGGTCATCACATTCCAATGGAATCTCAGGACAACATAAGTTACTGGGAAATGTCAGTGAAAATAGTGATTGCAGCACTCACAGCCTAAGAATTACCAGTCCTCATGATTCGGAGCTTCCCAGTCGAAGAACGCGCAGCAGCAGTGATGAGATGCTGACAGCAGGTAGTAGAGCGGATGATAATCTGAGCCTGGATGCTAGGCCCCTTCAAAATGGCGAGGATGGCTACAAGCCTCGAGGCACAATATCATTACCCAACAACCAAGTTCAGGCTGAATGGATCGAACAGTACGAACCTGGTGTGTACATAACACTCACAACCCTCCGTGATGGGACTCGGGATCTAAAGAGGGTCCGTTTCAGGTGATTTTCAATCTATTTTGTCTTTGTTTGCTGAATTACTCCCTCGTTTACTTTTATTTTTCATATACCACTTACAAAACACAGATCTTTGATATTAATTCGTACTCTTCACGTCACTTCACGTTTCCTGACATTATATTATATAATATAATCACTAGGCACTTCAGCACATGCAGGCATGCAACCAAACATGAATGGAAGAGTTCTTTAAATTCCATAACGTAAAAGGTTCCACACTGCACACTTTACAGAAATGAAGGCTGCATTGGTCTGAGATTGAGCTGGTGAACCAGCACTTTAAACATAACATGTAGCAGTGACAGTGAGTAGCACTGTATATAGCTATCCTGGGCTGCTGTATTGATTTGCAAGCCAGTATTTCTTCACAAATTCTGACTTATTTGAACTCTTGCTGCTTCAAAATTTTATCTTTTGCAGTCGAAGACGATTTGGTGAGCATCAGGCAGAAAATTGGTGGAATGAGAACCGTGAAAAGGTGTACGAGCGATACAATGTGAAGAGTTCTGAACGTGTGTCATCAGCAGCGTCGACCCGGTCTGCATATTGACTTGAGGATGACATGTATTATCATGGAACTCATTTCCACTTTAGATAACTGCAAGAGTCCAAGTTCAAGATCATTGACCACCACCAGGGTAGTAGTGCTTGATAGAACAATAGTGGATTTTTCTTTTGTTTGATCACCAAAGGCTATGTCATTAGCCTGTTTTGGCGTAATGTACATAGACGATGAAACGAATATATCATGGAAAGGGGAATCTTGTTGTAAGCCACCACCATTTATCAGTTGGAAATGTACAAGAACCTAGTAGGAACGTTCTTTGACACTACACGGTGCCTATTATGCGTGTTTCCAGTAATAATATTTATATGGTAAAGTTACACAAGAATTGTTATGTTTTCGTGCCAGGGCAACTCCATTACCAATACCAGCTTAGATTTAACCACCGCAGTTCAGTATTTGATCATCACGATTTCTTTCCATAGTTTTCATCCTTATGTGTAAAAGCAATTCCAAATAAACCTATTAGACGTGTGAAGAGCTAGATGCTCATGGACTCATTTTGGATCGGAGGGAAACAAAGTGTGTAAAAAAAAAAGCACAGTTTCAAAGTCCCACACGCCTAGACGAGAAGTTCAGGACATTAACATGACTTGCTTCCAAATGAAAGATTATTAACAAGCCAGAATAAAGTCTCGTGATATTTCCTTTGCTTTCAAATTTAGACAGTGTAATAATGAATTAGGGACGTACTCCGCATTCTTCAGTGGATGCAAAAGGCTGGAACTCTTTTCCATTATTAAAAATAAATAAATTAAGGTCATCTGGCGTAATACATTGCTGATAGCAGGCATTCTCACAACACCACTCAGCATCGAAACAGCAGGAGCTGGAATTATTATCTTACAAATTTTTTGTTGGGATGATGACAGACCCAGCTCATCCTATGCTTATTTCAATAGGAGAAGAGAAGCCATCTACAAGTTGCTGCTTTATTGCATTCTTCTCTTCTTCCTCTGCAGGAAATCTCCATCTGGTCAGGGACGGAGGCTGACCGTTGTTCATGGCATTGCACCTAGCACACGGATCTTGATCAAGCAAGCGAATCCTCTTCAAGCCCACGGCTAGCTCCATGACAAGCCTTATGTATTTGGTCAGCTTCTCATCCACCACAAAGCCCACTATCTCAAGCAGGCTCAACCAATGGTGTTTGAAGTCAGGCGATGTTTGATCCCACAGTACGTTCTCCTTCTTAGCACTGTCCTCGCACCTGCTCCTTTCGCATGGATGCCGAGATAACTTCACAAGAGAGAACACAGTTAGATAAATATCAGTCTGCCATTGGCATGGGTCAACAAGCTTGAATTTTACTCTAAGTTTAGTAACAAGAAGTGCCATGTGGACTTTTTGGGCTGTAAAGTCAGTGACCTTTTGAAATAGTGATGATTTCAACTGTATCATTACTACATTGCAGCCTTGTTTTAAATATGAAAAGTGGATCCTATAATTTATAGGTACAAGACAAATTCTACATTTAACATGATTCCATAATACATAATGTCAAGATGGAAGAACTAATAAAGGAAATGGACTGAAATAAGACCTTAAGATAAAAGTTTGACAAGGAAGGTGCAGCTTCAAGGACAAACATAGTCCAATTTAGGTCACATTCAAAGAAAATATTGTAAAGATAGACATCTCTCAGGTGACTGAATATAGGGGACAGATGCTTTGGATCTTCTGGTTCAATCCAAATCTGCAGAAAAACAAAAAACAAAATCATCAAGAAACTAAACCAATTACTACTCATTGAAAAACTAAATAAATTAAAACAAAAAAAAGGTACTAGCAGGAAACCTTTGCTGGTGCCAACATACCATTTGATCAGCAAAATTGAGGTACACAATCGATAAGCTTGTGGTATTGGACAAACAGTGGCTCAAAGTGAATGGTCTTTGCCAATGTAAAGCAGCATGACGGAGGGTAATGCTATGAAGATGAGGTACATTGCCAAAGTGCACTGGGGGATTCACACCAATCCAGTTAGCGCAGACCAGTCTCTGAAGTTTTGGCACCTCGATCAGGTCGACCCCTGCATACCCACAGGTGGTGATCTCAAGGGCGATGAGTGCTGAGTGCGGTGCATCTATTGCAAGGACCACATCATTGCCAGTGTCAGGGTCAATGACAGAGTCACAGTAGGTCAATGAGAGAAACTCCAGCTTGGTGCAGGCATTGAGGAGATTGGGGACATCAGAGTCTCCAAATGTGAGGTTTTGCAGGATAAGACTGGTGAGCCGTCTGAAAGCGGAGGGGAAAGCTTGGAAAAAGGACATGAACCGTTGTCCAAGCAACACACAGCGCTCGTAGCTTGGATGATGACTATCTGCCCAGATTGTAAACTGGAGGTTCTTGATATTGCCATGCTCCATGACGTTCCCAACAACATGGCCAATGGAGCGCAGGTAAGGATCTGTCAGATAGAAGCTCAACTGCAGTCGTTCGATGGCTCGGTTATCACAGGAAGACGACAGCAGCAGCCTCCTCACTGCTCCTGTGTATGTGGTCATAATTTGATCCACAGTGCAATTTTCCCTCTTGTTTTTGTCGCGGGGCAAGAAGTGTGCCACATCTATGAGCAGACGAGTGAGCAAGTAAGGGAGGTGTGCCCATCGCTTGGAGAGAGTGCTAGCCTGGATCACTACAGGCAGGTCTAGGCGATCGAGGATGTCGAGCAGAATATGATCAGGTAGCAGACTAATTCTATCTTCATCTTGGTTCTGCAGAACAATACATTCACCAGAGCAGTATTATTAATAAGAGTTTTTCTCATACGCTTATTAATAACAGTAACAGAAAATGATTGCAAGGAGAAAGAAAAGGCAAAGAGAAACTACATCTATTTGGTTCCCTGGCTTGACTACTCTATGGCTTTGCCATCAAGCAATCTGTAGTTGATAGCCAAGGTGAAAAAAAAGTTTAAACAAATGAAAGAAAAAACTACTAATTTGCCCACGAGACATAACATTGCGTGCTAAATAAGTGCAAAGACTTGAAAATTGAAACGGTGAATGGAGGGATACTTACAATCACACATCTTGTGAGAAGTATGGTTAACTGCGTTCTTAGAGTCACATATGGGGGGGAATACTTAAGGATTCAGGCCATTTACATTGCACTGCGTTCTATTTAACTGAAAAACTGTTTGAAAAACAGAGGGTAGAAAACCCACTTCATAGGTTTTGCCAGTGGGCCCCAGTAAAGAGACTGTGAACTGAACCTGTCAAAAGATAACTCAAAGACTCAAAGGCCATTTTGAAGCTCCCATATGTGCGAGTGAGTTTATCTTGATCGGGCAAAAGTGTCTATGCTCTAGAAATCATTCGGAAGCTGATTCCTACTAGTAGTATTGATTGTTTCAGAATCAGATAGAGGAAATACCGAGATTTCTCTGCTTTTCTTTCTGTGACAAGCGTGCTTGTTTCTACTACATAACTGAGAATGGAGGAAGAGGGGGCCGAAGTCTTACAGATGTTTGGCATGGAGGACTCATCGGAGGGGATGGACGGGTGGGGCAATCATCCATCGTCGATCGTGGTGTCCTGCCCTGGAGGTGATCACGCGACTGTCCCGCAGAAGCAAACCGGAAGTATGGTTATACATGTACGCAACATCCGGGGATGGATGCGTGCTCTAAATTGGAGCAGGGAGAGGGAGACGGCGAGGGGCGGGAGAGGAACGAACCTGCAACTGCAACTAGATTGATGCGACGGCGCTGCGGCGGACTCCGACGGAGGGCGACGCAGGGGTGGCGGCTCTCGAGGGAGACGGCGGGCGCTGGGCGGAGATCGGCCGGCGGCGAAGTCTACATAGGCCGGGTTGGAGGTGGAGGGTGGATCTGGATTCTTCTCCTCTTCTCTACCAAATGGCTGACGACGAGGATTTTTTTTTGTTTTGTACGAAGGAGTACGGTAGTGCTAAAAGAAACAAAAATGGACCAAATTTGATTTTTTGGGCAGGCTGCTAAAATCAAACCAAACCAAATCAAATCAAAAGCCTGTTTTTTAGAGATTTAATAGTGTTGAGAAATATAAAGAAAGGAGAATCGATAAAAGGAGAAATTTTAGAGATAAGCAATTGAAGCCGAGGAGACAGCAAAATTCTCAAGAGCTTTTACCGAACCGACAGATCGCAGCAGCTGCTTCAGTCATGGCAAGGCACCATCGTATTCTTCTCCTCCTCCTCCTTCCTACTTGATCAAATTAGTTCCACCAAAAGTAGAGCAAGAGAAACAGGATTGTATTCCAAACCACGGCAGAAACCAAACCCGGTACTGAGATCAGCTACCTGAGATTAATTCGAGCTCGAGGCAGAAACCTGACCAACACAAAACAAAACGGGAAAAAAAAGACAGGAAATATCGACCGATCAAGAAACAGGCCTGCTGACTCAGTATGAATTGAGCAAAGGATTAAGCATCAAACCGAGCTACTACTGCAGATCTCGAGTGCATCCGCAGCAGACCAGGAAAGGTCAATTCGCTTGTGCGAGGGGATCAAATGAATTATTTATTTTACTACAGTATAATATATATGCTCTCCTCGTTGCTTTCGACGGCAACGTGGTGGGTGTGGGGTCTCTCGTTCTACTCGTCCACCTCCGCCTAGAATTTGCACCTGCTTCTCTCATCGGATGCGATAATGGGAATATATATATGGGATGCCTTTGTCAGCTTTCCGGCCTTTCATTTTCCTACCATGTCCCCTTATTGCCCTCCCCAGCTAAAATAACGAGAGCCGACGCCGTGGATTCCAAATTTCATCCCGTTCACTATTAAAAAAAATTTCCATCATATCAAAATATCAGTACATGCACGAAGTAATATATATAGATAAAATCAAAAACTAATTACATAGCTTTGTTGTAGTCTGCCAGACGAATATTTTAAGCCTAATTAATCAATTTTTAGACAATATTTTACAAATACAAACGAACACAATTTTTGGACAATTAAGCCTAAGTTTTACAATTTTTGGACTTTTCGAACACAGGATTCTAAAACTTCAGAGGGGAAAAACCGCGCATCATCTATGTTTTAACTCCCCACTAAGGAATTTTTTGAACTCTCATCCGCGCCACGTCATCCCACCCACCCCCTCTCGCTTCCCCCATGAATCGCAGAGGGTGCAGCCGTCGAACTGCCCATCTAGGGCGGCACCAACGTCGTCGGTCGTCGTGTAACACCCTAAAATTCCATCACAAATAAATCATAGAAACAATGCTAGATTTATTTTTTCTAAGGACTTAAATAAATTATCAATTAATTTGAGCCTAAAAAGTACTTAAACGTCATTTAAATAATTTTATAGCATGACAAGTGAATTGTTGCATCCCATGCTGTCCGCATTGCGTTTTGTTTGAAAAATGAATTTTGTTTTAAAAGGTGATTAGATTTCCGTTTAGTCCAATCCAATCTAATTTCTATCTCCTTATCAAATTCTCGATCCTTTACTAAACCCAATATTTCTTTAATCTCTCGTACATTTTTTTGGCACGAGACAAGCTGTCCCCTACTCTCTTTTTTTTCTCTCTCCTTTATCCATACACATGCACGATAACTCCAGCAAATACACCAACAGGCCTTCAGTTTTTCTTTTACTAATCGAGGCCTTAACCTATTAAGTTAATCTCTCTCTCTCCCTCTCTCTGAACGTGAACGGTCCAATTGCATGCACTAGAAATATCAAGCTTCTTCGCCTCCCAGGCATGAACGGCCGCTCGTGCTGCATGCTACTACATATCCAATGAGCACCCATATCCCACTAAACAGCAAAACGGAAGGCACTCTCTACCCTTACCACTATCTCATAATCATTAAGCAGTTTCTCCTTCGAAGTACTGATGACTCAGTGCTAGTGATTGAAGCCGGCAAAGAACTGCATGGCGAGTCCCTTCCCACTATAAAATAGACAACGCAGGCAGTGCAGCTTATTCCCCCTTCCATCTCGCTAGCCACAAGTTTCCTCATCGCCGGATAGAGCGCAAACTCCGCAGCTCTTTTCCTCAGCGTCGGACACCGGAGAACGTCGCGACGAGTTCCTGTTAAACTCCGGCACTCGCATCATCGCTTTCAGCGTCATCGATCTCCTCGTGTTGCCGTCGTTCCACGCAGTGCTGGTGAGAAACATTCTGCCGCTATCCTGTCTCTATTTCTCCTGCATGCTTTTTTTTTCTTCTCTCCGGCCAATCCGTGCTCCACCTGTGTGTATTGGGCTGGCCAACAGAAGCCTGGTTGCAGACCTATGTTCTATCTGAATAAAGTAAATGATGATCTTTGTTTCTCCCGGCCGGCACCTCGAGAGACAGTAGTTGTTAACCGCATACATCCTGTTATCAAACAACCCAGTAGAGAAATCATGCTTCCTCGTCGCTGTTGTTTTGTGCTGTATCGTCATCGTCACTCTGCAGCATATAGGTGATTTCTCCTCTCGTCATTTCCATTCTGTTCTGTCACTGGCATTGTGCAGAAGAAGCAGCACTCTGGGCCTGTTTAGTTCCCAAAACTTCCAAAAAGTTACTCCCAAATACACTATGAAAAAGAAGATTCCCCATCACATCAAAATACCATAACATGCATGGAGTACTAAATGTAGATGCAATCAAAAACTAATTGCACAGTTTTGTTATACTCTGCGAGACGAACATTTTGAGTCCAATTAATCAATTTTTAGATAATTTTTTTACACATACAAACGAAAATGCTACAGTGACATAATGATTACGAAGAGACATCCAACTTCCAAATTCAACCTCCCAATTCTCCAACTAAACACCACCTCTATCATGGAACATGCACGCGATGCCATGCCCTGATTCCTGCCTATACAGTAGCTAGTCACCATCACGTTAATTCTAGCTTAAGTATACTTCTTTTCCCCACACGAACAAATATGATCCAGTATAATCATGCAACGTCCTGTCCTTTCTTTTATTTGATATCTCTTTTATTTGTGCCTTATAATCCTTCACTGCTAGCCCCTGTTATCCATCTATAATCAAGTTTAGTTCCTCAAATGCGTAGTTTCTTTCTATATGTGCTTCATAAAATATTTTTACAATGTTTGATGTACTGTTTTATTTTCTTATAGTTGTATGTTTTATGCTTGATCGTAGATCTCGTGCCTGTTGTGACTGAGCCGCCCGTTGAAGCAAATCAAGGACAGTACTTTGAAGAAGAAGAGGATATTTTTGTAGAGCAAGGCAAGTGGCCCTCCCCACATATTCTTTTTTTTATCCTAATCAATTGCATGACAACTAAAATTTATATTTATTGTATTAATTTGATGGGAACACCTTTATAAGGATTTACCTAGTCTTTTATCCATGATTCCTTGTAACAATCCCGTTTTAAATAATGCTTTGGGTTAGTTATGCTTAGTGTTGCTATACCTTGGGAATGGTTAAAAATGAATCTTTATAAAATGTTGATTATATCATGGCAACTTTGATGGTAAAATGTTGGTGAAATGTTTGTTAATATAAGAGAACTATTCTTTAATCGAAACATGGAGAACCACCCAAGAAAACAGTGCAACCATAGTGTCAATGGGCTCTGACCTTAGCCGATTAATTAGGGGTATGATTGTACTGATGGCCTTATCCGAAAGGAGAAGGGGGTTTGGGGTTGGAGGAGTACATCCCGGTCCTCTTGGGGTAGCAACCTTTGCTAAGGTGTTGACCATTAGGGAGGGTTGTGGTCCGCCCCGGCTGTAACTCTTGCGGGTCGATTGGTCTCTTGCATACCTTTGTAAAGGCTTCGAAGTGGACCCCTAGCCACTCACCTCGGAAGTGTTTAAGGGACTTGCAAACCCGGGCAACATGGGGAACACGAGCTATGGTGAAAGTGTACAACCTCTGCAGAGTGAAAACTGATCGATCAGCCGTGCTCACGGTCAAGAGCGGCTTGGACCTTCACATGATAATTAAACTTAAAGATGGAATATAAATTGTGGTTTTACTCATGGTTTTGGAATAAGATGCTTTCTAAATACTTAAGTGGGTTGGTATAAACTTACATCTAGTAAATAGGAAATTGCTAATAAAACTTGACCAACTTTAAAAAGCTCACTGCTGTGAACCATAGCCTATCCTTGTGGCCTTGCATCTTCCCCCCACTTGCTGAGTACCTAGTTAGGTGTACTCGCGCTTGCTTATGCTGATTCAGAGGAGAACAATGGTGAAGAATACTACAGCGACTACGACGAGTTCTGAGGCTTGCGCTTTCCCTAGTCAAGATGCCTGTGGAAGTTGAAGATGAAGACGCTTCGTTTAGTTACCGTTTGTTCTTCGATAAGACCTTTGTGTCTTCCGAGAGTGTGTAATAAGAATATTGTAATAAATCTCTTCTACGTTTGAATACTATGCTATGATATTACACTCTTTTGTCTCATATGTGTGTAAACATGATCCTGACGCACATATGAGATGCACTTGGTTTGTCTTCCAAAATCAGGTGTGACACGTCGCCACTAGAGAGAGCAGGGTGAGGAGAGGCCGCGGGGAGGTGAGCAACCGCCTGCCCGCTCGCTATCACGCCTTCGCGCCGCGTCTCAACTCTGCCATCGTCGTCGTCGCCGCTCGAACGAGATCAAGGAGGGCGCGCCCCGCTCAGCCGGCCGCCACGACTTCTCGCTCCGCCATCGGCCCGCCTCCCCGCTCCGCCGCTGGCCCGCCTCCCCGCCTCGCCAAATCGAGCCTCTCCGGCGAAGCATTAGCGGCGCGAGCAGGCAAGGAGGCAAGTGTCCCGCCCGTTTCCCCCTTTCACCGGTCATTCAAGGCCGAGACGCCCGCCGGTCCCAAATTCCCCACCACCCGAGATCCTCCGCGGCTATAAAACCCCCACCGGCCTCCCTTCTCTCCACCTTTGCCTCCCCACACGGCCACTGGAGCTGCAGAACCACCGCCGCCGCTGAATCGGCCGCTCCCCGCCCGCCATGGTGAGCCGCCCCGCCATAGCCGATGTCCACCTTGCCTGATGAGGACATCGCTACCATTGATACAACCACACCTTGTACTCAGCAAGGACCAATGACTCGAGCCCGAGCACGACAACTCAATTATCAGATAAAGTCGTTTCTTGCTGTCCAAACAAGTTCTTTTCTGAATAGGGTACTACTAAACAAGCGTGATGATTTTCTTATACTTAGGAACTTGGGATATGAACAAGATTGGAGGAAGAGCAACCAAGACAACAAAGCATGTCCGAACAGCCAGTTCGGACCCTCCAAGCGCGTCCAGATTGGACCGTCCAGTTCGGACCACTAGACAGGGATAACTTACGAAAGCCATAACTCCTAGCTCCGATGTTTGTTTGAGGCCTATGAGTACTTGTTGGAAAGCTCTTGAAGTCTACTTTCAGATGGATCCAAGATCACGACGAAATTCCACGGGAGCTAAGAGCAGTTTACAAAATGACGTTCGGTGTTTCAGACTTGGGCTGAGTCGTTTGTATCTCGCCCAGCCCACTAGGGGCCCATTCTATGTTAGGGTTTACACCCTCCCATGACTCTTGGTTGTCTCCCATATATAAATACATGCTCCAGCCGCCAAGAGCAGGTTGAGTTTTGTTTAGATGAAAGTTTAGCTTCAGCTACTTCCTTGTAGACGCGTGTGTCGACTAGACCACCTGTTCTACTCGATTCAGAACCCCAAACTCGTGTGTATCAGATTCATCCTTTGGACAAGGTCTGTGTGCTGTTTGCTTGTCCACTTGTTCTTGCTTGTTCTTCGATTTGCTTGCAGGTTCAAGGTTGTTCTTTGCATAGCAAGAACAACACAATCGGAGGCGGTGTAACTGTCGCTAAGGCGCAACTTCAGCCCTTGTGGTGTTGTAGTCGGGCAGCACAATGTTGATCCTCCTCAAATCGAGTTATCCCCCACTCTCATCGAAAGATCAGGAACAAACCCTAGCGGGTTCCATCATTGCCGCCCTCCCTCGCGTGTGCAGGACCACCACGAGCCTGCCCCGACTCCAAGATGCGCGAGAACGAGGCCCCAGCCGCGTCCCCGACGAGTGCCCGCGACTCCACCCGCCCCGCGCCATGGATGACCCACCTCCGCTACGAGAACGGCGACTTGATCACCATATAGAGGTTCGTCATCTCCTCCTTTAGCTCTAGGACGAAACCGCGTTGAAATCCGTGGCCCCTAGCTCAAGAACGGCCGGAATCCGGCGATGCTCCGTCGCGGCTGGCCCTGTAGCGGCGGCGCCGACGACCAGAGCTAGGCGGAGCATCCTGGTCCGTTGATCGACGCACCGATGGCCCAGATGAACCCCGCAGTACCAGTCAACCCCAGTCAAAACAGCCGGCCCTGGCTCTTTTGCTAAAGAGACCCTGAAAAATTTAGAAATCAACCTGCGCTGTTCACCGAGTCTTAGGAAAAGGCTAAACACTTCACAAATGTAACAAATAATCATATAAATTCATGTAAAATATCCCGCAGCAACGCGCGGGGTATTACAATTGTTCTTTGTCAACAAAATAAATATATTAGTGTCGTTTGCAAAAGAATATTACCATGCAATGTCGCTTGCAAAAGAATATTACCATACAATCATCTTGGTTTCTATTTTAAAATTTCGCCTTAAAATTTTGTTTAAAAATTCCTGCAGCAACTCGCGGGGAATCACCTACTAAGGCCTCGTTTGGAACACGGGAAGAACGCAGAAAAAATGGAGGAATCAAGTTCCTATAGTATTTGTTGTTGTAGCAGCGTTTGGAACAAAGGAACCAGCGTGAACCGTTCCGGAGGAAAGACAAGTAAACATGTACTTTTGGAGGAAAGGAAAAATGAGCTCTGAGCTTATGGGAATCTTTCCTCCAACGCTTGCGAGGCTGCTCACGCACTAATCAAAGCTTGCATGGCGTTCTTCTTCTTCTTCACAGTGCTACTCTTCTCCGTTTCTTTTGAGACAGACACTGCTTATCTTCAGAAAGATAAAGCTCACCAAATCAATATTTTGATTTTTCCACGAGAAGTAGCAGAACCAAAGAGCCACGTGGAAACATGCACCGTGCAACACAAATCTTCGACTAGCTCCAGCATATTGCATATTCAAAGTTTCGAACTCTGAATCCACAAAAACTGATCGAAAAAAGAATCCACCGGTGCAGAAGAAACACAGGCGGAAGAAATGGGGGCGCATCCAACTACATCTGCACCGTGTACTCATTGAGTCGGCATCTTGCAAGATCGAGTCTAATTATGATAGATTAGTGTCTACTTTTAAACTTTCTATATTCTTCTTGTTCCTGCGTTCCAAACACCCATCTCTATACAATTCCTATGTTTTTCCTTTCCTCTGTTTTCCCACCTCGTTCCTTTCCTATTCCTGTGTTTTCTTCTATTCTTGTGTTTTGTATTCCTCCGTTCCAAACAGGCCCTAATATAAGGGAGTTGAGCAGTTGACTAGTATATTTGGACCCTGCCAAAGTGCCAAGGGCATTTTAGTCTCTTTAACCGTAGTAATGCCTACTCAAGTAAGTTAGTTAGGTTGAAGGATAGACCTGCCGAACTTCTGCAACAAAATCCTGCCGTCTGTAACACACCGTAAATTTGTTTTATGTTTTATTTCTACTGGTTCTTCATGTGCCCCTACCGGAGTACTGGTTCATGTGGGTGAAATTTAGGTCAAGCTCTATCTTCTCACCTTAAATTCGAATTCGCAACTTATGTTTGTGAATGTAAGTTAGACCATGATGTATGACTGAGTTGGGATCTTCATTTAGGTCTTATCTGGAACTTCGGGTGAAGTTTGAATTTGAATGCAATATCTACAAATATAAAAACATATTTCCAAAAAACCCTCTTAACATAACCCAGCCAAAACCCAAACCAAACCCAGCTCAAGCACACCTTGGTATTTGTGGAAGGTGCAAAAAAACGATATTCCAAAAGAAAGAGCTTCAACCTGCTGATTTATGCTGTGAGAAAATACTGTTGACTCACCGGTAATAGATTGCTAATGTTGATTTGTGCTGAGAGAAAAATACTGTTGGCTGGTGCTGATAAGCCAATACAGTAGAATCCTCCGAATATATAGGGGCATAGGGCGTATATATGTTTTAGATACAGAGAGTATATGTTTGTCTGAGTGTACCGTAATATCCAAATGGATATATACAGAAAGTCTTGAACAATTTGTAAAAAAAAAGAAAGTGGACTAGTATACATAGGAAGGCCCTTATATCAACAAAATAGACGAAGGGCGTTTATTGTGGTGTAGTAGGGCAGCGACTAGGTCTCCTTGAACTCATCCCATGTGACCTCTCCTGATCCGGGCAGCCTTCTTCCGGGATCTCATCTCGCTCAGGGAGAGCCTATCGTGCACATCGTAGCCCCAATCACCCGGACTTGCGAAAATGTCGGGTGACGCTGCAGGAACTGCATTGTATCGTATAAATCGAGGTGAGATCGACAGCTTGCCAGTAGAAGTATCTCCTAATTCTTTCGCAAAAAAAGAAGTATCACCTGATACAAGTGCAATCACGGTCTCACGGAGACTTACCAGAGTGTGGAACGACTGGAGGAGGTGGCGAGACTGTCTCGAACCAGGCCTTGAAGGTATTCTCAGGATCTGCAGATAGACAGGCAAAGACTAAACATGTTCGTCATGCACAACTTGAAGGACGATGGCAACAGGATGATGTTGATCTTACCTTTGCTTTTGGGATTCTCCTTGATGAACCCCACTACCTCGGCTTTGTATTTGTAAGATTCTGCATCGAGTGAAGGTGAAGCAAGCTCTGGACCGGGCTCTTCTAGTGCTCGCTTCCCCAGAGCAATCGCGCTGAGGATGCAACCAGACGAATCGAGATCATATACTATGCCATACCATTTGGCCAGCAACCATAGCATTAGCAGACTAGCAATTAATGTTGTGCAATGTAAGTATGTAACGAAGCGAAAGGGGATCACCCTACCATTCAGGCCATTCCATGATGTCATGGTAGAAGGCCCTCTTCATCAACATCAGAGGAAGCTGCAGGGGATGTGCTGGGGATAGGTTCTCAGATGCCTTGGAAGCAGCCTGCACAACACAAGGAATAAAGGAATTATACCGTGCAAGTTGAAGGGATTGCTAAACTAATGAAGTAATAGTAAAACAAAATGAAAGATGGTTGTAGGTAAGCACTAGAGAATGTGGATGAAGCAAAAGAGAAGCTATCAGCATATATTATATTTTTTGAGAGGAATCAGCATAAGCCTGTCTATTAAGACCAACCACATCAAGGAACGGTCAGGTCAGGTAGGGGGTACCATACCTCATAAGCCACCAACACAACGTAAATGGCCTGCTGTTTATCCTTCTCCATCTTCAACATGTCCAAGGACCAGTAATTGTCACCTTTCCTGGAATCAATCAAAGGGTGTAAATATGCGGCAGAAATTGTCACAATTTCCGAACCAGAACCAACAACAGGAGAAGCCTATCACATCTTAGTGTACACTGCAGCATTCTTTGCGGCACGGCAAAATGGCAGGAGGTGTTTTTCAGCATGCTCTAGTAGCTTGGGGTAGAGGACGATGCAATCGATGCGTTTATGGTCATCTTCTTCTTGCTCCATAACGGGGATGATACGCAGTGCTCTAATCATGGCAGAGGAAGTGCTACTGTAAAGGATGGCGAGAAGCTTGGTCTCCCCTACATTGAGCTCAAAGTGCCCCTCGGGCAGCATGTTGACCTCCACAAGAGTCTCTGCACAAGAACGTCAGATAAAATGATAGTATCAAGGATGTAGGAAAATCATGCAGATATGAGCAAGAAACAGTCCAAGACATATAGCTGAGGAGGATTGATTGGCACTAGCCGTTCTCAGCAGCTACAACAACGCACCCCATCAACCAACAGAATGGGAATCAGAATCACTTTGCTGTGCTTTCAACTTTCAAGTGCAGAGACGTCATAGGGAGAAGTGTACAACCAAAAGTATCCAGCAAACTAGAGCACCAAACAACAGGAGAAGACTATCTCTAATCTGAATGATGCGACCTAACGGTTCACGCCTACTGTTTCATGAAGCTGCACCACTGTAGGCAACAACTGTCGATCATGGAACCAAATTGCACAGAAAGGCCCTGGTTTCTTTGGGGGAGAGATACTGCTACAGTATATTGGAGATCCAATAGATTCAGAACAGGCAGAGACTGCATTGATTGAGCAGAGCAAGTACATTCCGAGCAAGGACGACTGCTTGCACAAATTCAGAAGCGAGGGGAAACCAATCCAAAAATGGGATCCAACATATATCTGACACTGACTCCCCTAACAAAAAGCCAAGAGCCGCCAATTTTTGCTAATGGTAAATACTAACATTAACATATACTCCATGTGATGAGACTAAGCTCAAAATTGAGGTGCGACAGGAGGATAAGAAATCAGCAAGCCAAACCCCGATGAGGAAGTAAAATCGCTTCGGTCGAGGAGGCGTATGGGAACCATGGACCGCACGAATCGCCCATTCGCGCAAGTTTTTCTACCAAACCAAGCCGAGCAAAGCACACGCCGCCGATCGATGGCAATTGCCAAAGCGGGGCGGGGAGCAGGGAGGCCGGGAGGCGGGAGGGAGGGAGTGGGGGATCGCGAGCGTACCACAGGGGCGGTCGCGGTCGATCTTGAGCGCAAGGCGGGCGGTGAAGACCGTGTCCTCCCGCCGCACGGCCGCCGCCGCCATGGCCTGCCACCTCTCAGTCGCCTTCCCCTGCTGCGCCTGTGATGCGAGAAAGGAGAGAATCTTCGACAAGTCAGTGCACTGGTTGGACCACCTGTCAGAGAGCGAGTCCCATCGGTAAGGTTAAAGGTAAGCGAGGGAGCGAAATATATAAAACAGCTGCGGACGCGACAGTTGGATTGGATGTTGCCAACTGATGAGGATCAGAGCACCGATTTGTTTGCATCCCGTAGATGACTAACCAATGACGCTTATATTTTTAGCTTCATCCTAAGTTAAGCCTCTAAAGTTTGATAAATTTTACCAAAAAAAGTTAAATTTATGACACAAAATAATAAGTACCATTAGATTTACATTTATTAAAGTGGACTTAGCCCTTATGGTTTATGATGGTTCATGATAAATTTTACCCAAAAAAATGTTAAATTTATGACACAAAATAATAAGTATCATTAGATTTACATTTATTAAAGTGGACTGGTTTATGATGGTTCATACTAATCCAAGGACTTCTAAGGCCATTTTCTGCCATTTATATGTACTTCCTCCATTTTTGAATATATGTTTTCTAGGACAAACCAATTAACTAGAAAAACTAATTTGTTTGTCTTAAACATCATTTAGTCAGTATGTGTGACAAAAATACATATCTGCCATTATTCATAACATGATCACTTGCAGAAAAATTACGGTCAATATGATTTTATGATCTTTTGGAATACTATCGCGGTTTTGGCTTATCAAACGAATTGCTGTAACAAGCAGTTGCCACTCATCATGAAAGACCCATAAATAATCAGCGAGCTTGGTGCTTGTCAAAGCTGCCAAAACCGCGATAGTATTCCAAAAGAAATGTTATGATAAGGTGCCGAAAGCCTGAAACTGTGGAATTCAGTTATATATACTCGCACTCGCAGTTCGTAAACACCATACGTAATATCCAACCAGACAAAGTCTCGGAGACGACCTGTTAACGTTTTCAAACGTGGACTAAAATAGTAGGGGCCTTACAAGCAAAATGGACAGCATGTGCAGCCTATTGGTGCGATCTTAGAACTCAACCCATGCGACCTTTCTTCATCAGGGCAGCCTTCTTCCGGAACCTGATCTCGTTCAAGGAGAGCCCTTCGTGCACATCGTAACCCCAATCTCCCCTACTTATGAAACTGTCGGGGGCTTCTGCAGTAACTGTACATGTATAGAGATGAGAACTGAGATCCACAACACCCACACACACATAGCACAGATAGTAGGCAGTAGCATGTCCAGTTCCCAAGTTCAGGGAGGCAGGAGGCTTACCAGAGCTTTGTGGAACTTCAGGACATGGAAAACCTGTGGAGTACGAAGATGCTGTCTGGAGATAAGGCTCCTTGAAGCTCAAGGTAACCTCAGGGTCTGCAGATAGACAGACGAGCAAATTAAACCAGTGCCTGTATCGACGGCGATGTAACACCACCGCACCATGCTTGAAGGGTGCCAAAATTGTTGTTGTTAACGTTACCATACCTTTAGGAGTACTCCACATTTTCAGATTCTTCTCAATCAGCCCCATGTACAAGGTGCTCTCTTTGTGAGATTCTTTATCCAGCAGAACAAGCTCTGGACGTGCCTCGTCCAGTGTCTGCTTCGCCAGAGCATATGCACTGAGGATCCAACAAAACTCAAAAGTTATAGAAAAAAAGAATCAAACTGAAAAGTTATTCCATCTTGCTACTAGCCAATACTAGGCCTTGGCCTTGTTTAGTGCCAAAAAGTTGCCAAAAAGCAACTCCCAAATACACTATGCAAAAAGAAGATTCTCCATCACATCGAAATGTCATAACATGCATGGAGTACTAAAGTAGATAAAATTAAAAAAAACTAATTGCACAATTTTGTTGTACTATGCGAGACGAACATTTTGAGCCTAATTAATCAATTTTTGAACAATTTTTCACACATACAAACGAAAATGCTACAGTGACGCAATGATTACGAAGTGACATCTGCCTCCCAAATTCACCCTCCCAAATTTGCATCTAAACAACCAAAAAGTTCCCAAAAAGCAACTCTCAAATACACTATGCAAAAAGAAGATTCCCCATCACATCAAAATGTCATAACATGCATGAAGTACTAAATGTAGATGAAATAAAAAACTAATTGCACAATTTTGTTGTACTATGCGAGACGAACATTTTGAGCCTAATTAATCAATTTTTGGACATTTTTTTTCACATACAAACAAAAATGCTACAGTGACGCAATAATTACAAAGTAGCATCTACCTTCCAAATTCACCACACCAATTAGGCATGTACGGAGAGGGAGGGAAGTTATTACCGTTCACGCCACTTCAGCCCCTTCATAACATCATGGTAGAAGGCCGTCACTGTCAGGTGCACAGAAAGCCGCAGAGGATCTGCAGGAGACAGGCTCTTGGCTTCCTTGGAAGCAGTCTGCACAAGGACATGTAGCAGGGATTAGCTATGCATATGTACATTCAGGGATTGTTGAATTCAGCAAGAACTAGCTATAGAAAATATATGATCTGTGTGGATGAGGCATAAATCTTGTCTGCATTTCTTCCATCACTTGGTACAAACAATAATGCAGGAGAAGCAATCAGCATGTAGCATTAATAAGTAGTACTAGAGCAGTATCATAAGACAACCAAATTAACGAACAGGAAGAGAAGGGGATGGGGGCATGGGCACCTCATAAGCCGTTAATGCCTTCTGAACAAGCGGTACTTTGTCCTCCTCCTTGTTCAACATGGCCAAGATCCAGCAAGTGTCACCTATCCTGAATCCAAAAGGAAGCATGTAAATATGTGGCAGAAGGCACGGTTTCACAATTTCCTAACCAGCAGCAGGAGAAGCGTATCACATCTTATTGTAGAGGGTAGCATTCTCCGCGACACGGCAGAATGGCAGGAGGTGGTTTTCAACAATGTTGAGTGCATTCCTGCACATTGCTTGCATGTCATGCTCTAGTAGCTCGCGGTAGAATACGATGTACTCAGTGCAGTTACGGTAGCCTTCGTCTTGCTCCATAGAAGAGATGACACGCAGTGCTCTATGCTTGGGAGAGAAATTGTCTTTGTAGGCGGTAATGAGCAGCTTCCTCTGATCCACATTGAGCTCAAAGTGCTCCAAAGCCATCATGTTGACTGCCTCAAGCATGGCTGCATAAGCACAAGTGAAAATGGTGGCATCAGGCATATGTATATTTTGTTTGTTCTAGCTTGATATGCAATGATCGATTATTGTATACGCATCTTCAGCGGGCATAAGAAAGCAAGAAAAGGACAGAACGGGAATCAGCAGAATCTCTAATCTGAACACTTTTCTGTGCAGAAATGTCACTTGAATCATGGACTCTAAAAGTCTCCGGCAAAGCAGAGCGCCAAACAAAAGAGGAAACATGACAGACATGCTCTCAAAACATAATCTGATCAGATTAGCGTCCCCACCGTAGGCAAAATAAAATTGCACAGAAAGACACAGCTACTCTCAGTCCTACAGTATGTCAGTAATCAAATGATTCAGAGAACAGGCAGAGGCCACAGCAAACTTGGGGCCATATGGGATGGGATTTTTTTTAGATAATGGATAATGTATTACCCGGTCTTGATCAAAACGGCTACGGCCAAACAAAAACAAGAAAATTACATCCCATCATGGGGTCTAGTAGTCCTACACGACCACAAGATCGCTATAACACGTTTACAAGACCTTACAAAGAACTGAAAACGCTGGACACCAACAACAATTAATGCTTATTCGAAGGCAACAGCACGAAGACTTGAAAACGCTGGACACCAACAACAATTAATGCTTATTCGAAGGCAACAGCACGAAGACTTGGTACAGATACTGCTAACCAACATCCGAACTGTTATGCCATCCAATACCTCCTTCGCCCTGCGAAGAATACCGAACATAGTGTCCACACGGGAGATCCACACGGGAGATCCATATGGGATGGGATATGGATCCGTTGATTGAACACGGCATTGCAATTGTATTGTATTCGCAGGAGCCAAGGGCGCCTGCTTGTTCGAGTAATCGTTGATTGAGCTCGGCAGAGCAAATCTAAGACAGACTGCTTGCTTGTTCGCGTAATCCAAAAGCCAAGTTCATGCAAGTTCAATCAATCCAAGGAACTGAACAAAGATCGGGCTCCCCCAAGTAGAACCCGGGCACCTCTGCTTCTAATAAACATTAACATATTATAAAAAGATGAGAATAAAAAAAACATGGCGGATGGCCAAGAAGGAAGGCAAACCAAACCAATCAGAGCACCGATTTAGGACTAGGTGACCGAGGAGCAACAAGCAGAGGATCACGAATCGCCTGCTTGCTCAAGCTGGTCAACCACCAACCCAGGCAAGGCAGCAAGCGAGCGCCGATGGATCGTCGCAGCACGGCACGGACAGCAAGGGAGAGGAGGAGGAGGAGGAGGAGGGAGGAAGGGGTCGCGCGCGTACCAGAGGGGAGCTTGAGCTTGTGCGCGATGCCGGCGATGATGGTCATCGCCTCCCCCGGCGCCGCCATGGCTGTTACCTCGGCCGGTTCCGGTGACGGTGAAGTCGTGGACCTGGTTGGGACTGGGGGCGAGCACGGAGAAGAAAAGTGAGCGGCGGGAACCACCTGTCAGGAGCGCGGGTCCGGGCGGCTAGTAGTTTAGTATGAGAATGAGATGTAGCCGAGCCGAGTGGGTGGTGGCTAATTACACACCGGAAGCGGATAGGTTAATAGGTAGTAAAGTATTGTTAGAGGTCTGCGTTCGGGTTATGGGAACGTTCACGTCGGGTTTTTTGTTTGAAAAGAATTGGATTTTAAAAATTGTAATTTGAAATTTAAAAATTGGTTAATAGGTACTCCCTCCGTCCCTAAATATATGTTGTTTTCGCTTCCCGAGAAATATCTTTGATCAAATATATAAAAATATATATTAATACTTATGATACATAATAGATACCATTAGATAGATATTTGAATCTAGTTTTTTAATAATTTTATTTAGAGATTAAAATGTTGCACGTATGTTCTACAAATCGAGACAAAGTTATGGCACGAAAACCAACGACGACATACATTTAGGGACGGAGGGAGTAGTAAAGAATTGCTTTCACCAATCCAGTCAGCATAGACCAGCCTCCTAAGGTTTGGCACCTGGATCAGGTCAACCCCCTTGCGTACCCACAGGTGGTGAACTCAAGGGCGCGGAGCGCTGAGTGTGGAGCGTCTATGGTGAGGATGGCATCCTTGTCAGTGGCAGGGTTGATAACAGCACAGTAGGTCAAGGAGAGGAGCTTCAGCTTGTTGCAGGTGTTGAGGAGGTTGTGGATATCAGTCTCTCCAAACTGCAGGGTGAGATGGGTGAGCCATTTGAATGCAGCAGGGCATGATTTGAAGAAGGACATGAGACGCTCTCCAAACAATAAACACTGCTCGTATTCTGGAAGATCAACACCTGTCCATATTGTGAAGTCCAGGCAACTGGTCCTGCCGCTCTCCATGACATTGCCAACAGCATGGCCGATGGACTGCAGGAAAGGTTCCATCAGGTAGAAGCTGAGCTGCAGGTGCTTGATGGTTCGGTCATTAGTGGGGGACGACGGCAGCAAGCTCCTCACAGCCGCTGTGTAGGCGGTCATGGCCTGATCCACTGTCCAGTGCTCCCTCTTTTTTCTGTCACGGGGCAAGAAGTGTGCCACGTCTATGAGCAGGCAAGAGAGTGAGCGATGGAGGTGCACCCATCGCCTGGAGAGCGTGCTAGCTTGGATAGCAGTGTGCAGATCAAGGCGTTCGAGGATGTCCAGCAGAATGTGATCAGGGAGTGCGCTGATCCTATCTTCATCTTTGTTCTGCTAAACAGAGTCCATTGACAAGAATGACATCAGAATTCAATTATAGGAGAGTTTTCACGAGGCAGGGAATAGATGGATTCAACTATAACTGTTATATGCTTTTGCATCAAACAAAGCAGTAGTTTCAATAGCAAACAACCATGTTATTTGCAATCGAGGGGAAACTAAATCATGGGAGAACAACAAGAAAACGAAAAACCTGGAAGGAAGGGGGGACTTACAGGCACAGATTCCGTGCTCGCAGCAGATGTGTGGCACTGCTCTGCCCACGTTGCCGTGCATAATAGTACTCCAGTGTTACATGCACATGGATTCAGATTGTAGCTTAGTTACGACGACCGCGGAAGAGGAACTGAACCAACCTGTAATGATCTAGTATGTTTGACTGGGTAGGGAACTTGGTCAGTCAGACGGCGTTGGAGAAGGCTTCGTCGCAGTCACGGCCGGGCGGTTGGCGAAGGACCAAGTCGAAGGCCGGGGAGGATCGCCGTCGGCGGTTTTGGATACAAAACCCTCGTGGGATTGACGCTCATGGAGGGTACGATACGACGCCGTTGCCTCCATCATCGAGGAAAGGAAGGGCGCGCGGCGTCGATCAGGACTCGGCTCACGTCACCTGTTCGACGAAATCATTCTCGAAAAAAAAACATGTTCGACGAAATGCCGTTTAGGGACATCGATCGCGCCCTGCGAACACCGCGGCAAAAGGTATGTTACCACCATGGCGGGTACAGGTAGGGAGAACCAACCCAATCCAACCGAATATTACGCGGGGTGAGGCGAAACTGCCCAAACACTTACACTTTACGTCTCGGAGTCGGAGGAGAAAAAGCCAATGACGGGCGGACAGGAGGCAAGGCGAGGCGACTAAAATTAACCGGTCAGCAATTGGTTGTTGGATGCAAGCATACCCATTACAGAGTACTCAGGGATTTTCTGCAAGATGAATCCAGTATCATTTTCATATTAACCTCGAGCCTCAGATTCTGGGATGAACAGATCAGAGGTAGTAAAAGTAACGAATAGTGCATTATTCTTTGATTCATCAGAAGCCAAATGAGCATTGCCATTTCTTTACTTTCAACAGTTAAAATCCGAAACATTGACTGCCCAGGCCTATAACTGACGACAGGCACTGTAACAACTTCCAGCAACAGCTGGAGCAAATTGTTTTATGAGATGATGAGAAAGGCAATCATGTCATCCTATGCTTATTTCAATGCTAGAGGAGAATCCATCTATAAGTTGTTGTATTACTAGTTTCTTCTCCTCTTCCTCCTCTGGGAACCTACATCTCATCTGGGATGGAAGGTGTGCATTATCTATGGCGTCACACTTAGAGCAGGGCTTTTCATCAAGCAAGCGAATTCTCTTCAAGCCCACGGCTCGCTCTATGACATGCCTTGTGTATTTCATCAGCTTATCATCCACCGCAAAGCCTGTTATCTCCAGCAAGCTCAACCTGCAGTGCTTGAACTCAGGTGATGCCGGATCCCAAAGAACATTAACCTTCTTTGCGTTGTCCTCGCATCTACTCCTTTCACATGGATGTCTAGATACCTTCAAGAAATATAGCATTATAAGACAAATGTTGCTCAATGTAAGCATGCAACACCAAGTTTAAAATAGTATCTCAAATTTATATAGTGACAAAAGTATATGCCAGAACATTTTGGCTACAAAGTTTGATTTTCCAAAACAATGATGATTTCAGCTGTATCGTCTACTAAATCACGGCCTTATTTCAATTCAAGAACTGAAAAGGATCCTAGAATTAACAAAATACAAGAAAATTCTTGCAGCTAAATTGAATCGAAATTCCAGGTAGCAAAACAACAATATCAATATCACGATGGAAACTTTTAAAGGAATTGAAATCAGAATAACTAGATGTTACTGTACCTTAAGATACAATTTATTCAAGGATGGTGTGGCTTCAAGGATAAACATAGTCCAGTTTAGGTCGCACTCAAAGAAAATGTTGTAAAGATAAACCTCTCTCAGATTATTGAAACATGGGAGAGATGCTTTGGATCTTCCGGTTCTATCCAAACCTGCAATAAAACAGAATAACAAAAAAAGGTTAACCAATGACAATGTCTTGAAAACATAAATGAAACAAGACAACAGAAAAGAGATACGAGTAAGGCAGCGTGTACCATTTGACCAAGAAAATTCAGGTACATAATTGATAAGTTTGTGGTATTGGAGAAGCACTGGCTCAACGGGAATGGTGTCTGCCACTCCTTAGCAGCACAATAGAGGGTTATATTGTTCAGGCAAGGCACATTGCCAAAAGTCAGTGGGGGATTTGCACTAGCCCAATCTGTGCAGACCAGCCTCCCAAGTTTGGGTGCCTGGATCAAGTCAACCCTTTCGCACCCACAGGCATGGATTTCTAGCACACGGAGCGCGGAGTGCGGTGCATCTATCCTGAGGGCAGTGTCCTCGCCAGTGACAGGATCGAAGGCTGAATCACAATTTGTCAGTGAGAGGAACTGGAGCTTGCTACAGGTGTTGAGGAAGCAGTGGAAGTCAAGGTCACTGAATGTGATGTTGTCCAAGATGAGCCTGGTGAGCCATCTGAATGCTGTGGGGCAGGCTTGGAAGAAGGACATGAAACGCTCTCCGAACAAGACGCTTTGGTCGTAGGATGGGCGACGGATATCTGCCCAGGCTGTGAACTCGAGGCAGATGGTGTTGCCAAGCTCCATGACATCCCCAATGGCATGGCCGATGGAGCGTAGGTAAGGATCTGTGAGGCTGCAGTTGCTTGATAATGGCTCGGTGGTCGCTGGAGGTAGACGATGGCAGCAGCCTCCTGACAGCTGCTGTGTATGCAGTCATTATCTGATCCACCGTGCAGGTTTCCCTCTTTTTTGCATCGCGAGGTAAAAAGTGGGCGACATCAAGGACCAAGAGAGAGAGCAAACGGGGAAGGTGTGCCCATCGCCTGGACAATGTGCTGGCACGGATCGCTTCATGTAGATCAAGACGTTCTAGGATGTCAAGCAGGATATGATCGGGGAGTCCACTGATTCTATCTTCATCTTGGCTCTGCCAAATAAAAATCGAAAAGAGTAGTGTACGTCAGCAATTATAAACTGTTATGCATGCAGGCGTTACAACATGGGCAAGTTTAAACTGACAGCAATTAAACGGACCAGCAATCTTCAAACTTTGGATGGTGAAGGTATATATATTTTTCATTCAAAAAAGTTTAAATCTTATAATGATACAGACAATTTTCCTTCTTGGAATTGATACTGTAAAATCAAGACAGATCACCCGAGGATCGAAGGGGTATGAAGGCTTACATCAGTCACCAGATTCAGCAGAGGAGAGGACCGGGAGGGGGAATCCGTCATCGGTCGGCGCTGCTTTGCTATCCTCGCCAAAAGAAACGAGGGGCTCGACACTCAACCGACAGCTCCCCCTCCCACGGCAAGGCGCGCGATCTGGACTACCCCTCCTGTTTGATATGAATACAATGGAACAGCGAGGTGATCTGGATTTTTCAGCTTTCTGTGTGGACTACGTATATGACTTGACTTCGGAGACGATTTTGGTTTCTTGGTTCTTTTTTAGGACGGTTATATACGAGGGTACTACTAATTTTGCGAACTAATAAAACATCAAAATCGAAGCAAAACCGAGTTGTCTACGACATGAAACGAGCGTCCCATTCAAAGGCAGGAAGCGAATTGACCCCCAAATTATTGTCGGATAAATAGCCAATTTTACGATTAAATTCCGAACATACCAATAATCATCAAACACATCGTCACGAATTCAAAAAATATGATGAAAGAACAGATCTATTCACGACGTATGTACTTCGTAGGCGCAGACACAGCCGTGGTGACGAGGACTGTTGGAGCGATGCTGATGTTGCGGATGATACGCAACAAGCGGCATCGTAGACGACGGGCTTTCACAGCGCCAGACCGGGACGGAAGATGAGCCGTGGCGAAGACTTCGACCAGTCGCGCGGAGCGCTTCCCAAAGACTTTATTCGCCCTCTCCCGGCACATGATCACAAAGGCGAGCCGTTCCGGAGACATGTCGTTCGTCGGTCGCATATATAGGGAAGCTCACGATCTCACGTCGCGATCGTGATCTAGACGATAAACACCCCCGCAAAGACGAGGGGCCAAATTTCGGCGGACCATTCAGGCAGGCATCGCACGCCCGATCTAGACGATAAACACCCCCGCATACATCGCAGACAAGGCCAAGTAACTATAAAACATAAAACGCAAAGAAAGCCACACCCCCGCAAGACGAGGGGCCAAATTTCGGCGGACATTCAGGCAGGCATCGCACGCCCTTTGCCTGGCGAGGGGAGCGAGCGCACGCGTGCGGAGTTCTCCTTCTCTTCTCAAACACACAGTTTGGAGGCTCGGAGACAACCTCCATATTTATGTTATTCATCCTCCCTCTCAACTAGCAATATGGAACTAAAGGTTTGCACCATTTTCACCACTTTCTCATGCACATATGGGACTTTAAGATTTATTAGGAATTCTGAAATTTGTTCATGGGCCTTATGGGCCAAAGACTCAAAATTCCAGCAATTTATTAGCAATTTACATAGAAAAAACCCAGACGCGTTGTGATCTAATGGCACGTGGCAATTAGGACGAAACTAGGTTGAACCTACCACATTCCAATCCAATGCCATACCCTACACCAGGGGCGGACCCAGCATACGACATCGGTGTAAACATGCACACCCAATATTTTTGCGCAGAAAATCGAAGTTAGTCGATCCAAAACATACACGCCACACGGAAGGGTTTGGCGTGCTCCGATTTGCACAATAGGAAGGGAAGAGGGGCGGCATACCTAGTGCAGGCTCGCCGCCGCAAAGGGCCAGGTGAAGAAGGCCGCCGCCGGCAAAGGGCTGGGCGAAGATGCAGCCGCTGCTCTCCCAATCGTCGCCGCGGGGAAAGGAAGGAGACAGACCTTAAGATTGCCTACTCTGAATGGATTCCCCGCTTTACGCTAGTCTGAAATCTGGTGGATGCTCATCACGATAAAGGGTCGGGCGAAGACTCGGCGAGTGGCGCTGCAGCTTGCCCAGTCCTTGCCACCAGAAAAAGGATGACAAGGGAGAAGAGAGATAGAGTGAGGGGTGGAAGAAACAAAGATGAGCCGGCCAAACGAGCCTGCGAGAGGGAAGAGGGAACCGTGAGCGCCTACTAAAGAAAGCATATATCTAAGTGGGTGTCTAAACATGGGTCAGAGGGAGCTTCAATTGCTCGATGCTATAGGAAAAAAATCCAGTTATCTCGTATCTTCTGTATTTACATTCTGTAATTCATATTTACTATTGCTAGAAAATCTAATCTTAATTTCTCATTCCCAATCTTGTCTTATCTTTTCCCCTACCCACTATCTAAATGTGGGTTAATATATATAACCAGATTGAGGAGAAAGGGGTGAACTGTGTGACACGTATTTCAAAAAATTATACCAAAAAAACATAAAGAAATAAAGACCCGATTATATTTTTTTAATATCCTTTGATGGTTATTAGTCAGTCTTAGTGAGAATATGAAGAGAAGTTTTATGGCATTAAATTGATAGACACATTAGAATATATAGTGTCACGATAGTCTTCATATGAGGGAATAAGCTGTTTCACGACTATAACACACCTCCAACCCATCTACCAACACTGTTATATTATATTAATTTTTCAATACAACTTTATTAAGCACTAGTTTCTAATATTTTAAATAATATATTATAGAAAATTACTATTTCGTGCTGGCATAATATTTGAAATCACACAATAGAGTAAAAAATCACAATGATAGATATTTTTTTGTCATTTATGTGACAACTAACTAAAGTTATAAATACAAACTTAGACACACATACATAAGGCAAGGCAGGTGAAACCTTTACTGTTTTGCTATGAGAAAGTATCTATTAAAAATGTTAGATGTAGTGAATCAAAACTAAATTTTTCATAGATGCAGTAAAAAAAATTATCGAGAGAATTGTATATAATACGTACAACAAACATAAAGCTTAGTTTTGTATATAAAATCACACAATTTAAGTTTTAAATGGTCATATCATAAGCATTTACATACATAATATTTGTGAAATGATGTACATAAATCATAAGAAAAACATTACTTAGTTCTTTAAATGATTTGTAGTTCTTTACAACTAATAGTGAAATCATGATGCGCATCACAATGAACAGTAAACAAAACCCATAAACCTTGACGGCAAACACATCCTGATGTGAACCCGCTAGGGTTTCTACCCGATCTTTCGATGAGAGGCGTGGAGGATAACTCGATTGGAGGAGACGACGTTCACGGCCCGACTACAACCTTGCAAAGACTGCGCCTTAGCGACCGACACACCACCTCCTTTGGTTGTCGCAATCTTGTGGAGCGCGACACCCGTTCCTGCAAGCAATCGAAGAACTAGCAAGAACAAGTATGATACAAGTACTGAATTTACTAGATGGGAATTGAAGTGTCTCAATCTCAAACTCAATCACCAACGAAGTGGGGTTCCGTCGACTCGAAGATGGGCGGCTGGTCTGTTCGTGGCGGCTATGGGGCTATATGAGATGGTGGAGGACGACTAGGACCTGGTGGGGGTCGTCCTATAACCCTAGGACGCGTCCCTAATGGATCCAACTTGATACATGGCCCATTGGCCCAAAATAAGGTGACGCAGCACCATGGACAGAAAAGGTATCTGTAGTAAATCGACGATTGGGGCCGCATCCGAATAGATATGAAGGTGAGTCCGGATCCATCTGAAAGTAGACTTGATAAGCTTTCCATCAAGTACTTAAACGCCCAAAACGGAGTCCGGATGAAACCGTGGTGGCCGTCGTAAGTCAGCACTTTCCTGCAGTCCGAATCCAGACTTTCCAAAACGTGTTGGATTTGGTCTCTTTCCTTCCTTAGGCCAATGTGACGTGGATCCCACCTCGAAACCGAAGCCAATTGGAAATGAGGTCATACCTGCGCAACGGTGAGGGGGCGGCGACGTAGATAAGGGAGGAGACGGAAAGGGGTGAACAGATTGCTGGAGGGAGAAAGCGGAGAAGGGTGGGGATGGAAGGCGCCTTTGATACCGGAATATTATTGTGGTGTAAAGAATGTATAAATGGGTGGAGTTAATCAGCTCAACAAAGCATTCACTAGCGGATCTGCTCTTACTAGGAGCTCTTCCTCAAAGCAAATTTGATCTTTTTACGTTTATAAGAGTATTTTGTTTTGTTTATCTTTTGTATACCATTTGTTCTCTGTTTTATTTTTTATTTATAATCCACTTTGTCAATTGGCTTCTGTTATGAATTTTGCATTTTTATAATTTGGTTAAAAATATATATTCGCAATAATAGAAGTATACATAAAATGGAGAAATTTCAAGAATTGACCGCTTAGTTTTACTTACGGAATATATTAAAGAAGATGTAGACGCTTATATATACGCGCACATATTGTACCATGCTCTATTAACGGGTGCATCATGTCCCTGTGAACGCCAAAAGATCTTAAAATTGACGAGGTTAAGGCAAACGGCTCACCATCCATATGAAAAGTAGTACTCTCTCTGTTTCAAATTATCGTTCGTTTGATTTTTTACTCTAAGTTTGACTGCTATTTTTATTCAAAGTTTTGTACAGATTATCATATTTTTTAGGGCTTATTTTATTAATAATTTTTTTAAAAAATTCTTTAAATTTGACTATATTTACACATTTTGTTTAATAAGACGATTGGTCAAATTTGTGATAAAAAAAGTCAAACAATCTAGTATATTTTGGAACAGAGGTAGTATGTTCTAGTTAGATGTAAATTTAAACCCGAATTGGCATGTTTTTTTAAAACAAGAACTAGTGTTGCAGTAATATTAGCGGCATGGTCGACGGTATCGTGCTATGGCAGGGTCCTGCACGCAAGCGCGGAAATGTTGCCTTGTTTCGTGCCGTCTATCTTGGGCATCGAACGATGGAGTCTTGCTCTTTATGCACATGACGAGGCAGTGAGGCACGCACCACCACGTACTACGCCAAGAGAAATTAATTAAAACAACGGTAAACGATCGACAAAACAAAACAACATGCTACGTGATCTCTTGCTTGGACACTACTAGATCGAGCAGCAGGAAAAATTACATGAAAGAAATAGGCCAGGCCACGTATATAGGCACGTAACGTGAAATAGATATAGATGTCATGTGCCGCTTGATCCATCGAGGCGGTTCATCGCGACGAGATAGATCATATATATAGATATATAGCGCATCGAGCCGGGGAGGCTGGCGGCGGTCACCTAAATAAATAACTAGGTGATAGCCCGCGCGTTGCTACGGGAATTTCTACAAAATTTGAAGATGCAATTTGAAATTAGAAATACTAAAATAATTGCATCACGCTATCTTTTGTAAACAACAATGTAGAGAAAACACATTCATTTTATTGAGAGAACTACTTAGAAATTTGTAGCATGGTACTCGACTATTTGCAAAGACTAACACAATGCATAGCCGCAGAAAATCAATAGAAGAAATAAATTCATGATTCTAGTGGATCGTGATGTAGACAGCTTGCATGTTGAGAGAAGCTCTAATGGATGGTGACGTGGATATTTTGCATGTTGAGAGAATTCTAACCATGACTTGTAGTGGGTACCAATTATATAAGTTATATAGATATCGGAGTGATTTGTAGGGCGTGGTCATGCGTGCATGGCGTACGTTGCAATTGGCGTGCGTTGACCTTTCTATACGTACAAATATGTGCTTCAAGAGAAAGAGAGACGCATCCTTCATCATTCACACCTCAGGTAGGTCATATCATCATGATATCGATCTGCAGGTAGCTTAGCACTGAGAAAATGGAAATGTATGCATGCATGATGCATCATACAATGCACACAGCACATGCAGCTACGTGGGTCCATAATCTTTCTTCACCATTTCAAGCTACGCTTACACATCCGCAAACACATTATATTTGGTATTATTCCCTTTCTAAATTCCCGTCAACTTTGAATTTGTCCTAAATCAGTCTACTCAACCTCTGCCAAGTTTTTCTAAAAATATATAGCATAATATACAATTTCAAATAAACACAAACACATTATCAAAACGGTGAATTTAATGGGACTAATGAAATGTCGTAGATGTTGGCACTTTTTCTATAAATCTAGCCAATAGTTATATAAGTTAACGTTTTGGTTTATGACAAAATTGAAATAATGAGCTATAATTTAAAACAAGGCGAGTGATTTTCTACTTAATTATGTGAGTATATGTTTGGATTCAACACTCAACCTTGCCCACTAGCTAATTCGTGTGTGTGTCCCTTGAATTTTTTTCACATGAACAACCAAAGTGCATTTAGCATAAAGAATTGATCGATCAAAGCTAAGCTAGGCTTGTGCTTTGTCCAACGTACACCAAAGGAAAAGAAAAGCCACATTGCATTGCTGATCCGGCACGTACTCTCCCTCCCTCCCCCAGCTATGAGTGTCCTGCATGCGCCTCAGGTCAACGCCGTCCATACATGTATGCTTAATTAGCTGTCAATTGCTATTGCTACTATAAGACAGCCTCATATCGCCCCTGCTTACTCCGTCCAATCCATCCTCCATCAACCAAAAACAACACATAGCCAGCAGCTAGCAGTAACAATCAACAGATTGAGAGCGCTCCACGCAGCTATTAGCCTGCTGCTGGCTGCTTGCAGCTCGCTATCAGGCTATTCGGATCCATCGATAATGGCGCGGTGGCCGGCGTCGACCGGCGCCGCGGTGGCCGCCGTTCTGGGCGCGACCCTGCTGTACATGGCTCTGGCGGCGTCGGCGCAGCCGCTGCAGCCGGGCAACATGCAGGTCATCAACCTCAACGGCAAGCGCAACAACCAGTTCACCTGCGCCGACGTCAAGAAGAAGCGCCCCGGCTGCACCGCCAAGTGCCCCAACCGCTGCCCCAAGAAGTGCCTCGTCCTCTGCCCTACCTGCAGGACCTTCTGCCGTCAGTAACTCTCTCTCTATCAGAAATGCATGACCGCACGTATAAGCGACCGCGGAGCTTATACGTTCGGCCTTGCATGTCACACTTACAAGTTTTAAATTTTGTTGAAACTTTGCACACACAATAGTATCAAGTAGATGTGAATTATATCAAAAGTTGAGATTCAAATAAATTTTGTAAAAATTCATACGAAAAAACAAATTTCAGCCGCTAGTGGACAAAATCCAGGATGGCTGAAATTTGTTTTTTTCATATGAATTTTTACAAAAATTTTTTGAATCTAAAACTTTTGGTATAATTCACATCTACTTAATACTATTGTGTGTTCAAAGTTTCAAAAAAATTTAAAACCTCTAACTACAACATGCATAAGCCCCGCGGTCGCTTATACGCTCGGTTTTTTCGCTCCGCTCTCTCTATCTTCTACCGTCGTCCATTTTTTCCTCTTCCATCTTCAATTCTTCTCATATATATCATGTATATGATGATGACTACGTACGTACAGTGTGCGACTTCTACCCCGGCGTGTCGTGCGGCGACCCGCGCTTCACGGGCGCCGACGGCAACAACTTCCACTTCCACGGCAAGAAGGACCAGGACTTCTGCATCGTCTCCGACGCCGGCCTCCACATCAACGCCCACTTCATCGGCAACCGCAACCCGGCCATGAGCCGCGACTTCACCTGGATCCAGGCGCTGGGCATCCGCTTCGCGCACCACCACCTCTACGTCGGCGCCGCCAAGACCGCCCGGTGGGACGCACCGACTACGTCAACAGGCTCAACGTCACCGCCAAGATGCCGGTCATGGGAGGCGCCGACAAGTTCGTCACCTCGGGCATCTTCGACACCGACTGCAAGGTCGCCAGGTTCGGACGGAGCGGCGCCGCCGCTTCCGCGGCCGCCGGCGCCGGCAACGGCATCGCCATATGGTCACGGACTCCAAGTACCTCTAGATCGACGTACTGATCTATATATCGAGCTTGATCGAGAAAGCGCCATGATCGATCGAGTTACTACGTATGTTGAGAGACACGAACGTTTATTTATTTAATCGCCGTACGCGTATATGTATGTGTGTCCTGATCCAATTAGTCGATGGTGTACGTAGTACCGGTATATTCAAAAAAATATCTACTTAAATATATGCAAAAGAAGAAATAATTCAGGAGCATGCATATCTATGTAAACCATATGTGTGCCCTGGACCTGGAAATAATTCAGGATATGCATCTATGTGCTTTGATTACGAAGCATCAGGGGCATGGTCCCAAGAAAAACTCAGGACCTGCCAACACCATTGACTAAAAGTGCAGCTGAAGAAAAGATGATGGAAGAGAATCTCCTCTACCCCCAAATGAGCACAGAACAGTTCTACATCTAACATCAGGTTCTCTCGTTGTAGAAGGTTTCTTCTGTTCACATAATCTCTCAACTACATACACATGTTTGGAAATTTAAATCCCCCTGCTCCAAAAATGTAGTACCAAGAGTCAAAGCTAGCTGGATCAGCGTGTAAGCCTTGTATCAGTGCGCTTAATTGATGCAACTGAGACGAAGCAATTAACGGGTGAAAGAGGTGTATAAAAATTGCCATGCATATTGTAAGGCCAGTCTCAATGAGGTGTTTCGCTACACTGTTTCCCATACGCCACATCATGTATAGCGAGATGAAACAATGAATGAAACAAACCTTCACAATGGAGCATTTCATTCACACGGTTTCCAAAACAAAATAAAGCAATTAATTGCATTAGGCTGTTATCACCATAGTGAAACGAGATCCCCCATGGTGAAACGAAATCCCCCTCAATGGCTGTTTCACCGCGTTACCGAGGCCTAGGTAACAACGCTGGGTCGTTTCACCATGGTGAAACGATTTTCTTCTCTCTCCTCCCCATTTCATGCAAAAGTTCTCTTTTGCCTGATGTGTCACCTCATTAAATGTGCATGACACACCTGTGAAATGACCATTGAGACTGGCCTAAGAACACTTGTTGTTTAACTCAATATGGAGAGAGGTTAGGGGTTCACCCTACCCACAATTTTGTGCTATTTTGGTGTTGATGCTCCGCACAGAGATTACCGTCAGATGTGACAAGGATGGCACATGGCATGGATAGCTAGGATCTGGTTCTAGATCAAACACTTTAAGGGTAGAAGCGAAAATCTCTTTTATGGAGTATTGTGGACCAGATCACATTTTCGCCAGATAAAAAAAATGGCAAGTGTGGTTTGTGCGGACCAAACTTTGCTTTATCAGTATCCTAGAGACAACAATTCCTATACTACTAATATATAGTACAATATTGACATTAGATGATATCTGTAACGTCCCGCCTCCCTAAGACCGGGCCCGCCTACGTCTGGCTGCTAGCCTCCCTAAGACCGGGCCCGCCTACGCCTGGCTGCTATATAGGACCGTAAGACTGCCCTCACATACCAACACCCGTCTTTTCTGCGCACTGCATCCGGGAATGACTTCCCGGTCGGTCACCCATCGCTCCAAGCCAAGCACGCTTAACTTTGGAGTTTTTACGAGATGGCCTTCCGGAAAAAAGTTGCAACTTGTTGGTATGAGTATTCTTATCAATCCTATTAAGTCCTGGGCTGTGACAATATCCACTCCTTGCCACACTTATCTTAAGCTTTTCTATGTATGAACGACCTAAAGATACCTAGAAAATTTAGATCAAATGAATAAGGAACTACTCCGGTGTTTTTTTTATTGAAAAGAAGAAATAGGTAAACCATCATAAACTATGCTAGTTTGTACCTCCTCTTGATTTACCCATTCTCTTTATGTAGCATCAATCAAATACTGATCTTCAATGGCTTTCTCTGCAACCGTTGGCAACCAAATTTCATGGAACATGTGGAAATAAGATAGCAAATAATTAATAATGTCGAATGTAGCAAATAAGTCCAAAGAAGACATGAAGCAATATAGGTGCATATGCCCTTAGGTTGAGCCTCATGCTTTATTATATTTGACTAGTCTCTGGAGGTGTGACAAATATATGTTTGGTGTATATCTTTTTGACTAATAAATAGGGGATAGCCTTACATTTGCAGTTGTAACTTTTTTTTATTCACTTGGGATGCTTTACTGATCAGGTACTTTTCCATTCTGCTTCCTAGGATAGAAGACTGGTATATCAATTATTCCACACATTGGAAAGGTTAATTAGCCTTTCAAGAGGACTAACACACGTCTTGAGAGTATATATAACATATTAGTATATAAATAGGCTTGAATTCGATAAATCCCTTTTCATCATTTATCAGGCAAAACTTCAAATTTCCTCACGTCACAACACTAAGGCCAGTCTCAGTGCAGCGTTTCATCGCATAGTTACTAGACCAGAAACTAGGTAACTGTGCCAGATGAGTTTCATGATGATGAAACTCCTCTCACATCCCATGAAACTCTCCACTCTCTCTTCTCTGCCACATCAGCACATTAAATGCTATAAAACTCTCATAAAACCCCCGTGGAGACTGGCCTAATGTGCATGGCAGTTCCCCAGTAGTATGGGGCTATGGGCTGCTAGAGGCCAGACATTGCCTTGCCTGATTGGGCCAATCACAGGCTCCGTTGACCAATGTGGCGGCAAAATGTTGACTCCGAATTCCCCTCCTGCACTCCCCAGCCTGCCTGCCCCTACCCGGCTACCCCTGCCGAATCCCCCTCCCCTTCCTCCCTCCCCCTTTTCGATCGGACCAAGCCTGCGCCGAAGTCACAGACCGCGCCGACTACCTCCTCCCCGTACGCGTCCCCCTCATCCCAGCCCCCTCCTCCTCTTTTTCCCTTCTCCCCCTCTGTCGATTATCCATCCCCTCTCCGCGCCGCGGCCGCATTGCTAACCGCTGCACCTCCCCCGTCCCCCTAGGGAGAAGGTCAGGTCGCTGCACGACGCCATCCAGAAGCTCGACAAGTACAAGAACATTGTCACCCGCAAGCGCCAGAGGACCGCCGACTCCGCCCCCGACAAGCTCGGCCCCTCGTCGGGCGCGCTCAGGATGGGGGCGCAGAACAGCCCTGCCGTCATGAGCAAGCGCGTGCGCTCCTCCCTCGCCGATGCCAGGGTTCGTCATTCATCCCGTGCTGCCTCACTCTTTGTTTCAGCACAATCCTATGTCGTGCCATGCGCCCATGCTTGCTTCAGTTTACAGCCCCGCTTACACAATCCTGACCCCACCGTGATTTAGGTGTAATCTTTGCAACCTCACGATTCTTCTTTGTAATTAGTTGTAGCTATTGAACTGATCTGATTATTATACCATCATAATTGAAATGTAACAGTGTAGCATTTGCATTTCTTAAGTTTCTTAGCTTTTATGGCCAGAACAACATTCCTAATTTTGTAATAGTCACTCAGGTTCTGGAACAGGACAGTTCAAAAAGTTGTGGCTTTTCAATCCTTAATACAACTAACTATAACTCTAGCAAATGACTCTAACTCCTCTTGTTTTTGGTTGTTTGTGGTTCAAAACCTGTAGGATTCCAGAAAACTTGTTCTTTTGTAAGGTTAATCATCTTGGTTAAATTCCATGCTAATGTAACCCCTTTTTTGAAACTCTGACCACTTCTACTCTGTACCTAGTCTTATCATTTCATAATTCAACTTCCTAGTTCCACCTTTGTAACTGGCTAGTGACCTGTTGTTCTTGGATTTGGACCCTACAACTCTGGCTGACCTTTTTTTCTTTCACTTGTCGACCATGAAAATTTATAATTTAAGGTGCATGATGTGTTCTTCTAAACTTCTATCATGATTCACAAATTTTACAATGACAGTTCTTTCGTGTTCCTTATAATTTTCCTGTGCTACCACTTTTCTCTTAAAAAACTTATTCCATTGTTTCTACATATTTCAGGTGGAAGGACGTGGTAGTGTTCCTACAAGGCAAGGCCCTTTGGTTAGTAATGACAAAAGTTCACCTGTGGAGAAGGAAAAGAGCTGTACTAGAATGTCTGCCACAGTCTCAGGGCTTTCTGAAGATAAATTGCGGGGTTTATCTACTGCCGGTGAAGGGTGGGAAAAAAAGATGAAGCGCAAGCGCTCTGTTGGAACAATGCTCAGCAGGGGCAGTGATGCTGATCGGGATGTCAAATCTGCGGGTCAACATAGACCAGCCAATGAAGTACGCCCACGATCAAGTGATGGCCTTGCATACAGGTAAACCATGGGCTTGCCATTATTTTGTTCCTTAAAGATAGAATTTGGTTTATTTGTGCTTGGTTACTCCTTAAATGATTGTGTCTAGTTGAGTGTCATGCTGAACTGAAGCCTATGGGACAACTCAGACATTGAAAAGATATATGTGATATGTTGACAAATTGAGATCATGCGCTAACTTGAAATTGGGATGTGAGGGTTAATATAAACTATCTTGTTTATGTCCAGCATCACCATAGAGTAGAATGATATAACTGTATATGTGATGCCATCGTTGGAAGGTTGGTGTTTGATGCTTTGTGTTTCTAGCTCTTGCTTGAGCTAAATTGCGTTTTAATTCTGTGAGCAACACAATTTTTCACCTTCTGCAATCGATCTTGCTATTTATAGTTCCACCTGAAACTTCTTCTAGCACTACATGTGGAAATCTTCTTTTCCTGCATATCCTTTTTAGAGCTCACCCTTCTTAATTCTTGCATTGCAGGCATGGAGCTTCCGCCGGAGCATTAGCAGGTAACAAGGTGGATGGGACCTCTCAGCAGAACAACATTGTGTCACGTATTCAATCCAAGACAGATGTGGATTATGCCGCTCAGCCAAATGATAGAAGAGAGCGGCATGCTGGACTTGATAAAGAAAGGACTACGGTAAAAGGAAACAAGTAAGCTAAGATACTTCTGTGCTCCTGATAATTCACATTTTGCCTTAGCTACATATATGTGAATGAGTGGTTCAACATTGCCATTCCTTTGATGATATGTTAATTGTTATCTAGGGCAAATGCTTCTGAGGATATGCAGAATGGAAGCTTAAGCCCCTTGCCCAAGGCTAAAGCATGCAGAGCACCAAGAACAAGTTCACTTGTTATGAATTCGTCTTCTAGTTTCCAACGTTCAACTGGAGGAGCTGATGAATGGGAAGAAGCACCCCCTTACACAAATAAAGCCTCGCCTTTGGGAGGCATGACAAATCGCAAACGTTCCACACATTCAAATGCTTCCTCACCTCCTATCGCTTGGGTTGGGCAACGCCCACAGAAAATGTCGCGGACAAGAAGAGCAAATGTTGTTTCCCCGGTATCAAATTTTGATGAAGTGCTGTCTGAAGGATCACCACTTGATACTGCTGCGAGATCAGCACCTATAGAGCCTGGCAGTGTCTTGCTGACAAAGAACACACCAACAACCAAAATGGATAGCATCTCATCTCCTGCTGGGTTGTCAGAAAGCGAGGGATCGGCTGTGACCGAAAGCAAGTCCAAGGAGAAAGCTATGCACAGTGGTGAAGCGGGGAATGAGGGTGCAAATGCAGCCCATAACACAATGGGATTGACATTTTCATCAAATAAAAACAGGATTCCTTTGAAAGAAGAGCTTGAAGATGGTGGCGTTCGTCGTCAAGGGAGGAGTGGAAGGGGTACTATGCATGTTAAGGGTTCTTCCATACCAAAGGAAAAACTCGAGACTGCAGAGACAAGAAAACCAATAAAAGGTGGAAGACCTGGATCTGAAAAGAATGAGAGGTACTTAATGGTTTGTTTTTTGTGGCATTGTGGATCTTAGTTTCTTATACGAATCTTGATTTGATCTTTCAATCATCTGTGCAGTAAGTTGGGACGGCCCCCAATGAAAAAGGGCTCTGACCGCAAAGCTTCATCCTGGCATTCACAGGCCCTAAATTGTGAACCTACAGATATAACAGGTTTTCTGAAATATAATTCACCTTTATATTCATGTCTCTCGTCATTATTCTTTCTCTGGTAACTAATTGTGCATTGTAGGTGAACCAGAAGATGACCAAGAGGAACTCTTAGCTGCAGTTAATGCTGCTCGCAGCGCTATTGGTTCGTATACTGTCTTATTGTTTTTGCCTGCTGATTTCTGTGAGGCATCCCTTTGGATTGATGTATATTATTTTATAACTTACTTGCCTTTTTCTGCAGTTAGTGCATATTCTGGCCCTTTTTGGAAGAAAATGGAACCCATGCTAACTTTCGTAAGCTCTGAAAATTTATCTTTCTTAAAAAACCAGGTTGGTGTCATTGTTGCTTTAGATGCCATGATTGAATTTGCTTGCATTGTTGGGCTGGGATGGATTCTGATTTGTTGCATTGTTGTCAGATCAACCTTGTTGAAGAGCTTGAGATGAGCATGTCCTGCATGTCTGACGGTGAACATGATATAGTAGCATCAAGTGATTACAGAAGAATGCAAAAGATGGTATGTGATTTCATGCTGTAAATAATTCCAACAAAAAGGTTACCGTTTCATGAAAAGTTGTTTTCTATATGTACCCTTGCTTCATATGTCTGAAATCCGCAGGAGGAGCATTCATCTCAGGTGCTGGCTCCATCCAGTTTTTCTCCGTCATCCCAGCAAAGTAAAACCAATGGAGTTGGAGCCAAAGGATCCATTGGCTGTTTTTCTCCTGGCGGTGAAAACCACACTACACCACAAAAGCTGGAAGCTGACGCATGGTTTAATGAAATGGCTCCAATGACACACAGACTCCTTTCAGCTTTAATTATGGAAGATGACCTACCTGATTCCAATGGTGTGCAAAGGGATGTATTTGTTGAGTTTCCAAATAGCCGCAATCCGTATACTGTCAACAGATACTTAGAAAATGAACTTCAAGCTAGTGCCATAACATCTAATTTCGGGTTGAGTATGGATTTCACGCACTCAAACAGTACTTCTGTGGTACATCAGAGCATGTGCAATGGTTTTACAACTTCAAGCAACTTCATAAATTCAAATAGTGAAAATTCAGTTCATAGCGAGAATTTATCAGATGGAGTCAATTTCACTGTATACCCAGAAAGTGGCCCTTTGCATGACTTGATACCCCAGATTTCACGGCAATGTCAAAATCCAGTGAAAGATTTCCCTTTATCTCCATATGAGTATCAATATGGGCAGATGTCTGTGGAAGATAAGATTTTGATTGAGCTTCAAAGTATTGGCATTTGTCCAGAGACAGTGGTATGATCCTTAAACTCTGCATTTGTGAACTTCAGTGTTGCTTTATGCAGTTCTTTTTTACAGGTTGTATGCATTGCCTGTTAGGAATTTGTTAAATAATGGCATGCAGCTCTACTGCATGTTCAAGGGGAAAAAAGGAACACCAGCAAACTTTGGGCAACTGATCCATTTCTTTAGATGATAGCTCTTAGGGGGGCTTGTCTTTCTTGAACCTTTTTGTGGCATACAATAAAATGGATGAATCAAGTGCTGAAGTTGGTCAAATGGTGATTTTGTCATATGGTTTGATGTTTGTCATAGTTTGAGAAGTTTTCAAAAAAAATTAAGCACAAGATGATTACCTGCCCTTTGTATCTCTTGCCACCTCATTGTTTTCTTACTAGCACCTCTTCTTAATGATCTGTGAGTAAAGAGATCAAGTAGCACGCATTGAATGAGATAGATGCAATATACATAGATGTAGCTGTCTATGTTGTTGACAGCTTAAAGAGTTCTCTTTGTTCCTGAAACATCACACACACACAAAGGAAAGGGCGAGAAAGTATTTGTTGTGCACTGGAATTAGTAATCATCACATGGGCATGTATATTCATATGATAATATTTTTTTTAATTCTGATATTGGATGCTATTTTCTATCTGTTGCAATAACCAGGAACTGAGAGATTATGTAGTAACCAGAAATTATGTATTCCCCCCTCTGATAGTCTAGTTATGATTCTTGCCTTATCTTTGCCACACTACCCTTTTCAGCCAAAGCTGGATGATGGAGAAGATGAGGACATTAATAAAATGATTTCAGAGCTGAGGAAAAGGCTGCATGATCAGGTTACATGAACAACCACTTCTAATAACATGTCTTCAGTTTTGATTAAATATGAATGGGTGCCCTATCACTCAATGTACTATTTCAATGTGTTAATCTGACTGACACCTGATCCTTAAATTGTCATAACATGTATCATGTTTTGGAACTTGGGTTATGTAAGGATTCCCCTTTTCCAAATATTAATTTTTTCGAAACATTATAATGTAAGCATACATAAAGTTGGGCTTGCTCATCTGGCATCAGTATGTGCTGAAATTGTAGGGTTCCTAGGAGCTGCGTAAGTGGCATCCTGGCAAATATATAAGGACTAAGGGAGGACCAATATAATTTCTTTGGGGACAACACTGCACTGTGTACTTCATGATGATTTGGATACAAGTCTGGAATCATCAAAATAGAGATTTATCCTTTTTCTTTGCTGAGGGTCTGTATCTAGTAAAAGCCTTGATCAAATTTGAATATGGATTAGGATGGGTTGCCTGTATCGTTAGGTGGAATGGTACCAATGCCAGGTTGCCCAACTATGTGTCCTTTGAAATGTTCTGTGGACCCAAGTGGTTTATCTGAGCCATATAAATTCAATCTGATTGCGAAGACAAGTATTTCTTATTGTACTGTTTTAAGATTATCTATCATTTGATGCTTTCCAATGCTTGCCATAACTTTTATATACATATATTAAAAAAAAAGCTCGATCATGGTAGGAAACTCCCACCAGACTTTGTTCTAAGCCTGGAGTTCAATGCTCTAAACTGTCCACCGCGAGAAGCTTGACTGATATATTCAGAAAGATAGAACTGCTTTTCTTCTCACTGGGCCTGCACCAATGCATATTAAAATGGTACCGTACTTGTTTTGCAGGTGAATCAAAAGAAATGCAGATTACATAAGCTAGATAAATCAATTCAAGATACAAAGGATCTTGAGGAGAGGTACCAATGAATTATATTTCTGGATTATATCTCAAATATTACTGCATTAAGTTACTTTAATGGCTGACTTTAAGATTATCTGACAGGAGCTTGGAGCAACATGCCATGAACAAACTGGTTGAAAGGGCATACAGAAAACTCAAGGTACTTGAGGTTTCTCTTTACATGATTGCTTTTCTTAAATCACTGTTGGCGCTTGCTACTGTAGTTTTGCTCTGTAGAGATTCATCCTTCATTGCTTCAACAAGACACTGTTTTCTTTTTCTTTTTCTTTTTTAAGGTTGGTGAATGGAATTCCTGTAGTGGCAGTAGGTCTGTGCATTTTGGATGATGCTTGCCCCTTTAAGCTCAATGTTTTGTCATCTGGCAAAAAGGGGGTAATGCAGATTAGCTGTGATTAACCTTTGATCCTCAAAACTGATCGCATCTCTTTATGATATGTAGGGTGGGCGAGTTGGCTCTAGTCACAAGGCTGGTGTAAGTAAGTCTGCCAATAAGGCTGCAAAACAGCTCGCGTTGGCTTTTGCCAAGCGTACTCTTGCTCGATGCCAGAAATTTGATGAAACGGGAAAGAGCTGCTTCAGTGAGCCATCTCTTTGGAGTGTGCTATCTGCACCCTTGCCAACCAGTGATGCAAAATCAACAGAAGGTAATTTATATGCAATTGCTGCTTCTAAGAGAGATTTACGGTTCTGTTGTGCACTTGAGAGAGGACTGTAGCATGCCCGTTTTCCCTGTCAAATCAAATTATTTTGCCGGATTATAACTTCTTGCCTTTTTTTCTTTTATCTTCAGGTGTAGAGAGGCTGAAGCATCAAAAGCTCGACAGAACTCCATTTGATCAAGGTAACTTTGCAATTCTGCTGATGATTTACTGGGTGATGTGAGAAGATCACTCATGTTTGCTGGTACATTAGCAGGCGGCACAAAATGGAAAAAGAGCGACAGGGAAAGGGATCACACTAGGGATGCATCTGCAAAGGGCTCTGGTTTAAAATCAGGGCGCCACTCATCAGGTGGCAGCGGGAGGAGCGGTGAGCGCAAAAATAAGACAAAGCCAAAGCAAAAGCTGGCACAGCTATCGACTTCTGGAAACGTGTTGGGTAGAGTGGTGGAGCCATTGTCATCGCCGGCGGTGCAAGAGCCCCCAGCTGAGCCTCCAAGTGAGAGAAAGACCCAGCATCCAACAAGGAATACTTCCGGCAATGCTGCCCAGCGGTCTACCGCGGATGCTGCCTTGCCAGTCTTGCCTGGATTAGATGACATATTGGATGTCCCGGGAGGGCTTGATGGGCAGGGCAACGATATCAGCTCATGGTTTACGGATGGGCTTGATGACTCGTTGCAAGATATTGATCTTTCAGGTGCCCTGGAAATCCCGGATGATGACCTCACCCAGCTGGGATTTATATGAGATGCAGATGGAGCGAAGCGATTGTTGTTTGTCCTGTGCATATGTTGGGAGTAGTGTGGATGTCATGTTTTTCCCCTTCCTTACCTGATGTATGGTAGAGCTAATTGATTAATCTCCCTGCCACAACCTGGTGGGGCAGAGGTTGTAATTTGTAAGTAGGTTGGTGGATTCGTGTCCCATGTCCTGAATCTGCCGTGTGTTGAACTATTGCAGATGAGGTACTCGATTCTTGCAGCATCAAAGAACATGGTGAAATAGCTAATGGTATTATCTTGGTAGCTTGTTCTTGTGTTTCCACTTCATCAAGTACCTTGTATGTTCTGTGCTACTTCATCCACCACCTCGTACAGTATGTTCTTTGCTGCCAAAATGTACTGCACAGCCGTTTTCATTTCCAGTATGTTTTGCGACAGCTCTCCGTACAAGAGTTTCGACGGAGAACAATAGCCGGTTCCTATTGTAAAGTGCTGCCGAAAATAAATAGGGCTTTTCTCCTGTCAGCTGTGCTGTATGTTTTCGCCATTCTTTTACTAAGTTAAAATTAAAATATGGTATTGATCTTCAAGCGAACATATATTGTAATTTAAAATATATAAGTACAAAGTCAATCGACAACATACACGGGTCCATAGCTCAGTGGTAGAGCAATTGACTGCAGATCAATAGGTCTCCGGTTCGAACACGGATGGGTCCTTAGTTATTATTTTAAAAAGTTTTGCTCTTGTTAATATTTTATTTTTCTACCATTTGGCTCACCACAAATTTCCTCCTTGTTCTCCGTTTGAAACTATCATTCCGCACATTTTTGAAAAGCTGTTACAGTAAAAAAGGTTGTATGGGATTTAGATTCTGTTGTCATGCTATTTGAATATTTGTGTACTAGTTACAGTTTTATCAATTGCGACAGTTTGGCCGAGTGGTCTAAGGCGCCAGATTTAGGCTCTGGTCCGAAAGGGCGTGGGTTCAAATCCCACAGCTGTCAATTTTTTTATATCTATGTCATTATCATTGGTTTTTTTTTACTCCCAGCAGCGAGTCCCCACCGATTTTTATCTATCGCAGTTTACTTCGAACGAAAAACAAAAGCGGCACACGTATTTCCCGTCACAAGAAATAAACCAAGGATAGATTCCAAAGTTTCTTTTTTTTTCTTAATAAGACAAAGCATGGATAAAAAGTAACAACACTTTAGCAAATTATTGTCATTTACACAGCATGCAGCCAGCCACTTCTACACATACAGTACAACCTCTACTTTACATGCCACTAGCTGTTGCAGCATCCGCGTTATTTATTGCTTTGCCTGTGAACTGTGATAGCATACATATCTACTACAACTACACAGGATCTAACAATGTAATGTAATGAATCAATAGGTATCTGCTACTTCACAACTGTTATCTTCTGCACTGCAGCTATCCAGCAACTGCAACTCTGGAAACACCTCTACAAGTGAAATATCGCCCCCATATCATTCATGGCTCACAATCACGCACCTCCTTCACTTCATTTCACTGTAAGCTAAAGAGGTGCTTTCTTGTTCTACTCCAACCAGATTCTGACAAGAATTTAATTATCTTTCAGGACACCAGCACTGCCACTGTCAATAATCCATACGCAATGGCAATGTGATAGCTGCTTGGTTTTGTACATGCAGTTGGCAATGCATCTGGTACCATCAGCTCCCAAGGGGCGGCATCATTCACTGCCGGATCGAACATAATTCCCAGTTGCCTTCTCCATCAATGAGCTTCAGCTCCAAGGCGTGGAAGGGTATCAGAGCGGGCCTCTGTAAACATGGAAAAGTTTCAGTAAGATTATGAATTCATTCCTGAGAGCAAGGTATCCATAATATGAAATTTTATATTGTCGCAGGGATTATCTGAGCACTTACTTGTGAGGAAGTGATCACAGTTATGCCCATGTCAGTTGCAAGCCTGTACAGATGCTCTTCAACATCAACACTAGTAGCACTGCAGTCGAGGACAAATTTTAGAACCAACAGTAATTGATCAGCAAACGGAAATTTAGAAAATGGAAACGTCAAAAAAGCATGGTGACGGAACACATACTTGGTGCACTCATCGAGGATACCAAACTTAGGATGATGGAAAAACAAACGGGCCTGGAATAAAGATGAGAGAGTTATTTTCAACGAACTCAACAACATATAAATGAAAGAACAAATAAAGGTGGCCTGCCAGGTAACACTGACCATCCCAAGCCTCTGTTGTTCTCCTAACGACAGAACATCTTCCCAATTTGGTGTAGAATCCCACCCTTCTCTTTCTAGAAGATACACCAGCCTCACATTCTCTAGAATTGTCTTCAGGTGATCATCAAGCAGGTCAGAAGCACTAGTCCTGTTGCCTATATCACCACAATTTCCCATTACCAAGACAAGCAACAAAATAATTTAGTACTTCCTTTTAACTGGCATCCTCCTAGCAAATCATAATAGTAGGTCCAAACTTCAAACACATGGTTCTTACTAGTAATTCCATACAGATATTTCGAAAGGTGGGCCTACCAGCTTGATGTGACGAGAGAACTTTCATCTCCGCCTCCTCCCTTGAGAGAGGGTATATGATCTGATCCCGCAGAGTACCCAGGCTAGTATATGGACGCTGAGGGACATGAAACATTCCTTCAGAGGGCTTCATAACTCTCCCAGAGAATGTCGGCCACAAATCTCTGAGCACCCTAAAAATAGAACTCTTTCCACTGCCATTGGGACCTTCAGTAAAGGTAAAATGCATCCTGTTAATACAAGTTCACTGCAAAGAAGATAAATGGACATTGCCTCGGTAAGACTGCATACCAGTCAGAAGAAGGCTTTTCCCTTGTACCACATTGCATGACAATTTGCTAGACAGTAGCTTCTGTGATGGTGTTACAATGTCAACTTCATGAAATGAAATAATATCTTCTGAGGCTGCACTGGTGGAGTTGGAAGACACCAAAGTATCTGCAGGAACAGTAATTTTAAAAGCATGTTCAGAATTGAAAACTTAACCAAAGGTCATATCATCAACAGAGTGGGAACATTATGAACACAAAACGTCAACTTGATCAAACTGTCGAAGTTGTCCATTTTTCAGGGTGTCAACTATTAACTTTTCTGCCAACTCTTGGCATTAATGCAAACACGCAACTGTTGTCAAAACAGACTACCATTTTTCAATCCACTGCTACACAGCCTTATCATTTAACTTGGCATGATGAAGTGATAAAAATAAACTATAAGAATGCTGTTTCATAAATTTCACGTGGCAAACTCTTGGTAGGTGGCCAGCTCAACCATAACAAGCCAATCAGGATTCTTCATAAAACATGCTGTACAAAAATGCCAGTAGATTTTGTAGAGCAAAGAATTATGCAAGCTAACATGTCAACAACCGGATTAGTTACTACCCTAATATATGTTATGTTTTAGTGTTAGACTACTATATTATGCTCAACTAAAATAGTCTATATAATTCCTCACTGATAAATAATGGAACTTCCAATTAGATAATTTAACATGATCGTTAGTGTCTATTAAGTCCTAAACATCTGAACTTACTCCTTTGAGCGGCACGTATAAACTCCTCAAGTTCAAAGATCCGGTTAATCCCACCAGAGAGTTCAAGGAACTTCTTATGTAACTCAAGAATGTCGCCGAAGGCTATGAAGCTCTGTGACACCACTGAAGCCAAGAACCGCAGAGCATGTGCCAGCTCTCCTGTTACACAAACCAAAGGAACAATGTATTTCAGGATGTTTAAGATGAAAAATAATCTAGAATGGAAGACCTATGAAGATTAGTAACCTTGAGTTGAGGTCAAAGCCCTGTCTCCCTTGTGCTCAAAAGCATATAACAGACTAAGACCCCATGTCACATTGTGAGGAAGTTGCTTTGTAACAAAATCATCAACAATACCATAAAGCCACTGTTTTCTCAGGAGAATCTTTGAGTGGTTAAGTAACTTCACGAATTTAGCCTCGACCATCTGATATATGAGAAGAAAAAATGATAAGCAGAAAAGTTAAGTTCATGTCATCTAATAAAATAAGGGCAGCAGAGGCTATTGGGGGAAAAACCTTCATCAGCCAGAATTTGTAAACATAACATGTCTGTAAGAACTGCAAATACAATTAAAAATATAGGAAACACAAAAACAGTTTCTAAGCACTTAATGGTCTCTGAAGCTGCCAAATAGAAGAATCAGAAAATGGAACTGCTGGGTCTCCACATTATATTCCTATATCTCTTCCCTATTCCATCTCATGTACAGGCAATGTGTTGCCCCATCGGTCTGGGATAACGACAACAGTTTCATCTCATTATGTCTAAACCTAACACATAAAAAATGAATTAGGCTCCTACTCTTAAGAATAACACAATTTAGCAAGCATCAACTTAGCTAGGAAGGTGCACATGGTATGCAAAGCAAACTACCTCAGGCCAAACAATAATACAGAGTAAACACAATAAAGCAGTAAGGAAGAATTTCTGATTTCATAAAGCTAATTATCCACAGAACAAAGTGAGAATGTAGTTATATGTTCAGCAGAGTTTGAGTCAAAATATGTTCTTTAAGTAAAGGATCGCAGCTACTTCTAAAAACCCACTATTTACCAATCATTGTACTTCACAATTGAGATTAAAATAATCAAACCAGAATGTAATTAGCTCACAGTATCAAACACATATTATGGTATGAACTTCAGCGTTATCCATTTATTGGAAAGGAACTCACAGCTTTTTCTCTTGAACCACCACCAAAGAAAGCAATTGATTCAGCATGTGTCCGCAGTCTCGAGTGCATGAACCTTGCAAAAAGTTCATCAGATTAACCCTTCAGATTATTTAAATGGCACAGAATGTTGGCTCTACCAAGACACAATGTATGCAGTATTCACCTGAATGTCCCTTCAAGTTCTTGTTCTTGGCCTGAGAGATGACCAAAGTCAGGGGATACAGCTCTCAGAAAGCCCAAACCCAGTAACATGTAAGCATATAGTATAGCAACTCCTCTTCGTCCAGACAAGAGCTTCATTCTCCATGTAAACCTGGTAAATTCAGCTGGGATTATCACAATGAATTCTAGGGTAACTTAAACTAAGTTCATGATTAGCGATAGATGGAAGGATAACTCACCAAAGAATGTCAACTAGTGGTTTTACCATTCCAGTAACTAGGCCAGCAAGATCAGTGGTCAACTTGTCTACATCAAGTGTTAATCTTTGGTCTGCATCAATACTTTTACCTGCCATGTTGAATACCTGAAAACATATACCAGGATAATGTAGCTTCAGTCAAACCCAGAGTATTAGCTCTCTGGAAATACGCAATATTCTACTAAAGCCCGGTCCCCTTGCACAGCATGGAGAACGCAAAGCGCGGACACATATTTAGGAAAAAGCACTAAAATATCATATGAGAAGGGCAGGCCCGGCACAGTGGTAGAGTCTCTCCACTTGTGTCCTGGAGGTCCCGGGTTATAATCAGCATCCTTGCAAAATAAGCAGGGGTAAGGGTGCCTAGAAATTCCCTTCTCCAGACCTCCACCTCGTGTGGGAACTTTCAGCACTACACCCTTTTTACTAAAATATCATTTGACCAAAACTCTGTCCAAACCATATCATAAAGAGATCTAGTTTAACAGAAAATGCTTGTGCTCTTGCTGGAAAATGTCCATTCTGATTAGTGGACAACAACAGAAAGTTATTTTTTGCCAGTACCACACGACTTTCTGAAGGCTTGCTACTTTTTCCTGTCCATATCAACTCTAAAACAGTTGTCATGCCACAACTAGACAGCATGATGGTTAGGCGATCTCCCAGCACTTAGCTTCATCTTCAAATAAAACTAGGAACAAGAAATTGCATTGGAGTCAATAGAAAAGGACATGGAGCTAAGTCCCAGGTTAAACCTATTCCGTTGTCGTTTTTATCCCCCCTCCAAATTTCCATCTTGGACCAATACACACAAAGTTGATGCCCACTGGAGTGCTATAGGTACCAGCATCTTGTTCCATCATGCAGAATGGAGCATCCATATTAAACTTCTAAAGTAATTTGAGTTTTTGAGAAGGTAAAGTTTCTAACTTGGGAGTATTTCTGTTTTATGATTTAACTATAAAGAACATTTTAACTACCTTAAACCGGTATTTGTCAATATTGGGTATGTTTGCCCTCAAAAAACATTATCGGGTACGTTTGAGCAACGGCTCAAACACTAGTTTACATTGCCTTTTAAAGCCCATAATTCAAATTTCAAATGGCTGGCTCGTGAGGCGTACCCATACAACTACTTAGTAGGCTAGTTTGAGCAAATAAGCATGCCTTAAGTGTCCAGAAAAGCAACAGCCCCAGCATTTCATAACGAACAAAATAGCCTCCAACCATCCACTAGTACAGAATGTGTCATACATAAATGATGCATTAAAATGAATACCAGAAGAGATATAAAACAACCAACAAAGTACTGCCATACCATAACTAGAATATTGAGAAGCGATAATGTGCGACAGGTTAACCAGTAAGGAAATCAAAGCAACAATGTATTTTGCGTGTTTTTGCTTGGAAATATACCTTGTAGAATGCATTTCTTTTCAAATAATATCGAAGCAAATGATTGGTCATGCGAATCCGCCATCCAAGGGCAAGTTTTGCGGTAAGGGTCCTGTACAGGTACATGTTACTTAAGACCATGAACTGCAGAAACTTTGATGATGACGATAGTATAGCATGCAAGCCACTGATGAGAAAATTGTGTGTGCTTCACTTAAACTGAAATATATGGTGATTGCTTATTATCATTGTTATCTGCAGGGTTGGATATGGGTCAAAGGACCAAAGATAGGGCGCTGACAATTGGCCAGCTGGCCGAGGGGTCTTCTCCCATGACATAAGCTAATGCTCGAGGCTAATATGCATGCACTAACAAATTGATGAAATGTGCATGCAATTAACACTAAACCCTGATGCATGCCAAATAAGTAACTTCCTAATATTAAGATAAGGCAAAGCATCCAAACAACTAACGATGTGCTGTCCTCATCTATTGGAAGCTGGCTATGTCTCTTGGTTCTTGCGGCCTTATGCACAGCTGATGCCCCATGTGCACTACAGCTGCTGCAACAAGCCCTATGGTGTTCGTGTGTAGCAATTACCTAGTAATAAATCTCTTAAGTGGAGTTAACCAATGATTACCTAAGAGACGGTGCCACAAAAGAATTTGCAGCACTTTGTAGAATACTGACACCAATCAAGCGAATAAAGGCAGCTTTATCCTGCTCCAAGACAAACTTCACAGTTGTCCCTGATAACATGAGACGTGTCATATGAGAAATTCCTTGCAGCTTTTCTAACAATGAAAGGTATCCAAGGGAAAAGAATTACCATTCAAAGAAGCAATACGATCAGAGATCCATGTACGAGAGAAAACAAGAACAGCAACAGCAAGCAACTGCCCGCCTTGTTTGTCGAGTAGTCTAGGAACCTGTGGAGCAAAGCAAATGAGAATAGCATAAGAATTTCAGGGTGTATCTACTTTGGGGGAAAAGAGGCTTTATCAGACCCATGTGTAGATCCTTCTTTTTTCTAATAATTCCTTAGTTTTTAGTGCATTAGTATACTCGAAAGGTTATTGACTATTACAGCATTTATAGGTGTTTTTGTTCAAATAAAGGAGCAACTTGGTACCAATAAACAAAGGTACCTGAATTATAAAGTAATGGCTGGATATGAACTATTGGGGAACAGATATCTAAAGAGGAATTGTGAGGCACAAAGGAGAACAGCATACTAGTATTTTGAGCATTGCAGCTACTCTGGGAGGCAAAGGTCTTGGGTGGCATCGTAGATGTGGAACTCGAGATGTCCGTACTGCATGTTCTATTTCCACCTTAGGAGAAGTAGCTATGATCTCTGTAGAGTACGAATCGTCCTTGGACCCCAATGAAGCATTGCTCTGGTGAGGAAACCCCGTAAAACAGAAACATGAGATGGGATATGCCTGTCAATAATGATGGAACAGAAATCCAGAAGACCAAAATCATACCTTTGTTCTGCTCATAAAAGCCCTTTGAACAGTTAGTGCATCAGATTTACGATCAGTTTCTGATGATGAAAAATCAGACTCTTCAGTGAAAAAGGAAGAGTCATCCCTGCAAAATTAGGTGAGTTACTAAATTTCTAGTGAATTAATTCCGGAGAACAAACTTTAACAACTTATTTCAAGGGTTTGAACCTTCTATGCTGAACATTCCAACCGCCTTCACCGTCCAAGGACAAAACAATATCATGAAATGCAACTAAAGCTGGGCGATGAGATATAGTTATGCAGGATGTGCCCATAGCTCGAACCTTCTTGCAAAAACGTTCTTCCATATCAGTTGTCACGGCACTAGTGCACTCATCAAGGATGGCAAACTTTGGCTTATGGTAGAATAACCTGGCCATTCCCAGTCTTTGTTGCTCACCAAGGGACAGCTCATCACCCCAGTTAACTTCCTTATCAAGAGGGTAGCGTTCGAGCAAGTATTCCAGATCAACCTGTGAAAGGACCATGGTTAGAAATCTAGCAGGTTCATGTGCTAAGTTGCAGCTCAAGCCACAAGAAACCACGATATCAATCAAAAGCATTACATTATTTAGAAGGTCCACCATGCCATCATAGGTAAGAGGTTCAATCTCCTGATCTTCTGTTAGAGGATAGATTAGTTGTTCACGGAGTGTTCCAACAGCCGTGTATGGTCTTTGTGGGACATAAAAGATCTCTTTATTCAGATCTGAACCGACACCAGGTTTAACAATGTGGCCAGATACCAGTGGCCATAGACCCCCAAGTACTCGGAAAAGGGAGCTTTTTCCGCTACCATTGGGACCTGGAAGAAGAATGAATCCGTTAAATTGTTAACAGAGTGGGACATAAGCTTCTGAAACAGAAGTTTTGTGCAAAGATGCATACACCGAGTGTTGGATCATAACGAGACATGCAAAAAGGAACTTAAGATCATCCAAGAATACATGCAAAACATTTCAACATTGTCCTTCAAGCAGGTGTCAAGACATGTACAGACTTCCATGTCACATGACATCATCACCTACACTGCTACTTCATTATCGCACACTCAAACAGCTGTAGATAATTTACAAATGGTCTACAGCGTATAAAATAGAAAGGCACCTCAAGCTAACACTTCAAATCAATTCAGTTGTCATCACAGAAAGCAGTGTGATGGTCAAGTCACAAGTATAAATTCACAATAGCAAATGTTTGAGAAAGAAAATTACCAGTGATCAAAAGATTTGAACCAGTTTCTACCCGGAGAGTCAAATCTTCAACCAAGATATTACCTGCAGGTGTGACTACCTGCAATCACTTCAAATCATAAACTTGAAAATATACAGCACATAAAAATGAATAAAATACTCCAACCAGCATGTTATTACCTTAACATCAGAAAATTCTATATGGTTAGCTTCACTGATATAGTTTCCAGGAGAATTGTGATTCAATGATTTATCACGAACACCAGACAGCTCGCGTGAAACATCCAATAACTCACAAATCCGGTCTGCATAGCCACTGTGAAATTACATTGAAAGTCCATAGGCATCACAATCATGATGGTGCAAAGTTTGAAACTCAAAAGCAAGCAAAGCAGCAGATGAACATAAAATGGATCTGGAACAAAAAATTGGCACAGGAAGGACCCCCACCAAAGTTTTCCAAACAGAAGCTGAAGTTACTGCACATTTTGCAAGTAAGTCAACATTTTCCAGCTGTATTATGCATAAAGTATGGTCTACCAAAATAACCATAGTTTTTTTATGGACGCCAGTGAATGGACGCCATGCAAAAATTTAATGCCTCTGCCAGCTATACGTATATAGAAAAGGAACCTAACACACATGCAACAGGCCAAATCAAATAGAAAATAATGCCAGAAGGTGAACAACTAGAAAAGTACTTCTGAAATTTAATTATCCAAAACTTAGGTTGGCAACATATCCGGAAGATGACGTTAACAATATCCAGTTATACTCCTTCCAAGCATTACACAAAATCACAATATGAAATGTCTTTAGCTTGGAATAATATTAATATTAAACCATTAAACAATAAAAAACATAAGTGAGATTATTCCCTCTTCATAAAATATGCGGATCATGGCAATAAAATGGTTTCATGAAATAAAGTTACTGACAGTTTGCATTTGTCAGAAACAACTGAACAGGAAGTCTCACTACTTTCAAATGCAAGGGCAGTAGGGCACAAAAGAAATCAGACATGTTTGGATGAAATGCACCACAGATCAGTGACTTTTGAAGCCTCCATGATTCAGACCTATAGGGTACAATTTTAAAATAGATTTAAAAACTGCACCTCAGGATATTTAAACGTCTTGAGCTGATAGAAAGTATCCCAAGGGACTGAAACAGTGATATGATCACACTCGTGTGATAACGAAGATTGCTCAACATTTCAGCCCTTCCAAGGGTTGATGAATCAGGTCTAAGGTTGCCAGAGAAGAATGGTTCGATAATAAGGACAACTGCCACGGTGGCACCAAAATACTTTAGAAAGAAATCTTGAATCATGCCAAACCACCAGTTTTCATGACGCACAAGATTCAGGTGCCCAACAAGAGCCTCAAACCTCTGCATAATATGAGATGCTTCTCTGTTCTCACCACCATAAAATGCTACACTCTCAGCATGTGTTCTTAATCGCGAATGAAGTTGACGATAGTCTCCTTCTAGTTGCTGTTCCGTGGATTTCAACTTTCCAAAAGCAGGAGAGAATTTCCTTATTGCCCCACCAGCAACTAGTATGTATGCCTGAAAGCATTTAAATATTAAATTATTAATATTACCAAGTAGTAAGTGAGGAAAGAAACTGGTTATCATTAAAAAACACTAAGGCAACAGCTTTCATAGAGGTTATTATAGGCTATAACATCCTATGTAGTAAATGAAGCATCACTACAAAAATTTTCTATTAAGAATTTACCATAATCCAGAACATGTATTTTGGACTAGCATACGAACAGAGACGCCAGGTGTATATTAGCCCTTCTGCAACCGCAGCCAGATCATCCTGTACAAGCTCACTTAGTTCAGAAGAGAACTTTGGGATATCACTAGCGATCCTTTGCTCCGGATTTGATATTCGATGATCCACATGTGACATTTTGTAGTAAACCATATTCTGGACATATAGCAAACAAGAGTATGAGATGTCTTGTTAAAAGTGTATTTCAAAAGGAGAAGTGTTAAATTAATGACAAAATAGTTAATAACAAAATAGCTGTTAGCTTGTGTACTAAAATTGCATCCACAAGTTCAAGCGACTGCATTCTTATAATAAGACATGAATTAATTAACAGCCTTACTTAAAAAGTAATTATTGCTGGCATAATTTAAAAAAATGGTCGGCGAAATCAACTAAATAAAATGAGAACACTACAAAGGGTGGGAGAAAACAGTTACTGGTAAACAGCACTGAAGCCAGCTAGAAGAAATAGTAAGCACACTTACTATAACTATCATAAAAACGAAATTCATTTTAAATTGTAGGGGAATAGCCTTAATGAAGCATAGTCCCCCGTCCTCTATATTTTATCTGTATGTTATGAAGTCTCTACTTTACATAACAGGTACGGTGTTATATCGTATGCAATCTTTCTTTGGTGCACTGCTAACTAATTTTATAAATGGTCCCTATAATCTGTGACATAATACCAACAAGACCGGTGTTAGTCCATTGATAGATAGAAATTATGAAACTTTCTTGGAATTCAGATTTTACAATACTCCCCATGGTATTATGGGGAAACAGTGGAAGTGAGAAATGTGTAGGAAGCAACACAAAATGGAATCAATGTAGAAGCGAAATTGCAATAGAAGTACCTCAAAGTAATCAGCATGGGCGATATCTGTTAAAATTTTCTTGAATCTCAAACTTAAAGACCCTGTTAAGTATTTTGATGTCTGATATAATGTGGATTGGAGGAAACATAATATAAGGTTTTCTATGATCAAGCGTGTAAATGTTGGGACGCGCCGAAGAAATGCTGCTTTAAACAAAAAGCCTTGAACTTTTGCTAATCTATGCCCCACAGCAGTACGCAGCACCTGCAAAAAGGCATATGGTGCTGCAGATCATTAGTAAGCTTCAAATACAGCCTAAATCTCCCAAAGGCAGTATCACATCACATAGACAATAGCAACAACGGAAGTTTCTAGCAACAGTAACATTTTATTAAATGGTAAGCATAACTTTTTAGGCATTTGAAATTTTGTCGACAGAACATATGAAAAATGCATTAGACATAGATAGTTTATTTTCTATTTCTCACTAAAATTTTTGCTTTTGCTAACTTTCTTCAGTGACATGAGACCACTAAATTGCTTTCCTCATAAGAAACTAGGATGAGTAATACAGATTTTAGTCAGTAATGCTTCCTTTATATGCTACTAGTAGTATTAGGCCAGTGGCAGCATTGGAGTCACTTGTAACAGGCAAAAAGCCCCCAAAATTGATTTTTTTAAAACAAGTACATCATTCACAGAAAATGGCAAAACTTACAGCTGTTAATATCAAGCCGAGAAGGTAGCGTGTGCCATTGGGACCAATCTTCTTGAGCAAGATAGCAGTTAGGAAATGCAAAGATTTGAGCCCACTCTTTTTCTTCCTTGTTGCAACCAGTCTACCATTTTGACTCAACCCATCCCCGTTGGTGGCCAATGCACTGGCTTCACTATCACAATTCACCTCGGAACGTCTCCTCCGCTGGCTCTGGCTTGACCGAGCATAGGCCAAAGCTCCACCAGCAATCAGCGCGCCCGAAACAACCGCGAGAGTCCTCCTGATTCCACACAAGAGACAGTGAGAAGACAAGCACTGCATTCCACAACGAGAGTGGAATTTGGAAAGAACGGCGAGAAAAGAAAAAAGGAGCAAACTTTGTGAGCAATCGGAGCATACCTCCTGGAAGCCAAAAGCCCCCGTCCGCGGTCCGTCAACTGCAGCAGCTGCAGAGACGGCATGTCGCCGCCGCGAGATGGCCACCCCGAGATCTCACGTACGGCAACAGCGCGGAGTCAAGGCGTCCCTCCCGTCGCCACGTAGCATCGCTGCAGAAGAATTGGACAAAGAAAAGGAGAAATTTTTGAGGCCAGGTCAAGCGAGTACGCCGGCGCCGGCAGCAGGAAGACAGGAGAGAAGAGGAGGAATTGCCGAATTCGGGTGCCGAATCCGGCCAGCAGCGGGGCCTGTAGCAGGAGGTGAGAGCAGGCGGCGAAGTCAAGGGTTACCTTGATCTCGGCGGAGGGGGGGCGATCGGAGAGATCGCCCGCCGGCGACGAGGGGGAGGGGGAGTAGATGCCGCGAAGCAGGGGTAGAGGTGGGAGTAAAATAATGGAAAGGAACGGTTGATGAGATTTAGAGAGAGACTAGTACTGAAGAAGAGAGGGAGAGAGAGTGACAGCGCGACGCGATAGAGAGAGAATCAGAGGATCCTCCATGAATCCAAAATCTGCTCCAAACAAACTCCCGTACGTCGAGGTCGTGCCAGAAATTTTGCCAAAAACGTCCCATGGTTTTTCGTATTTTGATTTGTGATTCTATTTACCCTTCTTTCTTTCTTTCTTGATGTGTAAAAGTATCAGTTTTTTCGAGTGTTCGGCTCTTTTCTTGGCATTTCACAAGAACCAATCCACGGAATGCATGTACGTGGACAAAGTTTTGCTTCTCTACTTGAAAAGAAGAAGAAGAAGAAGAAAGATCTTTTTTTCTCAACCAAACGTGAGCACGTACATATTCTGTATATACGGCTCAAGAGTCAGATGAAATCGCATTCTATGGCCCTAAAGTCAACCAAGTACACAAATGTTGCAACTTACAACACAACCAATAATATGATGTAGACAGATCGTCAGGATTGGATCTCGCCATATATCAAGGCTTCAATTTGAATATTGTCTTGGAGAATCTCACTTTAAGGATTTACCTTCACATAAATTACCCCAAAAAAAGAAATATTCACATGAATCGTGCATTAATTGTTTTGTTGTTTTTAATGTGAAATTATAAGGAATAGTATAAACTAGGAAGGAATTCCTCTTTGAAGTAAATTAAAATTTTCTTCTTAAAATGAAGGCGCTAGAAAAAGCTAGACACTAAAGTTAGTGAAATCAAGTTGATAGATTAAGATTTCGCAAAAACATGAAGTTAAGATAATACAACTCATTAAACTATGCCATTCAATAAATGGCAGCTTTTCTTACAATGTACCCCGTTTCAAATTATATGTCATTTTGGATTATCTGGATATTTTTTTCTACGTATCTAGACGTATGTGTGTATCTAGGTACATAACAGAATGTATGTATCTAGAAAAAACAAACGAGCTATAATTTGATATGGAAGAAGTAATAAACTGCTTGAAAACAAAGTACTTTCTAAATATTCCAAACATACATAGTATACATGATGATGCATCGATGCTTTGAATTCATAGGTGAAGTATATATATGTCATATAGAAACACAAAATAAGAACATCTAGAGGACCAGAATGCAAATGCACCGTGTTAGTTGTTGTGTCAATTTTTTAAGGGATGGATTTCCCTTTCTTGAGCTTCCAAGCATTATTCAATGCTGTTGGGCCGTTAAGTTGAGGAACTTACACGGCAAAGGCTGCTAATGAGCTTGCTGATGACCCGGCCTTCCAGCTGAATTTTGCACTTACTTGCAGAGCGTGTTGGGCACATCGTATATACAGTTGTACACCTCCCAACAAGCAAAGCAAACTGAACCGTGGACGTTTTCTAGAAGCAGCTTCTTGTGGCTTGTGGCCGGTTAAAATAAAGTTACAGGGCCTGATATCTATTCACGTTGCATAAACACATGACGTCACATGCTCGCATTGACGATTAAGAGGCAAGCTAAACAGGAATCAATCAATCTAGTTGCGCTAATAATAACGTCGAATTATACAAGGTCAAACACATCCAGCTAGCTCGGATCCTGATGAATTGCGTCAGCAAACACAGTGTATTGCTCACCGACCAGAAAATAATGCCGCTCAGCTGCAAGCCCCTATCGTGCGTATGCATGCCAGTGCTAATAATTCTGCTATGTACGAGGAGTAGTTCCAACTGTTGAGACTTGAGCAGAAGTTCAGGCGGACAAACAGCAATTCGGTGCTTATAAAGCTCGTTCATATGTTTATCATGAAGTTAACTGCAAACTGGTAAAAAAATATCGATTATCGACGGAGTAATCCTAATTAAACAAGAGGCACATATATATATAAGGTAATACGTAGATTTTGAAATTAAAAATAAATTTACAATATACCAATAAGGATCGGAACATTTCCCACATCAAAGCTTCTTTTTTCAAAGTAAGAAATTGGATGCGCGCGCACACACTCATGCATGTAGAGATTACATGAGCGCCACATATAGCATAACCATGTGGGCACATCCTTGCTACTGTACTATTTAATTTGTTGTCTTCTTCCTACCATCTCATGGTCCATGTAGGTGTCATGTATCTTTCTCGTTCATTTAAACACCGATATTTCTATATTCTCTGCAATCAACAATCATTAGAGCCTGTTTAGATCCATTACCGCTAATAGTTAACTAGTAGGTAATAGCTAATTAATAGCTGCTAGACTTTTTAGATCTACTCTTGCTAATATGTGGTTAGATAATTGGTTTTGAACTAATGGATTGCAGGGTGGCTACATAACTAATTGTTAATAGATTTATTAGAGACATGTATGAATCCCACTTGCTAACTTTAGGTGCTCAATATAATATTGGCACCGGTAGATTCAAACATGCCTTTGGATATATGGCAATCAAAACTATATGTTGCGTCCAATCATAAATATAACTCTATTTATGTCTGTCCTAATTCAAATTTTAATTTGGTGACCACTAATATCCAAAAACCCATATAGTTTGATGTTACAATTATGCTGATACATTTATCATGAAATATAGTACGGATGCAAGTGTTCTTTTGTTAAACTCATTAATCCACATTTTGTAGAAAAAACATGAAAAATGAATTGGAGGAGTGACTAACCTTCCATTGTACCTACCTCCAGAATATATAATTCTTTTCATTTATTTATTTTTCAAATATTTACAGTTAAATTAGTATATTGAAACCATGTCTATAGTAAACTAATATTTAAGACACGAGAAAATAGTTGTTTTAAATAAATCAACATTTCTAAATAAATATGCCCATAGATCACTATTTATAAAGTGCACATTGTCTCATATATAACAAGAAACTAATCTGTAGAAAGAAAAATATAGCCAGCTATCAACAAAAGCAGAGCAAACAATGCACGCTTTTTACTGGGTTTGCCTCCATAAATAAAATCATCTACCTCCTGTGCCATAAGAGGACTGCAATGTGGCCATTGCCTACAAAACCAATGGTGGTCTATGATATGATCTCCTCATGACGTGGTTTTCTGCTCTAAATGTTGTTTTTAGGTCTGGTTAGGTGTGAAATAAAGTGTTTTGGGTTAGGCCCTGTTTGGATGCGCTAAGGCTAAAAATATAGCATTTTTTTTGGATATAAGGCTAATTCATGGATAATTGTCTAAGAATATCGTTTTTGCCCTTAGTTGGTGAAAGAAGAGAAACTAGCGGTCAAAAGTGATTTCCGGTAATTTTAGTCTCTTTCAAAACTAGCCGATAGGTTAACAACTAGCTACGAGTTAACTTTTTTTTAAGAAGAAAGATGCATTGATCTTAGCCTGTTACACCGGTCCTTTTATAAACAGAACTTCAAAGAAAAGAAAAATTACAAAGAAGTCTAAAACTTCTGTTTATCTTCCTCGAAGCCTTCAGAGATCTGTTCGTCACCGCCACCGAAGCCGCTTTCCAATCGTCACCGGGCACTAAAGCCAATCTCCACAAGGTGGAGGCCGCAGAGGAGGGCTTACTTTTAGGCGAATCAGCCGAGTACACTACCTCCCAGGCGCATCGGCCAACTTCGGTACCCATGACGCATCCTTCGATTCCACCGCCGGCAACTCAAACAAAGCTCAGATTTTCACTAAAGATCATCTTCCTCGAGATTAACAGGGTCAACACCATCATCATCTGAAGAAGAAGACGATATGCCAGCCCTCGACTCCTAGACAGGTCTCCCAGCCTCTTCATTGACATCGGAGTAGATTGCCATCGGAGAACGGAAGAAGCTGGAAGAAATTATTTCTCTGCAACGTCATCGCTTCAGCATCGCCGATGCCGCCAGAAAAACCAAGCCGCAGATGTGCCATGCTCCTCCTATAAACCTAACTCCATCATCGAGCATCGACAGCGAGCAAACCCTAGACTTAGAAAGACTCGATTAGGACTCGATCTATAAAGGACGGACCCCGCTCCTCTTACCACCGACCAGGAGGCTAGGGGCGAGGGAGAACGGGGCCCGGAGGCGAGCGGAGGCGGCGCACACGCGCCGGCGGCGGGCGGTTCCACCCGTGTCGCCCCCCACAAAGGGCGACGCGGGGGACGGGATCCAACTAGCTACGAGTTACTCCCTCCGTCCCAATATATAAAGACCTGGAGAGTTTAAATTTTTTACCAAAATGTAAGGACCTGGAAGGATAGGACAAAATTGAATGGAGTTGATGAGTGGATGGATAGTTGATGGGTAGTGTAAAATGAGGGGTATAGCGGTCATTTTCTCCCACGGTTGTTTTTTGAGTTTGAATCTTTGAAGACCTTGTACTGTGGGACGGAGGGAGTAACTTTAGCCCCTGTTATAATAAGCTTCACTTATTTTCCACCGGCTAAAAATCGATGTGTTGACACGACACTGCAGCCCAAGAGAGGTACCTCGTGGCCTCTACAGTACGTGTCTACGTACCATCTTGCTATATTTTCTTTCTCGCAGGCCACGTTTTTGGATGTTCGGCGGGCAACCTATAAAGCGGTGGATATGGACTGACTTCCTTCCTTCCTTCCTTCCCCCACCTCTCCCCTCCCCCCTCGCGCTCTTCCATTCCTCCCCTCGCCTCCGCCCGCCGCGGCTCCGTCGAGATCCAGCCACCCCTCGGCCTCCACCCCCCCGCCTCTCGCGTCGCCGTACTCCTCTCCTGGTGCTGGTCCGGCGTGGGGCGGGGATCCATCTCGGCGCGGCTCCGATCGATCTCGTCTCCTGTTGTCGGTAAGAAACCCTAGCTCGAATGCTCGCTTGCGCCTCGCGATGGATTGCTCATATCTCTTCGTTTCGATGTGACCTGTGGGGGCGTGAGGTGGGGGTAGCGCCCGGATTTCGTGAATTCCTCCCGTCTCTCGCCAATCCGTGTCCAGTGCCCCAATGTATTGGAGGTGATAGGGGGCGGTGGATAATAATCGCTGTGTGCGTGTGCTCTTGCAGGCGGCGGCGCCCATGGCAACCTTCGAGCTGTACCGGAGGTCCACCATCGGCATGTGCCTCACCGAGACGCTCGACGAGATGGTCTCCAACGGCACCCTCAGCCCGGAGCTCGCCATCCAGGTCCTCGTCCAGTTTGACAAGGTGAAACTCCCATATCCTTGCCCCTGGGATTATGGTATTCCCTCCCTCCCTCTCCCTCCTGCGGGAAATCTGTAACGCTGTTCTGTCTGTGCCTCTCTGGATTTCGTTTCAGTCTATGACGGATGCTCTGGAGAACCAGGTGAAGAGCAAGGTTAACATCAAGGTATGTCCATGCTCTAGTCATGTATATCGAGTAGATTGTGTATTGCACGCAACTTCAACAAGGCAGCATCCCCCTGTTCTTGTTCATTCAAAATCGGGATGCAGACTTGTTGTGCCGTGGCACAAGCTGATTGTGCCATCCAGTCGGGCAGTCGTAGCGGTTCCCTCATGCTGTTTTTCTTAATTCCAGAGACAAGGTCACCATTAGCATATGACCTTGATTCTGTGTAGCGTAGACTTCATACTAGGTCATACTAGTTCGGCATTTATTAATGTATTATGCTTCATGATTGTTGCACTTGTCAAGTACCTTCTCGTAGTACATCGTTATGTTCTCATGAGGCATGATTAATAGTTAATACGTTCAGTTTTCTAGGCAATCATACGCATATGTTTTGTCCTGCTTTGCAATTAGTCAATTAGATTCTGTGTTCACATCTTGTTTAAGGGATGCTTAAATTTTCCCCTCCACATACCTAGCCTACTTAGCATTCACTATTGGTATTTGGTAGTTTTAGAGTTGTACTTGAAGTCTTCCTCATTTCATGTTCCAAGTTCTCGAGGATATTGCACAAATAAGGGAACACTAGAATTTATGGAAAAGAATATCAAATGCTGCTAAGATGTGAATATGACATATATTCACATCTACACGGGAGCCTTTAATGTTCATACTTGTCATATGTGTCTTTTGAAGCACATTCTCAGTTCACTTAATTGGCGTCACATAAAAAATTGTGCGTGGGAAGTGGGGAAAATGGATAGTAGAATGCATATATGTGAACATTTTGGTCTCGTCAGTATAGTAACCAGGAACATAGAACCATGTCATGTTCCTCGCCCTGAGAACCGTTCTGAGAACATGGGAACAATCTCTTCTCATTATCAGATCTTCTCCCGAGTAGCGTACCATGTTCGCTGACCCCACCAACTCAGAAACTTGGTTACCATGGTCAGTTTAATCTTCTACAAGATGTTTTAAACTCGAAATAGGGTTGAGTGTCTTCTGTTGTCTAGTCAGATAAGTCACTCTTACGTGGCAAGTATAGTGGGGGGATTTTAATAATCTTTTCCCATGTCATGTCCAAATTGTAGTTCGATCTGATAGAAACCTATTGAGGTTGGAATCTGGGCTAATCTGGAACATGGTTTAACAAAGACTCTATGCTGTTCCTATGACTAACATGTTCTTACAGGAGAGCATGGTTTTATTTTTTTGCAAAACAGGAGTGTTTTTTTCCTTTTGCAAAGCAGGAGAACATGCTCTCTTTTTTTTTTCCTTTTGCAAAATAGGTAGCATGGATTGTCAAGCTTGAAAATATCAAATACGCTAGGTGTTGTGCAGATGTGCCCATGGTATGGTGGCATCACTCTGACATGGCTGTCCTGTGCAAATCATGTGTTGCTGGTGCCCAACTGTATCTGTTCCTGCCCAGCCATGTTTGTAGGATGTGCCAAGCTTGTACCAGATTCCATAATTAGATCAACTGTACCTTTTACACATTTCTAAAATCACAACCATAGGGCATGTGCAGCAATCGTGACATTTTTTTTTGTGTTCCCGGTTGCTGCCTGGCCAAGCTTCAGTCATGCATTTTCTAGCTTTGATTGGTAATTTTTTCCTGCTTGCAGTATGCATCAGTGGATATAATTAGCAACCTTGTGTTGATGGGCTTAGCTGATATCATGCATGAATCACAATGCTTGGGATGCGGTTGTTCTTAGAGTGGATCGGAGAAAAAGTTTTTTCCCGTCCCTAATACCTCCACACTAGAGATGCATCTTTGGAAGGAATGATTCCCATTGATCCCCTACTGCAGTCTAGGATCCGGCATTTATGTAGCTGTAATTGGTGGAACTTGAGAAATAGTTCTGGCGCAGCTTTTTTGCCCTAACCATTTTGGCATGTTGGACTTAATCCTGATAAGCCTGTGAGAATATATATCTTCTATAAATAGTTTTTCTGGTGATTAAATGAGATGATATGATTAACGTTTCCCAGCCTGTAATACTGGCAGTTTAGGTGGGCCTGGGGCTTCTCCTTATTTGCCATGTTTGTCATTGTGCTTGCATTGCACTGGCACCTTGTACAATTGCTAATGCCTTATCTCTTTTATTTGCAGGGCCATCTGCACACCTACAGGTTCTGCGACAATGTGTGGACCTTCATCTTGACCGACGCACAGTTCAAGAATGAGGAGGCCACCGAGCAGGTGGGCAAGGTGAAGATTGTGGCCTGTGACTCCAAACTGCTGAGCCAATAGATCCCTCAGCTCGTGGTGGGGGTAGGGTTTGTCTGGGCCACCACAGTAGCAGTGGTCTATTCAGCTGCTACTGCACCTGGCTTCTGCCCCCCTCTTGCATTACCGTTAGTGATGTATCTTGTATACAAGCTGCTGTTGTTATACCACCAACCAGACTATGGTGTGGTGTGGTGTGGTAGGACAGCAAGCAGTTCCAAACCTTTTTCTTTGAGTTTATAGCGCGTGTGTAACAGTTTTCTTTGGCGCTTGAATTGATATGTTGTTGATAATATGGTACTATAATTCATCAAATGATTTAGAATACTAGATGTTAATTTGTGTGGGATTGTCTTGCTTTGCTCGCCTACTGAAGAAGAGCCCATTCATTACTTTTGGCTTTGTGGGACGGTTTTTTCTTTTTTTCATTCGACGGTGGTTTTGGAACCCTTTCATGTCTCTGACTATAGGAGCAATGAGAACGACGGTGGTTTTGTGATTCTGATTGCTGAAGAACTTCCGGGATGAGATAGGAGACAACCAGATTCAAACTGGTAATGGTAAATCGAACTTCCGGGATGAGATTGGAGACAACCAGATTCAAACCGGTAATGGTAAATCGATCTACAACGTTTTACCGTGGATCCGGAAATAGCTGCCTTCACATAAAAAGTTGGATACGGAAACAAGGGCAAATGGATGAATGGATCCCTTAATGCCGTCACATAGAACTTGTAGAAATATGTACATTCCACACCTCACCTGATCTGGCTAAGAATGACACAGCTACGAGTGGCACAGTTGATAAGGAGTACAGACTTTGGCCAGATTTTCATTATCTGAATGCGCAAGGCTGAATCTGAATGCATGGATGATGGATCCTTCCTCTCTCTCCTCATCATCTCTCCCCTCTCTGCTCTGGTGTGAGGCCTCCTTTGCCACAGCTGGGGCAGCTCTTGAGCCCAAATCCTTGGCAGTCGAAGCACCTGAATAACACAAACATACGCACACATGACTGACTGATTCCTTTTAAATTTTATGACGCGCATATGAACCCAAGCGAGATAAGCAAAAGGATATATATGCAGTAGAATGCATGATGCCTACTTCCATCTCTCGAAAATGTTGCCGTTCTTCTTGTTCTTGCCGGTCCCCTGCATCACATCAGCCAGTTTCGATTTGCAATGTCAGAGACTTGGAAAGGAAAAATTAACGGCAGCATATCCATCATCCAGTTTCATCTTGCAATGTCAGAGACTTGGAAAGGAAAATTGACAGCAGCATATCCATGGAACTGGAAGATATATGTAGTAGGAGTACCTTGCACCCTGGGCACTCTACTGCACCCTTTCCTTTGCATGTCTTGCAATCTGCTGCAAAAACCTGCAGGAAAAAAAAAGAATAATCACTCTCCCCTAGCTAGACATAGACTAGAGGTATGAGGTATCTGCATCTTTTCAATCCAGACAGAGATAGGAGCATAAGTAACACGGAGTACTAGTAAAGTATATATAAGCAAAGAGCAGAGATCCGATTGAAAAACAAAATCGATCATCTGCACCTGACGGTATGGATCATATGGTGCTAAGGTGCTTTGAAATAAATTATCTGTGATAACATGCATCCATACCATCAGCCTGGCTCCACGCTTGGATGGAATCGTCCTCCCGCAAAGCCTGGCCGTGGGAGTCGCTCGCCATGCGCCATCAGCAAAGCCTGTCGTCCTGCATCTCAAGCCGGTGACCAAGCTGCTGCTGCCGGTGGCAACGGCAAGCTCCATGGTAATTGTTAACTTCAACAGCGAGTCCCAATCCTCTCTAGCCTGCGACTGCGAAGATTATATACAGTTGATGCCAATCAGTCAGTCACAGACACACGCAGAGAGAAAGAGATGAGCAACCTGCCTCTACTCCTCCCCAGTCTCCTCTGAATGTTAATCGTTCAATCTTGCTTTTTCTGTTTCCTTTTTCTTTTCTGTCTAGCTGTTATTAGCAAAAACCACAACCTTGTCTTCAGTTTTTTCCCCTCTTCTCTTGTGAGTTTGTATGTCCACCATATGATGAGGATAGGCTTCGATGGACCTGTCTGTCTTTTTGGCCCGGATAAACAGGACGATGGAGCTTAGCTGTGGCAGGGGTCCTTATCAGCTAAGTAGGGCCTCGTTTAGATGTTAGAATTGGGAGGATGAATTTGGGAGTATGATGTCACTTCGTAATCATTGCGCCACTGTAGCATTTCGTTTGTATTTGTGAAAAATTGTCCAAAAATTGATTAATTAGGCTCAAAATGTTCGTCTCGCAGAGCACAACAAAACTGTATAATTAGTTTTTGATTTCATCTACATTTAATAGATAAAATTATCTTTTATCCCGAAATTGAAGGGGGAATTGTTGACACCAAAAATTAGCACCAGGAAGAGGCTGACATGTGGGCCGAATTTGGTGGAAGGATGCCATTCGGCTAAAGGGGTTTTCTCTGAAGCATTCGGCAAAGATGCTCTGCGGTCGGGAACGCGTCGCCATTCGGCCAAGGAGTTTTCTCTGAAGCATTCGGCAAAGGCACTCTGCGGTCGGGAACGCGTCATCATTCGGCAGAGGCGTTATTCCGCAGGCCAAAAGAAGTAACATTCAAGAAGGCGTAATGACGTGGATCAATGCAAGGAAAAGGCCGGTTCGAACAAGAAACGCGATATGGACACGAAGATTCATCGTTTATTTTTGGAGGCAAGTATTGTAGTCGTGTCCGACTAGGAGTTGTATCAAGACCTGGGTATAAATACAAACCCATGCTATTGCCGATTGGAACCAAATATGCAGCATTCGGCAAGTGGTCTCCAAATTGGGAAGGTCCTTTCAGAGTGGTTAGATGCGTGCCTGGAAATGCATATATTTTGAAAACTTTACTGGGAGAAGAATTCACTGCTGCTATAAAAGTTTGTATGGGGTGACGAACAACAAAAGGCTTTTAATGAAATAAAAGAGTACATGAAGAAGCCACCAGTATTGGTGCCTCCACAATTGAACAAGCCTTTCAAGTTGTACGTGGCGGCCGATGCCCAAACTATTGGATCGGCCCTCATACAAAAAGTTTGAAGGGAAAGAAAGAGTGGTTGCATACCTTAGCCGAAAGTTACTAGATCCAGAGACACAATGACTCAAAGATGGATCAAACAGATGAAAGGAACATATGATTTTGATGTAACTAAGGCAGATAAATTGTTTGAGTTCCTGGTAAAAGAAGGCCGAATCAAATTGCCAGAGGGGCATTCTATGCTTCGGCCCGATGGAGTGAAAGATAAGAGGTACTGTGGGTTTCATGATAGAAATTCTCATTCCATTAATGAATGCAGAGTCTTTAGGATGAAGATTCAGAAAGCTATCCAGGAAGGACATTTGAAATTCGACAACAAAATGAAACTGGACAGTAACCCTTTCCCTCAGAATATGATCGGGTTCTCAGTTAATATGGTAAATGCTGTTCCATCTGGAGAAAAGGGAAGATTGAAAGTTTTTACCATGTGCTTAATTCATGCAACACACCTTTGCCCAATCTAGATCGGCTAGAATCGGCTCTGCTTTACGGTGCGACGACTTATCCCCTCATAGCCGAATCAGAAACCGATCTAGGTTGCCACGTGTCGCGGGTTCAAGCCTGTCGGCATCGTGTAGATCTTGACAGAACCGGGTATCACGCGGTGGATGCAGGTTTTTGGGTCATCTCAGAGCTAATCATCCGGTGGATTAGAATTCGATTCGATCTGATAGATTTATCTTTACCGATTAGGCTTGTTCCTTCGCCATGGACCCCGATTCGGCTAAATAGCCGTATTCGGCAGAGCTCTCACGAGTGAACGTGTGTTCGTGGGTTTGCATTGGACAATGAATGCTTTTAGCCTTTCACGATTAGATTGTATCATGCGGTGGATTAATCTAATCTGATTAGTGGCGTGGTTACAAACAAGTCGTATCATGCGGTGGATTAACTTGTTTTGTTATCATGCCTGACGGGTGCTGCTTAGTGGGATGACTTTTCCAGCAGCCAGTTCTTCAGCCATCACAATGTGATTCAAGGTTGGCTCATTGGCCTT
>OAMR01000002.1:5072762-5093514 GCA_900205405.1 Echinochloa crus-galli | reverse complement strand
GCTTCCAACAACTCCGGCAAGAGAGAGGCGCCTCTCCTCTCCCTCCGTCCGTGCTCTCAACCGCGATCTTACTCTCCTTCGATCCGTGCTCGTCCAGCTCTAGTGGATAGTGGTAGACGGCCGGCGACGAGGTGGGTCCTCCTCCTTCTGCTCCTGCTCCTCATCTCTCTTTCGGATTCAGGCATTGTGGTGGCTGGGTTAGGGTTTCGGGTCCGGGCTTCATGACCGGCGGTGGCGAATCGAGGGTGGTGAGGTGAGGCGGCGCGGGCCGGGCGGCGGACGACAACTGGCGGGGGTCGTGTGGTTTCCTCACATGGCGAATGGCGGTGTCGAGGGCGGCCTGTGGGTGGCGCGGCCGGCGGCTGGGGGCAGCGGGGTAGGTCGGCGGTGTCAGGGGCAGTACGGGGTTCGTCGAACCTTGGATCGTGCGTGCCGTCGCCACAAATCTTGCATGTGCAGGCAAAGTCCTTTTTTTTCTTTAATCTATGTTGGCATGTATTGATATCTTTATGGATGGAGCAGAACACAAAGTATGACTTTCTGTCCTTCTCTGCCCTGGCTACATGTTGACCAAGCTGGAACTGATGCACTACGTGAGAGAATGCATAATTAAAGTTGGCTATGTAGGAGAATCTGTTACACCTGCCACATTTGTATTTTCTTAAATGACCAAAGGAAAGATGCCTTCTAGCGAAGGATTATTTATTTGCTAGTAACTGTTATATTTGTCCTGAGGTATGTCCATCCTCCCTGCCTCACTGACCCGTGGGGTGATGACCTCCTCTGTCAACCAGTATTGAAGCAATCCCTTCATTTCCCCTCTCATAATTCTCTAGTTCTGTACTCCGAAAACCCGGGTAGACCCACAAAGGAATTTCTTTAGGCAATCATAACATCCTATGGGCCAGCAACTAGCTTTTTCATGGAGATAAAAACTTACATAGCACACTAGATATATTTGATGCATGGATTTTGAGGGAAAATCCACCTTATCGATCCATCTTCTGGAATCCGCGAATTGCATGGGAAACCTTGCCTTTTCTTGATAAAACATATGGTGGATCATTCATGGGAAACAAGTTATATCGCTGTAACTACGGGAGTAGCAATTGATGGAATGCATTTGCATCGATAGTTTTGGGAGAAAAAAAAACTGACACCCTCTACAACAACATCGAGCCTCCCTTTGGTAGAGCTTCAACTCCTGCTGCTTCTGGAGGGTATCTACCAAACATAAAAAATACAAGCCGCTCCACTGGAGGAGCAGGGGAAGCGCTTCCGAGTTTTGTACTAGAGGCCCGTAGCAGAAAAAATCTGCTCCTCACCGGCAACTCCCTTTGTTCCCCACCTTGCATCTGTCTGTGCTCCACATACCCTTGGTTCTCAACTCCACAAAGAGGCGGCTAGGGTTTGGCGTCACCGCCCCTGCATCGCCTTTTGCATCCCATTAGGATCCTGACCTCCGTCACCCTTCCCTTGCCTTCCTTTGCCCACTGGATCTCAACACTTGGTGTCTCAACATGGTCACTGCCGGATCCTGACGTCCTCCCTGTGTGCAAATTGACTGCGAGCCACTGAGCACCGGAACAGGTAGCTGATCCTGCCTGACATCTGAGTCATCCACACCTGTTTTCTTCTTCTGGCAGATCCCACCGACGCTGCAAATTCATGCCCAGATCTGTTCATGTGCCACCGTTTTTTCATCCGTACCTGGATCTGTCATTTTTGGTTGATAGAGTTGATTGTGTCGATCAGTGCATGCTTGTGATAATCCCTGTACAGCAGTTCCTATTTGTATTCCACTTGTGCGGCAATGCATGAGTTTTGTTTGATCTTTTCCATCATCTGTTAGGAAATTTGCAGAATTGCTTCCAGTTTAATTTGTGCAGTTCAATCATTCATGTGTTTGCATATTGCTGAACGATTTAAGGAACTGCTCCTTCAGAGGAGCAGGAGCTGGAGCTCTACCAAAGAGGCCCAGAATTCAGCTTATGGAATGTTAATATCTTGACATTAAAACTTGCCCTCTGATCATTTAGAAATAGTAGCACACTGGACTAGTCATTTTATTTGTTGGTTCTCACATTTCGTGTCTTTTACTTGACAGATGCAGGAAGTTTTTGATCCACCAGATACGGAAAGGGAAACAGAAACAAAAATTGGTACTTGTACTTCCATTAGGAAGGATGCGGTTTTCAAGCAAGATTCAGGTTCTTCGTACCAATTATGTATGTGTCCTGGATATTTCAAAGAAAACCAAATTCTAAATGAGCAAGGTTACATTGGACCTGTGTTTGTTTCCCAGTCAATTCTGGTTTCATTCTGCAGGGGGCAATATGAAGTTTGAAGAAGATGGCCATTCACTGTCTCAGGCAAAAAGGGATTTGTCACATGTGGTACAGGTTTTCTCTTGATAACATTCATCCTTTCCCTTTTTTTTTACATTACAATACTACACCCTTATGATGTCTTTCTTATAACCATATAGATCATAAAAAAGGGATTTGTCACGTGTGGTACATGTTTTCTCTTTATAACATTCATCCTTTCCTCTTTTTTTTTACATTACAATACTACACCCTTATGATGTCTTGCTCATGACCATATAGATTATAAACTGATAACCAATTAGAGATTCAAGTGTTTAATAATCCATCAATAACACCAAATAAAACATTTGCGAAATTAGTTCTGAAATGGGTTAGGATACAGTTTGTTTTTAAGAAAAACATAAACAATTGCATTCACATGTGAAATGTATATGTTCACTTTTGAAAATCTTGCCTTAATAACAGTATTTTCTATGTCATATGTCCAACTACTCGGCTGATACCTGTAGTTTGGATAGATCATAGATCAGTGAATGAAGTTGTTATGCATTTTCTTTGTCATATCTCCAGACTACTTGGCCGGTACCTGTAGTTTAGATAGATCAGTGAATAAAATTGTTAGTCAGGCTCTACGTGTCAAGACATGTATGTTTTTAATTATTTATGCAATTTGTGGATAAAGCTCTCTGGATCCATATTGGACTCTCTTTCCTCTACTTGAACAAATCCTCCCTTGTCAGGATTATGAAGCACGGCCCGCGGAGTCCAACTATGTTAGTGACCTTAGATCACATGCATATTCTGAGGATCCATTGCCACTGGGAAGAGAATATCATAGGCAGATGTCATACCTTCCTACTTCAAGCTGTTCTTGGGAAAAATCGCCTGCATTAGAAGCAGAACCAAGCAGCCCAGATGCACTAAGGCATGCATTGGGGAAAATGAGAACCAAAACCAACACCCTCAGTGCAAGGCCAGATTATCTTGGTTCATATCCTACTATTGTTCCTCACATGAGAAAGCATCCAGGAGAAGTTGAACTCGATTATGGTTTAGAGCATTCAGAACAATGTTGCCGAAGATCAGATGGATTTACTGCCTTTTCAAACCGCAATGGTCAATCCGTGGAACATTGCAATGAGGTATGTCAATCATTCTGGCTGTACTAAAATGGCGACTTTTTTAAAATCTGGCGCATGTTTTTATGTATGGAAATATTTCATCATGACAAGTTCTCATTTAAACAGATGGTTGATTATGCCAGAGGGCACCACTATGTAGATAAGATCAATCCTATTTCACGTCAATGGTGCCTTGATGATGGAGAACCTTCCCTACCAAGAGGGCTGCAGTATGGTGATGAGATCCCTTCTTTGTCGAGTAAGAAGTATAATGGGGCACCTTCACGCTCAAGGCTATGGCACTATGGTCCTCAAACCCCATTATTCTCAAGAAGACATGAGTATGGTGATGAAATCCCGTCACTGTCACCAAATTGGCGCTACCGAGATAAGATCCCTTTGCAGTCTGGTCATTGGTGCCATGATACTGAGGCACATGCATCATCAAGGTATCGGCAAGGTGCTTCTCATCGGAATGGACACTCTAGACAACATTTTGCCAGGATTAATACCAATGACCAAGCCAAAGTTACCACAGGCAAACTTGCTTTTGTAAAACCCTGGATGGTCAACAGAGTTGTAAATGGTGGTGACCAGTATAGGATCAATATGAAAGATAATCGGTGCAGGAATTCTGAGGATATAAGTGACCAAGTTCGTGGGCCAAGGGCAAATAAATTGAATAATACTTCAGCACCATCCACTGTGAAAGATATCACGAGTCCATTGGTCTGTAGGGATCAATTTAATAGATCTGACTTTTCAGTTCAGTATAAACAGGCCAAGTTTTTCATGATAAAATCATATAGTGAAGATGATATTCATAAAGGTATCAAATACAACGTTTGGGCAAGTACACCAAACGGGAACAACAAGCTGGATGCTGCTTACCATGAAGCCCAAATTTTAATGAAGGAGAATGGGGAAAAGTGTCCTGTGTTCCTATTCTTCTCAGTAAGGATCAAATGCTCCATTTTAATTATTTATCTTCTTGCCTGTTCCTTACAGCACAAGTAAATGACAGTTTACAGCAGCAACTATTCTGCCTTGAATTGTTTGGGTTACCTGATAAAATCAATGTTTGAGCAAGATAGTTGATTGAGACATCACTGCTTTTCTAAGAGGGGATTCAAGTGGTTTTGGGTTTTGTCTTTAAGTTACAAAGTTTTAGATGAATGGTTGTAAATGACTGTAGTGATCAGCGATCTTGGGCCCAGCTTCAATAGATGACCTACTTCTGGGATTTTTTTTCTTCTTTTGAATCCGTGCCTTACTAAAGGCTTCTTTAGGTGCCTGCTGTTTCAGCCTCCTTTGTTTTAGGATTTATTATTTTTCTTTTTTTTCTTTTTTCCATGAACATATAACTTGAAACTTCGAAAGGTTGTAATGAACATCTGATCATGTGCTCTGATTTGGTCAAGATGTGTGTGATGATGCTTGCTCCTTTACCTGTGTAATTTGAGGACTAATTTCCTCGAATTTTTAGGACTAACTTAAAAGAAAGTGACTGTAGTTGACTATTTGCTACTTCTTGTGATTTCAGCTGTCTATTTGTTAGGTTTCCATGTTCAGTGGTTCACTATTTGGAATATGTATTTGATTTCCTTATAGGACCATTTTTAACTTGATTCTGGTCCAGACAGGTTTGCCTTAGAATATGTGATGATTTTGTAAAACAACACATTCATTTAAGCCAATGGATTTCAGAACTTGACTGAAGCAGTTCCATGGCTATTTTAGGATTTTAGGTACTTGAAGTTTCAATACAGTTATGTCCCTCATGTTTCCTTTTTCAGGTTAACACCAGCGGACAGTTTGTAGGGTTGGCTGAGATGTTAGGGCCTGTTGACTTCAAGAAGACCATGGACTTTTGGAAAGGAGATAAATGGAATGGCTTTTTTCCTATAAGATGGCATATCATAAAGGACATTCCAAATCGGCTGTTCAGACATATAATTCTTGAAAACAATGATAACAAAACAGTTACTTTTAGTAGGGACACTCAGGAGGTACCATCCAAATCTGTTATGTTACAAATGAAGTTATTTACTTTCATTGACTAATTGGAGGACACTGAAAGAAGATTTGTCTGGGAATAATAGATTGATTATGGAGCCATAGCTCATGTACATATATATACAGGCAAGGATCCTGGAGTTGGTTTGTAGAAACAGCATCAATTAGGGAGGATCCTTTCCTAATCTACATACATAACCTTTCCATATACCCTGGAGAGGGAGGCGCACAGCCTGAGAGGCCTGTGCGGCAACTACCCAAGAGGCCCTGGGCCTGTCTAACATACATACACGCTAACAGACATAGAAGCTAAAAAAATCTGTTTTATTAAAACAAGGGTGGTAATTCTACATTATGGCATTAAATAGTATGATTTGAAGCAGGATACTAGCAGGTTGAATAGAAAATTGTCTTAAGATTTTCCCATTATGAATGCTCAGATAGACATCAAAAGTTTTCTCATAGTATGTTTTGTTATGGCACAGTTTTGGATCATTTATCCAATTATCATTTTTCTTCTAATGTAATGCAGATTGGGTTGCCTCAAGGTGTGCAAATGTTGAAAATTTTCAAGGACCATCCTCAGGGAACATCAATTCTGGATGATTTTAATTTTTACGAAGAAAAAGATAATGCACGCTGTGCCCAAAAGAGAGGAAATTCGGTGTCAACACAACAAGCTGGATTCTCTGAGGACTTGGAGCCAATGGTATGTACATTTCTGTTTAGAGCTGTAACATTGCTGTTGGTAATATTTTCAAGAACATATACATGTCTTTTATTATATCTAGAGTGCCTTTGTTACCTGAAGTTTATACATATGCCATGCTTGTAGCCACTGGTAATCTAAATATACCCAAAATATAGAAACCGTGATGCAGGTTTACACTCTGTTTGGAATCATTATGGAATTAGAGTGGCTCAGTGATGAATCTGATCTCTGCTATGCTTGCATGACCTGTGTGTGCCACCTGCTGTAATATTTTTTTGTTTGCTACATGTTAGTTTCTGATACACTTTTTTGCATCTGTAGGGAACTTTGAAGGCAAGCATGGAGAGCTGGAGTTTGTACGAGAATTGGGGCTAACACACAGATCGCTGTACAACTAAAATAAGAACATTACGAGTCAGTGAAGTAGCTGAAGGCACTGACGCTCCTTGGGAGAAACAATTCCAACCAACAGTTGTCTATACGGATCAACTGAAACTGCTTTATTGTTATACATTGTTTGTGTAGAAGCATAGATGTGTTGGTAAACACAGCCAAGAAGAGATTTTAGCACTGGAGATTTCCTGAAACCTGGTTCCATGGGCATTTCCTGAAATCCGGTTAATTATCGAATTAGAATGTCTTGAGCCTTGTGTTTTTTGTTACTATTTGCTGGTGATGAGCCATCGCCACTTGGGTCAATCTTCATTAGAGCCCCGTTTTGAACTAAGCATTTTACAGTTCAATTCCAACATATAGAACCGGGAAAATTTCAGTGCTGACCATAGGAGATATCCATTACTGCAAAACAAAATTCGTAGTCTCGTGGGGCAGATTCATTGTTGTTTCGAAATGCTAGGAAAAGAATGTTGATCAAAAGAACGCCTGAGCACGCAAGACAATGCTTAGAAACGATAGGAGCAGAATTTAAGTGCTATCTTCCTCGTTGGAGGTAAACATCATGTATATACAAAGAATGTTATACACTTCACCTCTGCAAAACAAATTGAACGCCCGAGATGGAACTAGAGAGCGCGCTCTGCCGAGAAATAGGCAGAATCGAAAGACATGTTGCAAAGCCTTCCTAAGCACATTGAAAACCTTTACTTGACATGCACTAGCCCCCTCCAGATAATTAGTTTCAGCTGTGTTCATCAAGTGGATACTCATCGTCAGGTACCATGGCACCAAACAGTCATATGTGCCAAAAAATTTCAGCTGCAGGATCAGTGCACGCATGATTAAGCATCAGTGCCATTCAAATTTTGTGAAATTTTCGGACTCCACTGAATAGCTGTTTCATGTGATACCCATAGGTGCTCCAAGGCAAAAAAATTTTTTTTACCCTTTTTGATACCGCTAAATGATGGTTGGGATGAACCAAGAACATGAAAACTGTTTACAGCATACCACAGCAGACTTGGGAGATGGTCAGGATGGATGGCCATTTCAGTAGGAGGAAGAGGATTTTCCTGAACCCCTGGCTGCTCACATGTAACTGTGCCCCGGTGACGATTGAGGAATCATCGTCAGACTCGACTGGTTCCGTGTAGACATGAGAGAAACGCTTCCAGGATCCAAACGGTTCAAAGTACTTGCTGTCATATGGTTCTGGAGTTCGGTTGTTGTATGGGTCATCCTGAAGCTGCAGAATTTGAGGTAGAGAGCATAGATGCTGAAGATGGATAGCCAACATGTTACTTTTCTTTCCTTCAAGATACAACCGCAGCCCAGTAACAGGTCTTTCACCCACATCAACCTGTATCAAATGTCACAGCACATGTTATGCAAGGAAACGACATGAATGCAAATTCTCTTCAAAGTTCAAACACCCACGCCGTTTCAGCTAGTCTGTAACAACTAACAAGGTAGACTCAATCAACAACCCACGAGGACATATTAAGTCTAAACACACAAACTCTCTATTGCTACTTACAATGCATAAAGTATAAACCAACAAAGTTCTGAAGATCACAAGAATACCCATACCATATTAGTGCAGACATAGAGCCTCGGTCCCATGAAACTTAAAGGCAAAGATGCACTACTCTGTTTTTTCCTCTGAGGGCCAAGGGGGAGGTCACTGTACACTGGTGCCCACTGCCTTGGTAGCTGGAACTCCAAAAATTGGTGAAGCTCTTCAATTGGGGGCTTATCTGCGATAAATTGTATAAATCAATCATCTGGCTTTTAGGACATTTCTACGTCAATTATTCCCAGTGACATAACATAAACCTACTAGACAGATTCCTGTATAACGCAATTCACTTGTTTCTTTCAAAGACATTTGCAGTGTTTCAAGTGCCTAGGAAGGCAAACTATGTCATTATTGCCAGCTATTCAGAGCACCTAGTGACACACTAAATGAAAGGTATGTATGAACAACATGGCAATCCAAGGATTGTAGAGTATGCATAGCACCATATCCATTGCAAAATGGTTTAGGCCTCCTCAATTAAGTTATGTAGAGTGTGCTGAATACTAGTAGCAACTTCATAACATGACTAACAAGGAGCTAAGAAAATGAATTAAGAAAGGATGCTCTATCACATGAAATGAACAGTGAGATACAAACTTACAGCGTAGGTACAGATTAATTGCGTGATTCAGAAACCCACAGCCAGGTACTCCGTTCAACAATGAAGTAATAGGTAGAAAGGACATCGAGATGACATCAGGTTCAAATTGAACAGTGTTTATCCATTCACCGTGAGGCATATCTTTGTCCCATTCCCTTCCACCTCTCCGCTTAACCACCATCACCAAGTCCTGAAATATATATACATAAATTTAGCTAATATTGTATGAACAGGAACAGGTGTTAAGCATACTTCACAGGGCAGAAAAATCAATACCTCCTTCGAGCAGTAAGAACTTGATGGGCTTGATTCCACAAATCTTAGTCGTTGCTCTCTTGCATCATTCTGAACAGGATGTTGCATCAAATTATTAGCAAGTCGCCTTTAAAAAGATAACTAGAATTGATCGGCATGCAGTTTTCACATACTCAACAGGGTCATTTATCAACACTTCAATTTAAATATTTACAGTAAGGTTTACAAGCAGATTTTGTATATGGTTGCATGCTGATTATTTGAAATTCATCATCAAATGACCCCCCATCTCCTAATAAAATGGAAGGGCCAAAAACCACAGAAAATGCAGAGTACAAAAGCACCTTATCCTTCCCATATGCATCCTTGATATTCATATCATACTGTCCGTTTGCATCCAAAAATCTCCTGTCTGACATGTCCTTGAGTCGTTTCTGAACAACAGCTGGTTGCAAGCTTGACGAATGCTGTTGTTTGAGATAAATAACGTCTTTCCCTCCCATTTTTACACCAACAACTATGTGAGTTCCAAACTTGTCGATGAACCTGGAATGTGAAGCAACACAAATCGAAGTTGAGGAACAACACCAACTCATATCTTCCTTGGTGATGACTACTCATACTAAGAAACTCAGAAGGGAAAAAAGTGTGTGTAGGCAAAGCAGCATCTGACATAAATAAGGACCAATGGTAGCATTAGAATCACAAACTGGTACTCCGACCTACCAACTTTCCAATTAATATGAGTTGCCTGACAAAGATTCTATGCTACTATAATTTTCTAATTTCTACAGCAGAAATAATCACAGTTTGGTCTTATGGCAGCACAAGAAAAGAAGTCGTCTAACCTTGCCAGCGCAGCAGGATCCCAGGTTGAAGGCACTGCTTGAGTAACATGATCACGCAGTAGAATACGAGACTTAGATAGCGCAACCGAATACAGGGAAATGTACCAGCCATCGAAAGCAAGTGACTTGGTGCCAGCCGCATCTTTCTGCCAGCAGCCAGAAAAATCAAACATGCTATTGAACATGCCGGACGGAATTTTCCCAGTCAACGAAAGCTCCCGGTTGAACTGCTCAGACATCTGCAGGAATACATTTCTTGGCTCAAAAACTGGTAGCTACACATCTAACAGACTAACGACAGTAGATTTGAACAGTCAACTAATAGAATCCCCCAAACAGGAACTGAAGCTACAAACGCAAAGCGAAGGGACCTGCTGAAAGGAGAGGACATCGGAGCGAAACCGCGTCCGCTCGCCCTTGTCGCACTTGATGGACTTGGGGACGGCGGCGACCTTGATGCCGCCGGGGAGCACGACGTCCTGGGCCTCATCGTGGCTGAGATCAATGAGGCGCGCCTCCGGGTCCGCGAGCCTGCCCTTGCAGTACTTGAGGCGGACGTCCGAGACGACGTCGTAGCCGCGGCCGATGGCCGCTACGGCCGCTTCCGCGGCGCCCTGAGCCGAGGCCTTAAGCGCCATTCCCGACCATCAGACAGCCGGGAAACCCTAAGGGGAATGCTGCCCGACTCTTCGATTCTTGATGAACCCGGAGCAACTCCAAGCGCCAAAGGCTTGAAATTTGAAGAAGCCCTGCCCTCCTTCCTGGCTAGCTCCGCTCGGGGTTTCTGAGGCCGAGACGACGGAGTAACCAACCTCTGGAAGATTTCCGCAGCTCACTCGCCGGGCTAGAGCTCCCTGCAACCTTGAGCGGCGACTTGTGGATTCGAGGCAGGCAGGTGAACGGAATTCAGCAGCGGCGAGCTGGGCGAGCTCGATGCAATTCAGCGACCCCTGAGGTGAAAAGTTGAGGATGCGTGAGCTGATTTCGCGCGCAGGAGCAGATTGCGGCGGGAATTCGGTGGCGGCTGGCGACGCGGAAGCGGAAGAGAGGAGAGGGGGAGGAGGTGCGTGTGGCAGGAGGACAAGCAATAAAGTTTGGCCGGCCCGCCGTGTCCTCTTGCTCTTTCTTCCCTTTCCATTCCATCCCATCTGGTTTGGGATTTGTTGGGGTCAAACACACACGCAGAGACTGACGGAGGGGTTGGTTTGGTTGGTCATCGCCCAGTCACACATTTTTCCTTCTCATCTCTCTGTCTTTGGCCTTGGCCCCTTTTGTGCTGTTTCTAGCAAGAACACTTGGCAAAGGTGTCGCCTTTTTTCTTATTGTTTTCTTTTTGCTTTTCATGCTGAATAGCTGTTTCTGCAAGTTGGAAACTTGGAGCTGCTGAATTGTATTCATCAACTGAATTTGTACTGCTTGCTAGCTTTTGAGCTTGGGATTTGGCCCACCGGTTCATGTCATTCTTTATTTTGGTTTGTGGAGTCCAATTGGATCGCAAGAACATTCATACGAGACGTTTCTGATTTCCTCTGAATTCGTACAGACAGATATGTACAGTATGTGGCCACGCAAAATTTATCTGACCCGGCCCACAGCTGTAAAATATGCAATACAGCGAACGGGAGGAACGACGGTTCATGCTTCCAAACTTTATTTATCCAGACTTTGCGAATTTGAAATACACTTCTCACTATATGATCATGAAGCCAGCATACAGAATCACAGAGGGGATATAATATATGCTTCTCAGCTCAAGGTCTGATTATTCGCCAGTTCCTGGGATGGATGGCCGAGCAGCATGATGCCGGATCCCATCTCAACCCACTGGCATAACAAAGAATAGGTTGTACACACAGCTTCAGGAGCATTTGGCATTCCACACTAGCTACACCGCCTTGATCGGCGTCCTGGCGCTCGAAGGGATGTTGCCGCCAAACTTATCCACCAGGATCTTGAAACACGGGACTGAGATGGTGTACAGCACGCCCAGGACAAATGGTGCGGCGATCAGCCATCCAAGCATCTGTTGTCAACAATGGCAGTGCTCCTATGTCAGTGTCACTACAAATGAAGAGTAAAGCAATGCTCCTATCCTATGAATGAGTAGAACTGATGGCCAGAAAGCTGTTCACTAACCGCATGGACTATGCTGAACAGGACATCCTTAGAGGCATGGCCGGTGAGGACATTCTTCAATGCGTCCGCCGTCAAGGGGAAGTGCCCGCTGCCCATGACTGCTTCTCCCAAGCGCAGGAAAGGGATGATCAAGCTGCAGAAATGGAATCAGAAATTAGCACTGCCGAATGCATCAAGACAAGTCTCTGAAAAATTCATGGGGTACCTACAAATCAACTAAAAACATGACGGATTACAAATCGACACAATGGTGCTTGGTATATTTGCATCCAAATCATATATCCCAATGGAAGTGTAAAGCCAGGGTAAGCAGATGATTGATCCAGTACAGAAGTTGATGAATGATTCATTCAGTTAAATTCAAAAGAGTCTGGGGTTGAGCTAGGCCTTTTTGGTGTGGTCAAGTTATAAATTTTGTATGAAAGGAGTTTCTAGGATCTCATTTACCTTTTCCTTCCTACCATAGTCTGAGACTTTATGGTTAGCTGGAAACAACAATCGGTTCGAATGATGCAAAACTCTGCTAGCTTTCAGTAAAGTTGGGCAGGTTTGCCTTTGGTAGAAAAACTCAATCACCGTAGTATGAATAAAAAACTGATTTCAGATGGATCATGCTCTTGTAAAGAAGCAACTAAAGCTATGCAAGACTGTTTCTTGAATCAATCAGTAGCATACTATTTACAAGGCAGTGATCTTGTGGCGAATCAGACGATAGGACAGCGACTGTGTGTACCTTAGCTCAATAGGAGTGGCGGCCAAATTTAGAACCATAACAGTAACAGCATTGCAACGGCTTCCCAACATTGCTACAGCAACACCACCAAGAATAACAGTGGTCCCTGCAATAACAAAAGGCTCAAGGATAAATGATGATGCTTTGAGGAACATATGATAGATGTAATGATGCCTACTTTTGCCCAAACAGTCATATGTGCCAAAAAATTTCAGCTGCAGGATCAGTGCACGCATGATTAAGCATCAGTGCCATTCAAATTTTGTGAAATTTTCGGACTCCACTGAATAGCTGTTTCATGTGATACCCATAGGTGCTCCAAGGCAAAAAAATTTTTTTTACCCTTTTTGATACCGCTAAATGATGGTTGGGATGAACCAAGAACATGAAAACTGTTTACAGCATACCACAGCAGACTTGGGAGATGGTCAGGATGGATGGCCATTTCAGTTTTACGAGAAGAATTGGGAGAATGAAATGCAGGGAGAAGATCCTTACCGCATATTGGAAAGATTCCAATGGTGACTCCAAGGGCAGCAGAGAAGGCCAGTTGCTTGGGTTCTGCTCCCCTGCACGGCATTCCAACAGAAGCTTGTAAACAACTCCAACAACGGGTGAAATGGATGCGGATGATGCAGAGACAATGGGGACATTTCCAAACTGAATTGAATTGAAAGGCAGTAGCAAAGGAAATGGATGCAAGCACATGTACTTATTTATTCAGGTAGGCGCTCCACTGCAGGATGCATTAGCTATTGCAACTGAATCAAACGAAAGAATAAGCGCAGCAGATGTAATAGAAGAGTACTACCTTCTGATGACCTGCAGCACGGGATCAAAAATCTTGTTCTGGAGCCATGGCAGGACGCCAGTCCTGGTAAGAAAAGACCCCATTTGATTAAGCTGGGGGCATCCCCTATTCCCCTTCTCCGTGTGAGGGTTCACGTTCAGCTGAGGGGTGGGAGCAGGCGAGCGGCAGCGCCAGAAATGAGGGAAATGGTTCGAATCGAAAGCACTCCACCCCGCAGCAACAACCTGGATTCCATGACAAAAGGAGAAGCCTTTGGATTTTGAACAGGGGACTCGCCTCACGGAGAAGATTCCTCCGCAGAAAAGAATCCGAACAAGCCGGGAGGGAGGGAAGAAAGAAAGCGCTATCCTTACCAGCAATGGATCGCAAAGGAGAGATCGGCGGAGCACGCCTCCGGCGATGGGCGGACGTACGGGAGAGGGAAGAGAGGAGGTCAGGAGGAGTGGGAATGGAGGAGAGCGCCGGGAATGGATCTGGTTGTGGCAAACTGGCAGCCAAAAGTTGCGGGGAAAGGAACATCAGGTGGAGTGAAGATCCTGCAAACAAATTTTTAAAAACAAATTTTAAAAAACAAAAAACGCAAAACTGGGCTCTGCTTCTGACTTTGGATACCACGCACCGTCCATCCTTTGCAAACAATCAAAAGGCGACACGTGTACACATCGGTGTTTGTACGAGGACGACATGTTCATTAATGGTTTTGCTTTACTATAAGCATGGATGGTTGAAAAGGCTTGCGTTTACCGATCTATTTTAACGTCAACATCTTTCCATGATTTTGCCATTGGGAGTGAAGAATCTTTCGTGCTCTTTTTTACAGGGCAAGAGAATCTTTCGTGCTTGAGATGGTGGCCACAACATACAAGAGGTTGAAAAAGAAATAAGAGACATGTGGGGATTAGATTATACTTCATTTTTTTTTTAAAAAATGAAGGAACTATCCATTGGGAATGTGATTTCCATGTGTAGAAAACTCAAGCAGAAACCATTGTCTTGGTGAATGTTACTGAAAGTGCATCTAGGCACTTAATCAATTTTGGTGATTAATGACTATAGAAATTTGGATATAATGCTTTGAATGAGATGTGCAGGTGCAACACAAAAAGAAAAGTGGGAGAAATGAGAATGGATGGTACCCAACTTCGATCTAAAAGTTTATAGAAGATCTTGAAGGTTTAATTTTTCAAATAGGCCTTTATGATTTGAGTTTAGGACCACCGTACTATCAAGAGGAACAAGTAACTGTGGAATCATGTGACTCTGATGCTCTTACACTCCCTCTTACCTATCTCATAGCCTCAGCACCAAAAACTCCGAAGATTCAATTAAATGGAATCATGTGACTCTGATGCTCTTACACTCCCTCAAACCTATCTCATAGCCTCAGCACCAAAGATTCAATTAAATTGGTTTCTGTCGGAAATTTCCGGTCCTTGTCGGAAATTTCCGCTGCAACGTCGGACATTTCCGATGATTGCCGGATATTTGGTCTGTTCTGTTGAACACCGGAAATCTCCGGTGTACTGTGTAAATGTCTGGCAAATGCGACGGACATTTCCGGTGATTTGTCGGAGATTTCCGTCATAAATCCCCCCAACGGTCATATTAATGGTGAGAGCTATAAATACCCCCTCATATGCCTCATTCTGGCTCTCTTGGCCTCCTTGACGAACCCTAGCTCTCTCAAAGCTCTCAAGTGCTCTCCCAACACTCCTTGCTTCGATCTCCTAGCTTGTGGTGGTGTGTTGGTTGAGAGATTTGAGCTAAGTGATTCAAGCTTCATTCTTTCTCACTCTTGAGCATCAAGTTCGTGGTTCTTGTGGTTCTTGTTTGTTACTCTTGGGGATTCATCCCCTAGACGGTTAGGCGTCACCAAGAGCATCCAATCAAGCTTGTGGACTCGCCTTGGAAGTTTGTATCACCCCATCCTTCGTGGATTTGCAAGTAAGTGAGCTTAGCACCTTTGTGGTGACTAAGTAGAGGAAAGTGGCTTGAGGTTGATAAGCCCGCCTTTCGTAGGCCCTCAACGGAGACGTAGCTCCTTTGTGGAGTGAACTTCGGGTTAAATTTTGTGTCTCTAGTTGTTGTTCTCATTATTGCCTCTAATTCCCCTATAGTTCATATTGTTCAAAGCTAGTTCATATCCTTTATTGTTCGATCTATCATTCTGTGTAGTTGCTGTGTATATCTTCTACTTCAGGGCACCTACAACTTACAATTGAACACTTTGATTCATACACTTTGTTGTCTTTACTCCGAAATTTGCATTATTGTCATTTGGTCGCCTGTCACCGGAAATCTCCGGTAGTGACCGGAAATTTCCGTCATTCTAGCGGAAATTTCCGGTAGCTACCGGAAATTCCGGCAGAATTAATTTGTTGTGGAGTGGTTTGTGATATTTTTCAGGAACGCCTATTCACCCCCCTCTAGGCCTAGTGTTGATCCTTTCAGTTACGCTGTAATGCTGATAGGTTTTGCAGCCATACACAACAACTGCTCTGCTGAAAGAAAAACACTGTTGGGTGAAAACCATCCAGCCGAACGGGACGAACATTCGCCAGGTATACATTCGCGCGCAGAAACAAATAAAAATACAGGGCAATGAAGAGCAGTGTAGTATTAGTTCTCCTCTCTTCAAGCATTAAAAACCAGCTGCAACTGTAGTTTGCGTGATGGAGTTGCTGATGACGACCGGCTAGCTCTCTTCGTCCACAACAATGCTTGCTCCTGAACCGATCCCAAGCTCCATCAGAGAAGACGTGTCCTCCTCCAGGAGTTGTGGCAGTGGGCATCCCTGCTCCAATCAACACGGGAATTATCGTACACGACTTTTTATAAGGGCATGTTTGGTTCCTAGGACTAAAACTAAGGGAGTAAAATTAGTCCCTTAGAGACTAAAATTGCTGTTTGGATCCCTAGACTAAAAGGAAATAAAGTTGCTTTAATGGCTTGCGCAAAGACTATTTTACCCATGGACTAAAAGGGAACACGTGGGGCTGGTGGGTGGGGGGAGTGGTATCCAGTGGAAAAGTGGTGGTTTTAGTCCCTATAAGCTCCTCTTGTGGAGCCAAAGAGTTTTAGTCCCTTTTGAAGGTTTTAGTCCCAAGAGTTTGGATCTTTAGTCTGTTTTAGACTAATTTTAGTCCGTTTTAGTTTTAGTCCGTGGAACCAAACACCCCTAAATGAAAGATACAACTCTAAACCGTTATGGTTACATCCAATCCATACCTCTTCCTCAAGAAATAGTTTCACTCTTATGTCCTTCAGTTTAAAGAAGCTCTCGCACAACAATTTCAACTTCCCAACCTGCCACACACAAATTTGATTGTTTAGGCACCGCTTTATATAGATACACACAACATAGCACCATAAGCCACACATCAATTGTTGAACTGCTAAAAAAACAGATCGCGCAACAACCAGAAACCATGTTCGACCACCATTGCAACATGCGACTAAAACCTCCGAGGAGAGAGCAAACGACAGAACGATAAATTGAGGATGGGCAAGTAGTACCAACTACCAACAAGTACTCACAGTAGTCATAGGAGGCAGCTTCTTTGTCAATGGTTGCTTTTCACCCATAGATGGCCCCACACATTTCAAAGTGACACCTGGATGCAAGGTACAAAAAATGACCCCACTTCTTTCCTGCAGAATTATATTTTTGTCTAAATTATAGTTCAAGGTCAGTACTTATAAGACCAGAAGCCATCTTTTGTGGGCCTGATGTGCTTGAAGGTGGCTTCTCGTCTTCAATACCATGAAAGGCCTTGAGTTCAGCAAATCTGCACCGACAATATTTTGCTATTTCTATAATCAATTAATCACCGGTGATGCAATAATCCGATATCTGTTGCATGTACATTAAAATGACAAATGAAGCCAGGCAGCTCAAACAATGATTTAGCTATACACGACCAGTGATGCAATAATCAGATATCCTGATTGGATGAAATGACACCCATAAGATCCTCTTAGTCACACATCACATAGGCACACGACCAACTGGTGCTCTCGATACACAAGATCATGGATATTGATTCTACTGAAGATCAAAAAGATGCACTGCACTATGATGCATTAACTGAATTTACTCTTTTCAGCAAAGAACAAAATCATAAAAAAAACAATGGAATATTTCTTCTGTAGGTCATGTTGTGTTCGAATATAAGATTTAAAAACCTAAGAGAAATATCCCCACAAACCTACCTAGGGTGCAGCCGTTTGATCTCTTCTGGGTCATTTGATTCTGGTTTTCCCATAACAAGGCGAACATATCTGCAATGTCACAGCACAAGAATCAGAACTGTAATGCTACTTTGGGAAATGCAATCAAACATGTTTTTATCATAGAAAAACTGTATCTAAGTATTTAGTAATATTTTCTCAGAGAACCCAGAGAAAAATCTGCAGTTAGCAGAGGTAAAAACACCTCTAAATTTCCATTTAATCCAATCTGATCCCCCAACCAAGGTTGACTAGCCATATAAATCAAAGAGGCCCTAAATACCAAAGAACAGGAAATCATCTACAGGAACAAAAGGATTACTGACCGTATTTCTGATTCCCTCCGTTCACGTGGGCTTACCTAGATATGCAGGAAGGATTAAGGGCGTCATATATCTGTACATTGTATTGTGCGTTCTCAAAAAAAGCATCCAGGAAGTTGTACATACCTCACTGCCATTTAGTATTTTTACTTTTCCTAGTCGAGCAATAAGCACAAACCGGGGAGCACCACCCTTGGCAGGATCGGCTATAGGATTATCAGAAAGCCTGACATCCTTTAAAGAATAGAAATCAGTATGGTCACATTAAACAATAAGATTCCAAACTAAGGGTAAATCCGTGAATCCAGCTCACCCTTAAACTTGGGAAGAGGTTAAGAGAATCAACTGAAGAAAAGTCATCGATCTCATTAGATCCTGAGACACGTAAAAGTCAGCATTAGCCAGCATATTCAATTTTTCAGCAAATCCAGTGTAGTACATCAGTCAAATAGAATTATGATAGAATGTTATGATAACAACAAAAAAACAACCCTCACAACAGGCATACCTAACAAAAGGACTTGCAGATTTTCAAATGGCACGGCAGATGCATCATCAAGAGGTACATGTGATGGAAGATTAGATGGATACTTTACATGCTTGATCCTGTTTTTGTTCAAATATAGTTGTTCCAAACTGGAGAAACAGGGGGAAGAAATGACCAATATTCATATTTCATAGTGCTAAATCAAATGTGAAGGTATAAATCAAAATACAGGGGGAAAACATCATTATTTCAACTTTTACCTTTTTAAATAAGACAGTTTCACAATTTCATCCCATGAATCAATGTGATTATCTTCCAAATTTAAGAGCCGCAATGTACTGAAACCTTGCACAAATTTTCCATCTGGAGTCTGCATGAAAGAAGGAAACACTGTTAGTTGTATAAAATGTGAAGTCAGCGTACACTTGCTGAAACAAGAAAAGCATGCACTCAAAAAAATTGGAAAGGATAATCCATTTAAAATATATCACATTGGCAGTTAACCAGGTTCAAGCCTCCAACAACATCTACAATATGGCTTTTCTATAGCCACCGGACGCAGCTGAGGATAAAAGCAGGACATGTTGCAATAGACATGAAGCACATGGAAACAGAGGAATAGAAAGTACTAACCATGACCATCTTTAGCTTATTCGACATCAGATGGAGTTCGTTGAGACATGTAAATGATACTTTAATTTTTTCAACCTGTTCGACATAAGTTAGTCAACTTATAATGTGATTGGCACCAACTAAGAACTCAAAGTGACAGGAATTGATATATACCAGTTCCCATGTTACTCCGCAGTTGTTGAGAACCAAAATACGGATTTTCTCTAGCATTGGACTTTCTATGACATCATTCTCCATGTTATTATTTGTCAAATTAAGAACTTCCAGAGATGTCAGAGCTTGACAAAGAGCCGATATATCCTGAGAGTGAGAGTGAGAATGAAATGCATTAGCAAAGGGATATGCTGCAGACATTTGATAGTATGCCTGCTTAGGTACACATAGCTAAAGAAGAAATGCATTAGCACAGGGATATGCTGCAGACATTTGGTAGTATCACCAACATTATTTATCTGGCTGTTCCTATCTATAGAGCCACATTCATTATATCTACAGTAATTGAAATTACAAAAATCATTCGGTGAGAATTCGTACTTGCCATTGCGAGAACAGATTTCCAGTTAGATCAAGAAGTCTGAGATCTGAAACAAAAAAAAACTGTCAGAACTGAGAAAACATAGACTTTAGTACGAATGGTGGACAAACTAGCGAGTCTCCAAAGAAAAACTGGATGTAGAGCTGTCAGCTCCAGTTGGCACAGTGCGTTGTGGCTCATTCAACAATAGCAAGTAAAATATTCTAGAAAAAACTATAGCAAGTAAAATGAAGAAGAGTACAGTATCATGTAACGAATTTACTTACTTGGAACCAAACTCTTGAGTTCATCTGGCGGTCCAATTGAGCTTACTCCCATGTAGGAAACTGATGCACTGGTGAGATCGTTGAAGTTCTTGAGCTTCTCCTGAACCTTGTTCTGGCCAACAAATTCAACTGACACACGCTTCTGGCTTGTTGAGAATACATACATTTCATCTGAACACAGTAAACCATGTAATCAGGGACTAATATCAACGAATTCAACAAATTGTGATGATGCCTGTGCAGACACAGCAGGAAATGCCATGCTGCTCGTTTAGAAAATTTGTAGTCATCTGAGAGGGAGGGAGGGAGAGCATTGCTGCATCAAAGAAACGAAAACGTGAAGGCAAATTGAGCAAGGCGTCGGCGCGCGGTACACTAACCTTGTTCCTCCTTGGTGAAGTCCTCGACGCGGTACCGGAGGCGGAGCACGTCCGGGAGCGAGATCCCTTGGCTGAGCGCGGTGGGGCGCGCGAAGGATGCCGAGCGCTCCCCCGCGGCGACGAAGTACCTGCGGCCGGCGACCGATCCGTCGTGCCGGCCGCCGGCGCCATCGTCCCAGTCGACGCCGACCCAGTCGCCGGCGTGCCCCTCTACGGGGCCCAGGTAGCGCACCGTGCCTACCCGGCGGGGGTCGCCGGCGGCGTGCACGCGCTGGCCCAGGCGGAAGCCGGCGGCGGCGGCCATGACTGGGGGATCACTGGTTGGTGTGGAGGCGGCGGAGCAAGACGACGACGGCCGTG
>OAMR01000002.1:5030268-5042275 GCA_900205405.1 Echinochloa crus-galli | reverse complement strand
TCTAGATGTGTATAAGAGACAGACGCAATACAGTCCACATTAACCAATTCTATTCTCCTACAGTTATAGCATCAGTCTTATCTGAAATGTTGAGGTTGCTTGATTTCTGTTGTTGCAGATATGTCCTCTACTGCATTTATTGAGCCCCTCCCTGTTATTGATTTTGTCGCTCAGCTTCTTAACAGAGACATCTCAGTTAGACCATTATCTGATTCTGATCGTGTGAAGGTTTGATTAATTTCCTTAAAATTATTGATAGAAACTTTGGTATATGCTTGGTCACTTCCACCACTATTCTCCCTTTGTAGATTAAAAAAGCCCTACGAGGTGTGAAAGTTGAAGTCACACACCGAGGAAACATGCGAAGGAAGTACCGTATATCTGGCCTCACTTCACAAGCAACAAGGGAGTTATCGTATGTGCATGTTCCCTAGCTTTGTATGGTTTGATAGTGCAAGGATAATGCGCTGACATGATTTCGCTGATTTTCCTGCTGTAGATTCCCTATTGATGATAGTGGTACCGTGAAGACTGTGGTGCAATACTTCCTGGAGACCTATGGCTTCAGTATTCAGCACACCACTTTGCCTTGCTTGCAAGTGGGCAATCAACAAAGACCAAATTATCTGCCTATGGAGGTTAGTGTCTTAACTGTTTCTATTGCAATCGATGTATTATACTATGTTTACCTGTCCATATGATTATACAGCTTTAGTATGCTCTCATGAGGTGATAATGGTTTGAAATACCAGGTCTGTAAGATAGTTGAGGGACAGCGTTACTCAAAACGACTCAATGAGAAACAGATCACTGCTCTACTGAAAGTGACTTGCCAGCGTCCTCAAGAGCGTGAGAAAGATATCCTGCAGGTGATTGCAGATCATACTTCTTTGTTTGATTTTGGCGTAGTAGTAGATGCGCAGGAGCAACACTAGCTATAGCAGTGCATTTATACATATACATTTTACGAAATGATAGTTACTTGATCAGTAAGTTATTCATGAAAAGAAAACTTGTATATCCTGGTGAAGAGTACAATTTATTTATTATTAAGAATTGTTGCTGTATATACAAGTGCATGGAACACTCTTTTGCTTTTGTTCATTTAATTAGCTTTTGCCTTCAAGAACATCATTTTGAACTGATGTTTAATCTCTTGTTTGCCGTACCTATTTTGATCAGACTGTGCATCACAATGCGTACTCCGAAGATCCATATGCACAGGAATTCGGCATAAGGATAGATGAGCGTCTTGCGTCTGTCGAAGCTCGTGTTCTGCCTCCCCCAAGGGTCAGTGAATTTCGATCTGTGGTTTAGCAGTTGATTTGCATCTTTGGGCATATTTTGACCTGGTATTCTACTTTTTGTGCAATAGCTGAAATACCATGAAAGTGGCAGAGAGAAGGATGTGTTGCCAAGAGTCGGCCAGTGGAACATGATGAATAAGGTATGGCTTTGTATTTCTATCCTGATAAATCAAGATAAATCCACCTCTTCATGTGAATTCCTTCAGGTGTAAATCAGTTATCCCCCTTATGAAAATATTAGAGGAGAAAGCTAAACATGGTATGTTGCAACCATTTTTTTAAATCGTATATTTACAGAAAAAAGGTAGGAAGTTAGCCCGGCAGCCTTGATTTAACTGCCACCCTTTGAAGCATGATAGCATGCTTTCAAGCAGTTGTCTGATCATTGCGTGGACAATACAATAATGAGATTGTTTACATAAGCTTGATAGCTGCTAATGACTAGTGATGTTTTGGCAGAAAACTACATATTGTTTGTCATCTCACAATTCCATGTGCTTGTGTATTTTGATGTGGAAATTTTCTCGAGGAATTTTGCATGATTTACTTGCAGAACTCAACTTTTAGTGTCACTCTGAAATTTTGCTCTTGTTTTGCCTTTCTTGCAACTATTCAATTGTTAATTTGCAACTAATATACCACTTTGCCACTAAAATTGGCCACTAAATAAAGAACCTGATTGACCTAGGATTAACTAGGTGCATTGTAAATAAGAACAGATAAGCACCCGAATTCAAGTCAAAGAGAACTTGAACTAGGGGTGCACACCCACACCTCCCAAGTCCCACCAACTGCGCTAGGCAATTTCTTTAGGTTATACCTGTATGGCATTCACATTATTTTAACCCAGATATAATCTATTTTAAATGTCTAGCTAGCCTACTCCGTTTTTGTTTTTCCCTGATTGATGATCATTGCACATTTGTAACTTGTGCCCTGCTTATTATTTTCTGTTCCTTTTTATGGTAGAAAATGGTCAATGGAGGTAGAGTTAGCAGCTGGGCATGCATTAACTTCTCACGGAATGTGCAAGATAATACTGCCAGGAGTTTCTGTCAAGAGCTGGCTCACATGTGCCAAATATCTGGAATGGTATGTATGCCATTCAGATAGAACTTCAATACGGCTGTCTGTTTGTCACTTTGGTTTTTAGTTGTGTTATCTGCCCTTCTATTCTCTCTCTTTAGGATTTTGCACTTGAACCTGTGCTGCCCCCGGTGACTGCGAGGCCTGAACATGTTGAACGGGCACTAAAGGGACGCTATCAAGACGCCATGAACATACTCAGACCTCAGGGCCGGGAACTTGACCTACTGATTGTAATACTGCCTGACAATAATGGTTCACTTTACGGTATGTTCTCTTCCAATAGGCTCTCAAGCAATTGCCCAGTGAATAAACTTCGTTATTAGTATTCTTTTGATCCTACCTCTGCCTACCCTAGAACACTGTTATGCATCAGCATCTCTAAAGTTAATTTTCTGAGCTGTGGATTTGTAGTACTTGGATTGGTCTCCCAGTGTTGTCTGACTAAACATGTTTTCAAGTCAAACAAGCAGCAATATCTTGCAAATGTTGCCCTTAAAATAAATGTGAAGGTATATCTTGCACTCCAACTTCTAATATTTGACTTTGGCACTCGACTCGTCTCTTACAGTTTTCCTACTTTTCAGGTTGGTGGAAGGAATACTGTGCTTGTAGATGCTTTGGCAAGAAGAATTCCCCTTGTCAGTGACAGACCGACCATTATATTTGGTGCTGATGTTACCCATCCCCATCCTGGAGAAGATTCAAGTCCTTCCATTGCAGCTGTAAGTGTGGCACTATTATAATAAAGCAAGACCAGAAGATCTGTTCTTTCTCAGTTGAATTTTCACTATTTATTCCTCACTATGTTCCTCCTTTCCTAGGTGGTTGCTTCTCAAGACTGGCCTGAGGTGACCAAGTATGCAGGATTAGTGAGTGCCCAAGCCCATCGCCAAGAGTTGATACAGGATCTTTTCAAAGTATGGCAAGATCCCCAAAGAGGGACTGTCACTGGTGGCATGATCAAGTATGATCTCTATTGAGATAAATAAAATCCATTCACTTCTCCATGTTTAAATCCTGATGTATCTATAATTTTTGTTGATTTTGCAGGGAACTTCTCATTTCGTTCAGGAGGGCAACTGGACAGAAACCCCAGAGGATCATATTTTACAGGTTCCTATCCTTGCATTGGCACATTTTCTGACTATGACTTCCTGTATATTAAACCATTCATATCACGTTCAGGGATGGTGTCAGCGAGGGACAGTTCTACCAAGTTTTGTTGTATGAACTTGATGCCATTAGAAAGGTCAACTTAATTTGAGTGCATTTGTTTACTAATGTTCTTCACATGTAATATTTCTCTGACCAACCTTGTGAAACTACGGATACAGGCCTGTGCATCATTGGAGCCCAATTACCAGCCTCCGGTTACTTTTGTAGTGGTCCAGAAGCGTCATCACACAAGGTTGTTTGCTAACAACCATAATGATCAGCGTTCTGTTGATAGAAGTGGAAACATACTGCCTGGTCAGTTCTTGATGCCTCATATTTTACTATACTTTGGGCTTAGTTGTATAATTTTTTCTTTTGGGGTAACAATTTACATTGTCTAATCTGAATTTCTGTAAACTGTTGTTGATTCTAAATATAGGCACTGTGGTGGATTCAAAGATTTGCCATCCAACTGAGTTTGATTTCTACCTGTGTAGCCATGCTGGCATTCAGGTTGGGTTTCCCTATATCACCACTGGATTCCATTTATTTGTTTTAATACACCACACGGTGGGATAAGTTGATTGCTGATTTTGGGGTGTCCTTTCAGGGAACAAGTCGCCCTGCACATTATCATGTTCTGTGGGATGAGAACAAGTTTACAGCTGATGGGTTACAATCTCTCACAAACAACTTGTGCTACACGTAATGTTTACTGCTCCATCTATCTGTTCTTTTGAATTGAACTCTTTCTGAAAGGCCTATTTACCAAAGACAGTATCAATATTTGCAGGTACGCTAGGTGCACACGCTCTGTATCTATTGGTAAGCAACTTGTCCTCAAGTTTATTTTCCTTCATGGCACACCCACCTTGGAGGTGGTGTGGTAATGTAAAACAGAATGCTGACAGTTTTACCCGACTGCTTGCAGTACCACCTGCATACTATGCTCACCTGGCAGCCTTCCGAGCTCGCTTTTACATGGAGCCAGACACCTCGGACAGTGGTTCAATGGTGAGCGGTGCTGCATCAAGCCGTGGGCCTCCACCAGGGAGTTCTCGCAGCTCCAGGCCTGGGAGTGTTGCCGTGAGGCCTCTACCTGCCCTAAAGGAGAATGTGAAGCGCGTCATGTTTTACTGCTAAGATTATGCTGTCCTGCTACTTTGAGCCAGCAGTATCCTACCTCTGCCTACCCTAGAACACTGTTATGCATCAGCATCTCTAAAGTTAATTTTCTGAGCTGTGGATTTGTAGTACCTATAATATTTAAACTGCTTGTGGTGAGTTTGTACTCTGAAGTTTGGTCTAGTTGAACCTGGTTTGTAAGATAATAATTGACTTTATTTGAACCTGATTTGTGAGAATTATTTTGACTTATTTGAACCTGGTTTGTTAAAGAAATATCTGGACTTGTATTTATCTGCGAACATGGTCTGATTGATTGGTCGGTGCTGGTTTGACAAGTAACCTTTGATCCTGCGGTATGGGGGAGATATGCAAGTAGTACGCACGAGGCACCGTATGCGTGTGCGGTTTAGTTGGAACCTGCCAGCGTAAGAAAGAAGGTGAGTGGTGGTGATCTCGTTCAACTTGCATTTCGGGTTTGCCTCGATCACCAAATGGTATTACTCAGGACACTCAGCAGACATCCAAAGAATATGGACTTATTCAATGTTCATTTCCTACTTGTTGCGGGCAGAGACAATTGAGTTCGACAGTGAGAAACAGCGGGGCTCGAACTCCGCGCCTTGTGCAATGCGATGGTGATAAAAGATTATGGTGATAAAGATTATCACTGTATAGTGTACAAGAAGAATTTAAGGCTGGATTTATTTCCTTCTTTCTAAAAAATACTAATGTACAAGAAACAGGAAGATGTGGTGGGGGAAAGGATGTTTCCACCCAACAAAGGAGGAAGTGTCGGTTGTTTACACTTGCATCGGTCAGGGGTGACGTCAGCGTCAACTTCAATCATCATGTGTAGCCGTTTCAATTGTTTATGTATGCAATCATAATCATATCTACGGTATATGTGCTGCATCATGTTCTGCAGTGGCAGTGGCAGCTGCTGAGCTAGGCCTTGTTTAGATGTTAGAATTGGGAGGTTGAATTTGAAAGTAAGATGTCACTTCGTAATCATTGCGCTATTGTAGCATTTCGTTTGTATTTGTAAAAAATTATTCAAAAATTGATTAATTAGGCTCAAAATGTTCGTCTCGTAGAGTACAATAAAACTGTACAATTAGTTTTTGATTTCATCTACATTTAATACTCCATGCATGATATGACATTTTGATGTGATGGAGAATTTTATTTTTGCATAATGCATTTGGCGAGTCCATGGTGTTCCAAAAATATCTCGTCTGACATCTCATGATACGGTCGTTGTCGGTTAGTCTCGTTTGACTCGTGATCTTACCAAGCAAGCAATTGCAATAGCCGCCGGCATGGCCCAGGGGAGCCGAGCTGCCTGCCTTTTCCTCCTTCCTTCCTGGCGGCTGCTGCCTCTGCTTTTGCTCGTCTATCTCCCTGATCCATTCACGAATTAATCTTTTCGTTTCTCATGGTCCTCCCATGTTCATTGTGCCATTTTTAGAAATAGCACGAGGAGGGCTCGGGCTATTTGATCCATATTTTCTACTAGTAGCAGGATTGAGGGCATGCAGTCCAATGCAAGTATAGCTCCAGGAGATGAAATTTCATATTCATATGCCAACTAACTAAAAGACCAAGTATATTTCGAAGTTTATGGATAGATCCCTTGGTTAAAAATATTCTCCTTATATTATTAAATAGCCTTTTTGAATTGTTAGAGGTGGCTTTTCAATCACTGCTTAGAAATAAGAGTCTACACGATGGCCGGACCAAAAGGGTGTAAGGAAAACAATGCATTCTCATTTCTATATCAGAGCTCATGAAAGTCAAAAGTGAATTTCTAAAGGGACAACTTTAGGGAGACACATGATTGGGTGATAAGCCATTGAGTGGGCAATATCAAACACTATACAAAGCTCAATTAATGAATATAAATTGTCTAAAGATATGGAGCTAGGCTTTCAGGTGGATCCTGTCCAAGAATTATTAAACGATTGTCTTCATACGTGTGTCATCAATAAAGCGCTCCCAAAAAAATAAAAAATATATATTTTGTACTTAGTAAGAAGACTTATTTTGATCATGGGAGCTTTGTTGAGTGTCGGAAGTATAACGGGAGCATATACACCATCTTTTTCTTAGGGCATTTCAAGGGGGTTTAACCTACATAAACTTTCGGGCTTGCTAGCGCCCGGACGTCCGACGGGACAAAAAAATCGGACGGTGACGTGACAAAACCCCAGCCAAGTATTCCTCCCGTTGGTACTGTAGCGCAGAAAAAATCCCGCCGCAACATGGCCATGATGTTGCATGCAACATGTAAAATTTTTTACAACATCCAAAAATAACGTATGCAACATCAAGAAATATTATCTGCATCATGAATAGTCAACGTCTGCAACATTAAAACAGTGTCTCACAGCACTCAGCCACGCACGGCAGCAGATAAAAAATTCGAATGGAAATGCAACATCCGGATGAAACACTTGCAACATGCATGCAAAACATATGCAACATCGCAACATCCCAAATCTATTTTTACAACATTTATATCAAACAGTTGCAACATTCTTTTAGAACATCCGAAACACGTGAAACATTCTGTTGCAACATGGAGCGAAACCGTAGAATATTCCAGATCTAATTTTCCAACATTCTCATCAAACAGCTGCAACATTCATCTAGAATGTCTGAAACACACGAAATACGCTTTTGCAACATGCAGCAAAACCCTAACAAAAAAAATTGAGACCGGAGGAAAAGGAGAACGGCGAGCAGGAGCACCGGAGCGGAGGAGATGGCCGGCGACGGAGACGGCGGCGGCGGCTGGCACCTGCGGAGCGGAGACGAGGGAGTCGCCGGCCTCGACACAGAGGAGGGGCGACAGCGGAGGAGCTAGACGCGCGGAGGAGCTCGACGTGGCGGCGGCGCCCATGGAGGAGCGGCGGCGCTCGCGGAGGAGATGGGTGGTGGTGGCGCAGGGGACACGGCGCGGCGGCGCTTGGAGCAACAGCGGAGACGACGGCGCGGCAGTGGCCGATGACAGCGGGCATGCGGAGAAGACCTGCGGCGGCGTGGAAGAGCAGGCCGGGACGGCGGCCCATCGGTGGAGGAGCAGGCGTGGTGGAGCTGACGATAGGCGTCGCGTGGAAGAAATGGCGTCGCGAGCTGGAAGGATAAGGTTTCTGCGGCGTTAGCGGCGGGCACGGCGTCCGACATATTCGTCTCGCGTCGGACGAACGGATTAAAGCATTCCCGATAAACTTTTGTTAGAGACTAGCGCCTGCAATTTTTATTACTTTTCCTTCTCCCCCTTAGCGCCTTGTGTGTAGCCTCTAGCATCACTCTAAAATAGTGATAATTAATTGGATGTTTTATCACCTAATTTTGGCTTATTCTCCCTAACACATTGTTTAATTATAGACCATATAGAGCCACATTGGAGCCCTACCAAGAGCAATCATTGGAAGATCTTCGCTGGTAGAGAATATAAAAACTCAGAAAACATGTAGGTGCTTGATAACAAATATTTATAAATGTGGCTGTTTTGAAATTTCCCCCTTGTTTTATTTTCCATTTTACTAGCTCAATATGGCAGACTGTGATGATGGACGATAACTTAGATGACAATACCATGACTGCCGAAAAATGATAGTTAAGAATATTACAATATTTATGAAGAGTACCTCATGTATTCAGGTGGCTGAAATCTTTATTCCCCGTTGACGTATTTTTACCGTTAATCCTTGTATGATCAGCTTGTGATTAATGGGCCTTAGGTTTTGATTTGCCTCAGTCAAATTGACCAGCAATTTCTAGCCCTCAGATTTTGATCCAATCATTTTTTTTGCGGAGTTAATCATTTTCAGGCACACTCCATTAATGCAAGCATTGTTCAGGGCACATATTGGTTCAAATTCTGAATATTACTGCAACAGTAGGAGGAGGACATACGCATAGCATGACAATTGATAAGTATGACAACCACTGGAGGTGGCGGCTATGGATGATTTGATTGGTATCAGGTTTTGTTTTACAGTATTATAATGAACAGAGGCTAAATGCATTTAATCCAAGATGCATAGTACGTTGGAACAGCGTCCATTATCGTTGACGTAATTGCTGGCTGCATATCTCTCCGCACAATAATTATACAATATGCTATCTTGAGAATAAACTAGTTGCAGGACTCAGCTAGTTCCAACTTTCTGGGTGCTATAAATGGAGGCTGCAAGTTTCTGCGCAGCACACCTCACCTGCACTGCATAAGCACCATTGCTCTTCAGGCAACACAAGCAAGTTCTTGGAAACACTGATCGTTTTAGATCAGAGATGGAGGCGAAGGCGATTCCTCTTCTGACGCCGTACAAGATGGGCGAGTTCGAGCTCTCGCACCGGGTGGTAATGGCGCCGCTGACGAGGCAGCGCTCCTACGGCAACGTGCCGCAGCCGCACGCCGCCGTCTACTACTCGCAGCGCGCCACCAAGGGCGGCTTCATGATCACCGAGGCCACCGGCGTCTCCGACACGGCGCAGGGCTACGCCGACACCCCGGGGATCTGGACGCCGGAGCAGGTCGCCGCGTGGCGCCCCATCGTCGACGCCGTCCACGCCAAGGGCGCCGTCTTCTTCTGCCAGCTCTGGCACGTCGGCCGCGTCTCCACCACCGCGTTCCAGCCCGGCGGCGCCGCCCCCATCTCCAGCACCGACCGCGGCGTGCCTCCCCAGATCAGCCATGACGGCCACAAGGAGGAGTTCTCGACGCCGCGGCGGCTGGAGACCCGCGAAATCCCGGCCATCGTCGCCGACTTCCGCGCCGCCGCGCGCAACGCCATGGCCGCCGGCTTCGACGGCGTGGAGATCCACGGCGCCAACGGCTACCTCATCGAGCAGTTCCTCAAGGACGGCGCCAACGACCGCGCCGACGAGTACGGCGGCGCGGTCGAGAACCGCTGCCGCTTCGCGCTCGAGGTGGTCCGCGCCGTCGCCGGCGAGGTCGGCGCGGGGCGCGTAGGCGTGCGGCTCTCGCCGTTCACGGACTACATGGACTGCCACGACTCGAACCCGGAGGCCCTGGCGGGGCACCTCGCCGGCGAGCTCGGCGGCGCCGGCGTGCTCTACTGCCACATGATCGAGCCGCGGATGGCGCTGGTGGAGGGGCGGCGGCGGATCCCGCACCGGCTGCGGCCGTACCGGGAGGCGTTCCGGCCGGGCACCTTCATCGCCTCCGGCGGGTACGACAGGGAGGAGGGGAACAAGGTGGTGGAGGAGGGGTACACCGACCTCGTCTCCTTCGGCAGGCTGTTCCTGGCCAACCCGGACCTGCCGCGGAGGTTCGAGGTCGCCGGCGCGCCGCTCAACAAGTACGACCGCGCCACCTTCTACACCTCCGACCCCGTCGTCGGATACACCGACTACCCGTTCCTCGCCGACGACGTCGTGCAGGCCTGATCGCCATCGATCGCCATTGTTCGTCGTGTTGCATCTTGCATTGCACGTACGACTCTGCTAGCTCTTCCATCGACCCGTCGTCGATCACCTTGTTTGCACTCTGCTTAATTATTTGGTTCTGTATGCCATGTTGCGAGTGGCGGGAGGTGTAAAATAAGCTAATAAGTTTGATCCGTGATTTTCTAAGAGGATTCTTGAATTGTCAGATTTTACATGAATGGCAAAAATTGTGCTCTTCTTAGCTGCTGCTATAATGTTGTGCCTGAACAAGCAGAGGAGGAAAAGAAAGAAACCGAATGAGTTCACTGAAAACGATTTTCAGAAAAATGTAACAAATAATGTGTGTTCTGAGAGTAACGTGTAAATTTGCACTGTTTTTTTTCTGAATTACAAAATAGAAAAAAAACAAAATAGCATATGAATAACCTCTTTTGCTTTCGTTCAGTTGGTGTGCTGCGAAGGACTCACTGTCATTGTAGGACTTCTTATACTGAACATTGTGCACTTTGAGCTACACTTTCAGAATCTGACTACATGAATTAACCTACAAGCGTGGCCGCAAAAGAGTGTGGTCTATGCATCATCAACACGTAGGTTATATCTCGTTGATGTTAAACTGATGCATGACCATTTAACCAAACAAAAACATATTAGTATATAGCTCTTGTCGAAGAAGAGGTTTTTTTTTTTTGAGAATCGAAGAAGAGGTTTTGGTATGGTCGATCCGGCAACTATAGAGAAAAAGCGATGGGAGTGAAGAAGAGTGCACAACTTTTTTTTATGCACCGCCGCAACTGGGCCGTTAAACGAGCAGGTGGATTGCAGGGGCCCGACTGAACAATCCATGCGCTCTGGTCCATCGTCCTGGCGAACAGGCCATTGTTTCAGCCCAATAAATAACCCGAGCTCTACAAATTTAATACCTGGATCACCCGTACAAGATCCATTCATACTTCGGAGAAGAAACATCAACTAGCACGAACACAGAGCATCTTCCAAAGACAAGCTAAATTATTTTTTAAAATTAAATTTAGCTATTATTTAAAAAAACTTTTCCAATAGACTCTATAAATCATCCTCCATGACTCTCCTCACTGACCTACCTCACTAGCCATCTTTACAGAAACTGTTAGATTACTCTGTCATTTGTTAGTTAAATCTATTTTTAAAATTAACTAAATCAGTAAATTTGACTAGTCTATTTAGCACGTTGTAGCCGGAACACTGTATAATTAGCATGCTCTAGCCATCCATTCATCGCCGTTGATCTAAAAAGAAAAAAAGGTGTAGCCATCCACAGGTCCAGTCCCAAAAGTATGCACAAGAGCTTGGGTATGTTTGACTTGTAGTACGTGTTTGCGGAAAAAGAGAAACAAACACGTGCGTGGATATGCTGATATGCATTTTGTAAGGTTAGCGCCACAAATATATTGTTAAAACGACGGACGGCGACCCTGTCCCCCTAAAGCACCAGCAAATGATGTCCCAGCTAGTTCGGTGACATTCCACGGGATGGAAATCAGAATTTCTCAATGTGTGTGGGGTCGTATGTGGCTGGTGGATGTCGTGGCTTGGACTCGTTCTATCGTTCATTTTTCGACCAATTTTATTTTCTAAAAAATTAACGCTCACACTAATGCACATTCATTTATACGAACTAGCTGGTTGCACGTGCGCACGCACGTGTGTATACAGAGCTTATATTTAGCACGAACGCACGTGCGGCATGCACGTTTATATTGATGAAACGTATGTACTAAAACAATATCACTTGAGTGGACCAAGCGTTTTTAAAAATACTTATTCGCTCTCTCATGTATAGAGAGCTTTAGGTATTCTCAAATGTAGAGGCACATCATTTTTTGAGTTAGTTGGATCAACTCCTGTCTCTCCAGTATAATTAAGAATTA
>OAMR01000002.1:5003632-5027101 GCA_900205405.1 Echinochloa crus-galli | reverse complement strand
AGACAGCGTCGGCTCCTTGCGGCCGGGCGGTTCCACGCCGGGGCACCCATGTCGGCGGTCGCCAGGGCCCATGGGCACATCATTTTTTGAGTTAGTTGGTCTTTATTTATATGGAGAAAAATTCTTCAATCTATTGTCTATTAGCAATACGGGATAATTGTGTGCACGTGGGGAGGTAGCGGCCCACCTGGTAGATGGTGGGTACGCGCGGGCGACTGGGTGAAAAAAGTTTGTGTATACAGAGCTTTAGGTATTCTCAATACATTTAGCATGAACGCACGTGCGGTACGCACGTTTACATTGATGAAACGTATGTACTAAAACAATATCACTTGAGTGGACCAAGCGTTTTTAAAAATACTTATTCGCTCTCTCATGTATAGAGAGCTTTAGGTATTCTCAAATGTAGAGGCACATCATTTTTTGAGTTAGTTGGTCTTTATTTATATGGAGAAAAATTCTTCAATCTATTGTCTATTAGCAATACGGGATAATTGTGTGCACGTGGGGAGGTAGCGGCCCACCTGGTAGATGGTGGGTACGCGCGGGCGGCTGGGTGAAAAAAGTTTTGTGGAGAATGAACTAAAAGCGCTTGAAACATCAAGTTTTTTTCTGCTTTCTTACAACTTTGGTCTTCTCTCTCCTCAAAAAAATCTGACAGGTGGATCCTCTGTGAGGGGGCGGGGGTGGGTTTTCTTGGTAGAAAATGTTTTCAATTCTCTAGGATCTTTTTAGTATAGATATACGTATTAAACCTAGTCCGCCTCTCTAAATATCTCCCAAACATTGGATTGGTAAGGTTGAAGACGATGAACACATTAACTATCACGGGTGTGTTAAGTTGAAGACTCGAATTTAGGTAAACTGCAGATTCCATCGGAAGAAATATTATAATTGAATTAAGACTCGCCCCCAAGAAATAAAAGAGAGAATGCATCAGCTCTCGCGGCCGACGAACTGTCGACTGCATGCAGCGAGTGAGAAAGAAAGAAGGAAAGAAAGAAATAAGAAAAGCTGCCTGTCCAATGGACAGAGACCACCGGCATAACGTCGGTGACTCGGTGCTTCATCTGTGTGCACATTATTGAACCATTTGAATCACATGCAGCATCCATATCGCTACCAGATCGAGATGAGAGACCAAATAAACGCCTAAGATGAACCACACCGCAAATATATGCATCATCAGTCAGAGTCAACTCTCGAGAGCCCCCCGATTATGCATGGCCGCAGAAAACAGAGATCGATCCATATATACAACAACGATTTAGGAATCGGACTAGGGATTCTAGAAAACGACCATCATCATATCTGTCGACTTGCGCAAAACAGATATTTCTTTCCCCTTATTAGTTCTGTGTGGCTTATTAGTTCCTGCTAACACATGTTACGAATAAATTGCCAAAAACACTTACATTAAAGGGTGATTACCCTTACGTGCATGACTATCTCTGCATCCATCATATATATAATATTATAAATAGAACAAAAAAATCCATAATAGAATACAAAGCAGTCAAAGTCTAGGAGTACAGCACTGAGCCCAGGCTCCTATTTTGGCCCTCCTTTTGCTTTCGATGGATTAATGGATTTTTCATGGTCCAGAGAACCATTATTGAACGCTCGCCATACGAAATAAATTCCCGTGTTTCTCATTTTGGCTCGTCACCATCAGCCATAGACAGTGGAATTGGCACATCACCACAGCATCTCCAATCGCACATTCGCACACAGTGTGTTTCTGTACGTATATATGAATGAATTAGAATTGAAATAAAGGAGAATACAATATGTGAGGAATAAATTTATATATGTTGATTTGAATAATGATTGATTCAAATTATTACATATATATAGAATGTGATCTAGAGAAGGATTGGATTCTGAAAAATCCACCGTTAATTTAAGAAGCAACCCGCCGTTTGTTTAGCTTCAGCATTTATAGATCTAGCTGCTAGCAGAATCATCCAAAGATAAATCCAAAGGGATCTAAAGTCCTGGTGATGCGATTAAACTAGGTTATACACAAATAAACTAGAATAAAAGGAGACTTGTATTCCTTGAACACCACGTACGACGATCAAAGTCTTTCTTATATATTCGTCTTTTAATTTGTATGAATCCATCGAAGCCTTTCTTGTTTATACTGGCAAATGATCGAATCTCTGCAGAACTGCAGAATAGATATTAATTAGAGCATCTCCAGCCCAATGACTAAAAATGGACCTTCATATTTCATTTTAAGGGCCATTTTTAAAAATTTAAAGGGTCAAATGAGATGTGTGCTCCAGCCCAACTGACTAAACAGGGCCCTATCCATCTTACAAGTGGGGCCATCCATCTCCTCCCGACGGCTCCCTCCTGACGCCCCCGCGCTGTCACCCCGACTCCCCACGCGCGCCGCCTGCTAGACGCTACCGCCGCCAGCCCTCCTCCCAGCGAGCCGACGGCCCTCCTCCCCTCGCCGGCTAGACGCCACCGCCGCCAGCCCTCCTCCCTCCGCCTCTTCTTCCTTCCTCCACCCTGCGGCCGCCGCACGCCCTTTCCACTCGCTCAGCCTCGTCGCAGGACCCGGGGTGCCGCCGCCGCCGCTAGGGCGCTCGTCCTCGCCGACGGCACCAAGAAGGACCAGCGCCCGCGTGGAACACGCCGTCACAGCGTCCGACAGTCGGTCCAGCCGCGCCGTCAGCTCCTCCGTCCGTTTCTTGTTGTCATTGAAGATATTTCAAGATCAATTGAAGCAATGGATTTCAATGTGGATTTAATGATGATGCAATACAAAGTGGATCTCAAGTGGCTAGATATGGTGAAAGAGTTAAGCTAGATGGGAGTGTCCAGGTACCAAGCAAAGAGAAGGGCAAGTTGGTCTTGTAGCCGAGGGACTTTGCTAGGGTGAAGACTAGCATCATGGTTTAATCTCTATGCACTAATCAAGCCTTACGAGTGAAGCTATGCAATGCGTCTAATTCTTTATTGATCATATATTGGAATGGCTTATGAATTGGTCCATACACTTGGAAATTCTAAGCCTAGCTCAAGATTGGATTTGCTCAAGCAAGAAAAGAATGTTGAAGCCCTCAATGATGAGAATAATCATGTATGGCATCGTTGAAGACTTAGAAGCTCAAGAGGAAGATTTATTTGCTATTTAATTTCTTGAGTATAGGAATGCCGTACTATCAAGAGGGATGCAACATTAGTTGATTGACAACACCAAAAAGTGCTCAATAGATCAACCCTTGTGAGATAGCCTTGAGAGTGTAGTGTTTGGGGTTAGTGTGCTGTCAGGACCCAAACCGGTCTGACCGGTTTGGGAAACCGGTCTGACCGGTTTCCAACGGCTATAACGGCTAGTTTGGGAGTTTGGGGTATTTATACCCCTTGGCCCTCTCCTTTGAGGGCTGCTGGTTCCCTTGCCTTCCTTGCACGCCTAGAGCCTTCCCAAGCACCAGCAAGCTCTCCCCAAACCTCTCTTTGTGAGAGTTGATTGATTCTATCAATATCTTTGGATTTGGGTTGAGAGAGATCTTGTGTGTGAGCTAGAGAAAGCTTGTTAGAACTAATTGCAACAGCAAAGAGTGAATCCATAGCTTGAGCACTTGCGGTGAAGTCTAGCAACCATTGAAGCATTTGTTACTCTTGGAGGTGAAGCCTCCTAGACGGCTAGGCGTCGCCGGTGAGCTACCTTGTTTGTGGTAAGCCTCGGATCGTTTGTATAGGCCGGTCTTGCCTCCTTCGTGGAAAAGGGCCACAAGCTAGTGGAACCGAGGAAAGTGGCTTGGAGTGGATAAGCCCGCCTTTCGTAGGCCCTCAACGGAGAGTAGGATTCACCTTGTCTTTGTGACGGCCTTTGTGGCATTGGTGAATCCGAACTTCGGGAAACAAATCATCGTGTCTCTCTATTGGTTTGCCTCACAAGTTCAATTCTAGCATTGATATTTGCTTCCGCTTCGATCTACTTGGTTGTGCTCCACTTATGTGCAGGGACTTTGTGAACCTGCTAGAAATCACCTACAGGGGCTGCAAAACAAGTTTGGTTTGTGCTAGAACTCGTAGAGGGGGTCATATACATATTTGTGTGTTTCTGCAGGAAACTGGTCTGACCGGTTTGGTAAACCGGTCTGACCGCTTTTGTACTGTGTTGTGTTCCTCACCCCAAACCGGTCTGGGAAACCGGTCTGACCGGTTTTGGTACTGACAGTGTGAAAATTTTTTGTAAATTGCAGATTCACCTATTCACCCCCCTCTAGGTGACATCAAGGTCCTTTCATTCTCCACCTTCTGCGCCGTGGCTTGCAGCGCCGCCTCGTTGACGCCGCCGGCGCCGTCGAGCACCGACGCGAGCTTCTGGACGGCCTCGTCGACGGCGTCCACTTCTCTGGTGCTAGAGACAGCGAGGTCGGAGAGGTGGCTGGACACGGCGTTGAACGATTCGGCCCAGGGGAGGTCGTCGACGGAGAAACGGGGGAACGCGGTTGCGAGCGCGTCTCCTCCGAGGACGGCGGCCGCGACCGCTGCTGCTAGAGAGGAGACGACGCTCACGGCGACGAGGACGCGCGCGGCGGCGGAGAGACAACGGCTGCGGGGCTGGTCGAAGGGGAGGGAAGGGAGCGGAGGCGGAGGGGACGACGAGCTGCGGTCGTTGCGGTCCACGAGCGCGGCGCTCGCGCGCCCGGGCACGAGCGCGGCGCTCCGCGCCCGGTGGACGCCGCGGCGGCGAGGAGAGCAGGTGGGTGCGAAGCGTGCGAGGAGGCGGCGGCGGCGGAGGCGCTCGAGGCGCGCGGGTGATGGCGTTGCAGGTATCGAGGAGCGCGACACCGGCGTCCAGCGTGCGCGGCGATGGCGGCCGCGTCGCCCTCGACGCCAAGCGCGGGGAAGTCGGCGAGCGCGGAGCACGGCGAGCGGGGAGGACGCCAGCGCCGGCACCGGCAACGGGCCACGGAGGCGCGCGGCCAGCGCCGCCTCTAAGCAGGCCGCCGCTGTCGGCGGCTGGCCTTGGGCGGCGTGCCGTTTGGGTTGGGGTGGTGGGAGGGAAGGAGCGGCGGGGGCGGCGGCGGCGCGGGAGGCGAGGGCGGCGGCGTGGAGGAGGCGAGGGGGGTGCAGGCGCAAGCGGGGGCGAATCTGCCGAGGGGGAGGAGGAGAGAGAGGAGAGAGAGGATAGGAGGAGGATGGAGGAACCCTAGATTTGTGAAGTTTGTCCCAAAATTTGGTGTGCTACCAATTTTAATCACTGCATAGTCACCCCATTGGAGGATGATTTTTGATCCAGAGTGACTAAAAAGCTAAATAGGGAGATAGTCGCCGGGCTGGAGTTGCTCTTAGCACGATCATGCAGCCATATAGACTGGTCTCAGAAAAGAGGGGAAATAGTACGTACTCCTATATATATATACACGAACCATGCATAAAGAATAATAAAACATGCAGTAATATAAGCATATGAGTGCGGCGCGGGGGCACGCATATGCACGCTGGGACCGGAAGAGTTGAGTGTTATCGGAATGGACATGGAACAATAAAAAGTTAATTATGTACGTGCAGGCACATTTAGCATGTTTTGCCCAAAAATTAAATAGGTGTGGTAGTTAAGCAAAGAGATACATAAACACTACGAATACGATATATGATGAATGATGATTACAGTAATTTAGTAAGTACGCACACTGCGAACTAGCTGATCATCACCAGGTTGCGACAAGTGGCCCGGCAATATTTGGCTTGTATATACATTGCTAGGAGAGGCATGCAAATAATAGTCATCCGGTGGAGAGAAACATTAGCAATAATATAATCACGTGCACACATGCATGTGAGGAGATTCTCGAATATCTGCCGGGTCTCCACTTGACATATACCATAAGCTAAACCTTGACCACCCAAGCTAGTGAACAAATATATGTAAGCTAGCAACGAGCAACGAGGAACACATACAAAAGCAGCAACTTGCAGCAGGTAGGCATGTGTCACTCCCAAATACTAAATGTGGTGCAGAGCATCCATGAATTAGGGGTGCGAATTGGTGTCCTTAAGAGTCGCCACCGACTGTCTTTAGTTAGATTAATGGCTCCAATTATATATATACAGAGCTTCATTTTGTACTGTGGAAGAAGAGATCGATGAGATGACCCTTGGTTAGTGTCACCAGCCGCGCCTGCTTAATTCGTTATGGTTGCTTAATCCAGTTTGCTTGTAATTAAGCTTCGCGCTTGATGATTGAAGCAGCATATTTTACACACACCACTGACCACTGCACCCATCTGATCCTCATCATATGCATGCCCACACACTACGAGATATCTGCATTATTCAGAGCCGACCAACAGAGACAGATCGAGGGCCAACGACGATGATCGACGGCACCAGCCGTACCACAAATTGTTGGTTCAGTAGCTATTATATTATATACTATACAGTATGATTTAATATATGTGCGCATAACAGGAGATATTATGTCGTCGATATCATCTGATTACTAACTGATCGATGAATGAAATAAGAAAAAAGAGCTAGTGGTCGATGAATGAAATAAGAAAAAAGAGCTAGTGGTGAAAGAGACACATAAATAAGAAAAATTGATGGAGGAGCGCGTATGCTTGGCCCGGGCATCATCATCATATAAATCGAAGCAGCAGCCTCGCCGCCGCAGCGCAGCTAGCTAGGGGGCTCCTCTGCGACGCAGCGCGCAGCTAGCCTAGCCACCGGCGATCCCTCTCCGATATACATATATACATCCATACGCCTCCGGCCGGTGGTCATCCATCGTCGTCGTCACCGACGATGGGCAGCGTTGGCGTGGAGGACGGCGGCGCCGGCGTGGAGGCCTTCCTCCAGCGGTGCGCGCCCTCCGGCGACGCCGCCTACGCCGAGCTCAGGGCCGTGCTCGAGCGCCTCCACGACCCCGCCACCAGGCGCGACGCGCGCGTCTTCCTCGCCGCGCTCCGCCGCCGGCAGCAGCAGCAGTCGGACAAGGACGACTTCTTCCGGCGGTTCGGCTTCCGCATCCAGGAGCTGCTCCTGCACGACAGCCCTGCTGCCACCGCCGCCTCCGCCTTCCTCTCCGTGCAGTCTGCTGATGCAGGTATATACGCATGCATGCTCATCCATCCATCCATCCATCCATCCATCCATCATTGCCGCGATAATTGAGAGTTACTCCTCTTCAATTGCTTCCTCGCCTAAAAATGTTATTATGGCCCTGTTTATTTGCCCTCTATAAAAGATCATATAAGCTGGCGTTTGGTTGCAGAGCTCCCAATGAAACCATTCTAGGAGCTCGATCGGCTAAACAGTCCCCTAAGTCTTTCCTAGCCCAGAGGTAGAGTCAACTGCTCTGCTCAGGATGATCCCCAATCCATGTCTATGGTCTAGAGATGGAAGGAAGATGAGCCACAGACTAGTAAACTTTCTTCTCTTTTTTGGAAGAGGACACAAACTAAACTGTCAAATGTCAATGTCAACAAAAGTAAACAATCATTATTTGCAGGGAAACATTAGAGTAGAGAGATATTACTGGTCGCTTTTATTTAGTTGAACACGATATGATGCAAAGTACAGCTTCTCCACATGCATAGAAAATACATCAACAAATTAAATCAGCTAGCTGCGACAGACGAACTGTCAAACAAAGAAAAAGCAAGCAAGCTAGCCATCGATGACGACAGAGACACCTATGATGGATAGAGCTTTTTTACGGTTGCATCTATGATCTAATTAGTGCTGCAGTATGTCACACACATGGATCACACGCATATATTGGTATCGCCTACAGCAGATGAGAGTGAGACTGATGACCTGATGAACCACTAGCTCTGAGGATGAGAGTAAGAGTCAACTCTCTAGCTAGGGAGAGCACACACTATTCCATCGCCATACAAAATTCGAGTGTTGTGTTGTTAGCCTGCGCCGGTGCCTGTACGACGCTCAGATTTCTGATTACGACAAGTTGATGGAAATTGCATGGAAGAAGAGGAACATAATCCAGATATATAGCCAAAAGCAAGATCTTAGACCAACTCCATTAGTCGATCACAGTGGTTTTTTTCAGACCACATTAGTCACCATCCGGGAGAATTCGCCTGAAAAAAACATCATCGTCTAAAGCTAGGCTGCATCCGGGGCCGGGGGGTTTATAGTTCATACTTCACCCATCCCATTATTGGATACCAATCATCACTCATCAGCCCTTCACTCAATCACTCGCTCATGCTAGACCACTGACCACCGTTAGTTCTGCCAGACAAGGCTAGAGAACATGTTGGATGCTCCATACTCCACACCTGATTATGGTCCACCAAAAAATCAAGACTTTAGTTGAAGCTATAGGTAGGGATGGTGAGGGCTCAATAATTTATACTAATAATTTTAAAAATCGAGTAAAGAATTAATTAGAATCAAGTTGAATTGTTAAGCAGTTTAGGTTCGACAAATACATTGTCTCGCAAGTTGAATTCACTTGATGATAATAAGTGAATTACGTAACGAGAGAGAGTATATGGAAGGGAAAATCATTCTAGTATATACTATCATTTTATCAAATAATATTACTCAAGAAAAATTGCATTACCAATAGAATAGGGGAAATGGGTTTGCATTCATTGGCGAGTTCCTTTTTTTGACCCATGCCCCTCTTGATCCACGACAACTCGATCAAAAGAAAGAAGAGGAATATTTTAAAAAAAAGCTAGATACGGACGTCGATCGGTGAAAAGGAACGATGGCTACACCTCGTCGACTTTGGCAACTCACCAAACGCGCGTACGCCACGCCAATGAGATTGCATATGTCCTTTTTATATCGGAAAAATAATTGTTGACACACAGGCCTTGATTTTTTTTTTGAGAAACCAACAAACCATAAATTTAACAGATATATATGTGCAATTTTGCAATTATTATTTACAGTATTATTTAGGTCAGAAATCATCCATGTGTAAAATATAATAATGCATAAAAACAAGAAGATTTTTTTATGTAATTCCTACATCCATTCAAAAATTATATCTGCATTGGACGTGCACGTCCATTAAATCCCATCAAAATGCACGTTAATCATGTCCAGTTTTAATGAACCGTGACTGACATGTGGGCCCTGGTAGTTAGTTAAACTAGGTACTCGTAACAGGTTCCGGGAGAATTGACGTGTTTACCCCTGTGTCCCTCGATCCCCTCTCGTCCTTCTCCTTCACGGCGGCGTCGCCTCGTCGGCCCGGCCCGCCACCGCCACCGCCTATAAAACCCGAGCACGCACCCCTCCCCGCCATTTTTCTTTCCACCTCACTCCCCGTCCCCTCCCTTCCACCCCCGTCTCGAACCAACCATCCATCTCCATCTCGAGACCTAGCCCACCAACCAATCCAGGCCGAGGCCCGAATGGCGGCGCCGGCGGCCGAGGACAAGGGCGTCGACGCCTTCCTGGCGGACTGCACGGCCTCGGGCGACGCCGCGTACGGCGCCGCCAAGGCCGTGCTCGAGCGCCTCCACGCCCCCGCCACCCGCCCCGCCGCGCGCCGCCTCCTCGGCGCCGTCCGCCGCCGGTTCGCCGCCGACCCCGCCGCCGGGGAGGAGTGCTTCCGCACCTTTCCGATCTGCATCCACGACGTCGACCTCGACCCGCACGTACAAGGTCCTATTCCTACCCCTTTGCATCCGTCGCCTCCCAACTCCCAACTCCGCCTGGGCCCCTAGCGCCACCGATCTCTTGTCTCGACTCGGGGTTTATCTCGTGCTGATAAATCTTGATGAAGTCCGGACCCCGCGATCTGCTTTCAATCAAATCTCGGGCCAATGTCGCCTTGTCATGTACGATTTCACAGTCTGTCACCGCTAATCTGATAGTTGGTTGCTCCAAAGATACTTCTTTTTTAGGGAGGTAGTTCCTGTAGCTAGCTTCTAGTTGCTGTGGTAAATTGGTAATTAGTAGCTACGGTGAGGGTGGGATGACATACCATACCAAACACCGATGTGTTTTCATGAGTAAACTAAAGAAAAAAAGATGCGATTATGTCTTCATTGCTCTATCGCGACAATGATTTTGTTGCTTCTGACTTCCCAGCATCTTTTGGAATAGGGGTAGATTCTGATTGTGCCCGGATACCAACCATGTGGCCAGTGGCCTATCGTAATGGAGTAATGCTGTTGTCAGCATGTATTGCTACATAGATTTATTTGTATACTTCTGGAAAGTTTGGTCCCCATGTGCGTGATCCTGGGGACAATATGCCTTGGCTGTTGAATAATTTAGGCTCACTGTTTGTCTTTTATAGGAAGATAAGGCAACTGTTTTGCTTCATCTGTCTGCCAGTTGTTTTTTAAATTGTTTACTTTATGACATCAGCCTTGCTTCAGAAATAAATTGTGCCTCCTCATGCAAAGCATATCGGGAGGATACCTCACTCTGTACACATCGAATTAGAAATGTTTGATCTCTTCTAGTTCTCACTTTCCCTGTGCTCAGTTGAGGCATTCTGGCTGTATAAGCTCAAATTTCGGGGGTAATGGTAGGATCTTGACATGCTTATTTTTCACATGAAAGATGGCTTACAAACCTGGACTAGACTACCTATCCAGGTCTACTTATCATCCTAAGATAAAAAAAGGACATACGAGCACCAAGCCTTACCTTATTTACTTGCATTGTATCGAGAAGGGAGTCATTGCATTGGAACAACCATAACTTATGAGATCCGTAACTATCTTGGGTTCATGACCAGACAGGGTTCTCTTGTTGTCTTTTGGGTGTATAAACTGCTCTCTCGATGGCTTTGGCCCAGTGTCAAAAGCTCCCAGTAAATTAGTGCACGAATTCTATCAAGGATCTTGCACCTGGTTTTTTTCATAACTAATTTATATAACTCCCTCTAGGTTTTCAACAAAGGAAGAAGCTGACGATGATGGAGATACCTAGCATATTCATTCCTGAAGATTGGTCCTTCACTTTCTACGAGGGCCTCAATCGGCTTCCAGATTCCATTTTCAGAGATAAGACTGTAGCTGAGTTGGGATGTGGCAACGGTTGGATATCCATTGCTCTTGCACAAAAGTGGTCTCCTTTGAAGGTTGGCTGCCTCTCCTTTCCTGTGGAAATTTTACTGTATGCATAATTCCACATTGGTTCATAAACTAATATGGAAACACTTGTGGCATTTTAGTCAGGTTCTAATTTGTTAAGTGCATCTGAGGAAACCACACCCACTGAGTCAAAATTTTGTTTGCATTCACACGACCCTGACATTTTAACCATTTGTCTGGGCTATTTATTTTTTCTGGTGTCCAATCAAACCGTATCCCTTTTATTTTTTGAAGGTCTATGGTCTGGATATAAATCCAAGAGCTGTGAAGATTGCGTGGATAAACCTGTACTTGAATGCCTTAGACGACGATGGTCTCCCAATCTATGATGGAGAGGGGAAAACATTGCTTGATAGAATTGAATTCCATGAATCTGATCTTCTTTCTTACTGTAGAGACAACAAGATAGAGCTTGATCGCATTGTTGGATGCATACCACAGGTGCAGGCAATTGTCCCCTTGTTTGGTGAAATGAAATGAAAGAAGAAGAAAAAAAATGCTTACTCCCAATATATCTTTGTTTCAGATTCTTAACCCAAATCCAGAGGCAATGTCGAAGATTATAACTGAAAATTCAAGCGAGGAATTTTTGTACGCCTTGAGCAACTACTGTGCACTTCAGGTTTGTTTAAGGCCATATGTTCATCACTCAATCAAAATGTGGTTCCATGCATGAAAATCAAGCCATTCCATTTAATTATATTCATTTGTTTCAAGTTTTTCTTGATCTGTGGTTAAGGATCCAGACTAAATCTACCTATGCACTTTTTATTTAGCTATATTTTTCGTATTCCTGTTCAAACAGTTATTGTTGAAACACCAAGTTAAATAAATGCATGTGCTTTCTTTTAACGAAAATAGCTCCATGTGATTTTTTTATTGATAAAATACTAGCAATTATTGACACAGTTATTTTGTAAGCAACTGAAGCAAGGCTGTTTATTCGCAAGTTGAATTCCTTCCAGAAGCTTAGGTTGTATTGTATTTTCTATCATGGTTTCGTTAGCATTGTTTTCCAAAAATGATAGGAAAAAAATGTTGTACATAGGGTAACTCATGTCAGTATTACTTAAATGACTATTCTGACTTCATATTTTTAAGGATTCTTATTTCCTTAGTTCGAGAAAAGGATTCTTATTTCCTTTTTCCATGTTTTATGTTTATGAACACTACATTTATTTCTGCATGCAGGGTTTTGTTGAGGATCAGTTTGGCCTTGGGTTGATTGCTCGGGCAGTTGAAGAAGGGATAGCTGTCATAAAGCCTTCAGGTATTATGGTATTCAACATGGGAGGTCGACCAGGACAAGGTGTCTGTCAACGTCTATTTGAACGGCGAGGGTTTCACATCACAAAGCTCTGGCAAACCAAAATTATGCAGGTAGTAAGGCCGTGGGAACTATAAATATATTATTATTATCCATGTCAGCAATATGTTCTGGTTTTGGTCTGCTAGGGCCTACAGTTTCATTTATTCCTTGATGCTTTATATTGCAGCGCTATTTTTTTTTCAGCATCATTACCAACCAAATTGCCTTGTTTGCAGGCTGCTGACACGGATATTTCAGCTTTAGTTGAAATTGAGAAAAATAGCAGACATCGCTTCGAGTTCTTCATGGACCTTGTTGGGGATCAGCCTATCTGTGCTCGCACTGCCTGGGCATATATGAAATCAGGTGGCCGCATTTCACATGCTTTGTCTGTGTATAGCTGTCAACTTCGCCAGCCTAACCAGGTTACTTTCTGTTCTCCAGTGATTTCTAAAAGCAGTAATATGATAACTGACTAACCAGAGAACTTTTCAGGTGAAGAAAATATTCGAGTTTCTTAAAGATGGATTTCACGAAGTCAGCAGCTCCCTTGATTTATCGTTTGACAACGACTCTGTTGCTGACGAAAAAATTCCTTTCCTAGCATACCTGGCTAGTTTTTTGAAAGACAACAAGTCCAATCCCTGTGAGCCACCAGCTGGATGTCTAAACTTTCGGAAACTTGTTTCTGGATTTATGAAGAGCTACCACCACATTCCTCTAACTCCTGATGTAAGACTTGTCTAGATTGTCTTAAGCTCTATTGATTCTATGTACGGAGTAAGATCTATGATTCACATGATGCTAATTTTTCTCCTGGTCACTAGAATGTTGTTGTGTTCCCTTCTCGTGCTGTGGCTATAGAAAATGCTCTTCAATTGTTCTCGCCGGCGCTTGCAATTGTTGATGAACATTTGACAAGACACTTGCCCAAGCAATGGTTAACTTCTTTAGCAATTGAGGTAACTTGCTTTCTGTTCTGTATCTTCGTTTATGGTCATGTATCTGGTTGTTCCCCAACACACCTTTTTTTCTTTTCCTTTTTCTTTTTGGAAATTTCAGGGAACAACAGATATTAAGCATGCTGAAGGTACAGTAACAGTGATTGAGGCACCACGCCAGTCAGATCTGCTGATTGAGTTGATCAGGAAGCTGAAGCCTCAGGTTGTTGTTACCGGGATGGCTCAATTTGAGGCTATCACCAGTGCTGCTTTTGAGAACTTACTAAACACAACGAAAGATGTTGGTTCCCGGTTATTCCTGGATATTTCAGAGCATCTGGAGTTGTCTAGTCTGCCAAGCTCTAATGGTGTATTGAAATATCTCGCTGGAAAGACCCTACCTTCCCATGCAGCTATACTGTGCGGTTTAGTAAAGAACCAGGTGCCTATAATTTTGACACAGCATTGAATTCAATTGGTGCACTGGACTGACATGCTGTTATCAATCTGTCTGAATGTTACGTAACTGCTTTCTGATTCTGAATTAAACTTGTAGGTTTATTCTGATCTGGAAGTTGCTTTTGCCATATCTGAAGATGCAGCAGTATATAAAGCATTGTCACAAAGTATTGAGCTATTGGAGGGTCGCACTTCTCTGATCAGCCAGCACTATTATGGTTGCCTTTTCCATGAGCTTCTGGCATTTCAAATTGCTGACCGACGTCCGCAGCAAGAGGTAAACAGGGAACTCGGTCTCATCCATAATACATCCTTACCACTGACTTTCCTATTCAATGGTTTCTCTTTGTAATGATAAATGAACATTCACCTTAGCATAAATCAGATACTCTTTAAAGCTTCACCTAGTGGTGTAGTACATACTATTGTATAGTAGGATACTTTATTGTGTTTTCAATAATTTTATCTAATAACAATGCATCCAGAAGCCCAAGCATATTTTGTGACCTTAATAGTTTCCTTTATGTTGTCTTATTTATTTCTTGTTCTTTTTTCAGAGACAACCTGCAGAAGTGATACCTCAGCAGATGATAGGATTTTCTAATCCAGCTATGTCTACCCTAAAGTCAGCTGAATTTTTCGTGCCTGATTCAAATGATTCCAGTGTCGTTCATATGGATTTAGATCGCAGCTTTCTGCCAGTACCTTCTGCAGTGAATGCCTCTGTTTTTGAGAGTTTTGTCAGGCAAAATATCACTGAATCTGAGACTGATGTCCATTCCAGCATCCAACAGCTGGTGAAAGATAGCTATGGTTTATCGGTAGATGGTGGTTCTGAAATTATCTATGGCAATACCTCTCTTGCACTCTTCAACAAACTTGTTCTTTGTTGCATGCAAGAGCATGGCACCTTGCTTTTCCCCTTGGGAACCAATGGCAGTTACATCTCTGCAGCAAAGTTTGTGAATGCAAGCACCTTGACTATACCGACAACTTTTGGTTCAGGATTCAAGATTGAGCCAAAGGTTCTAGCTGACACCCTTAAGAACATATCTCGGCCATGGGTGTATATTTCTGGTCCCACGATCAACCCTACTGGTTTTCTGTACAGTGACAGAGATATGCAAGAGCTGCTCTCTGTCTGCGCTGAATATGGAGCTAGGGTAGTGATAGATACCTCCTTCTCAGGCCTGGAGTACCAAACGGATGGCTGGAGTCACTGGAATCTGGAAGGATGTCTTTCGTCTCTGAAATGTTCAAAGCCATCATTCTCTTTAGTCCTGCTGGGAGAGCTGTCCTTTGAGCTGATCGCAGCAGGACATGACTTTGGGTTTGTGATTTTGAACGACTCATCCTTGGCTGAAACATTTCATAGTTTTCCGAGCTTGAGTCGGCCGCACAGCACATTGAAGTACACTTTCAAAAAGCTTCTTGGCCTGAAGAACCAAAAGAATCAGCATTTTGCCGATCTAATGGTGGAGCAGAAGGAGGAACTGAAGAACCGTGCCAACCACTTAACTAAGGTTAGTTTGGGTACATGCTAAGCATTGTTTTATAGTTTCTATGTTTTCCAGACATGTTTGACATTTTTTCTGTCATTTTGTCGTTGTACAATGAACAGACCCTGCAGAGCTGTGGATGGGACGTTGCCAGCGGTTGTGGTGGCATCTCGATGCTGGCAAAACCGACGGCCTACATCGGGAAGCCCTTCAAAGCTGACGGCTTTGAGGGCAAGCTGGATGCGAGCAACATCAGGGAAGCCATCCTTAGAGCCACGGGGCTGTGCATAAACAGCAGCTCCTGGACCGGGATACCCGACTACTGTCGGTTCAGCTTTGCCCTGGAGAGCGGCGAATTTGAGCGCGCAATGGGATGCATAACTCGGTTCAAGGAGTTGGTTCTGGGAGGCGATGCTCAGGCTCAGATCAATGGTAACTGATTGAACAGGCTGGCGGTTGGATTTTGCTTCGATCCCATCACATTCTTGGGAGGCAAATGCATCCATTGTTTAAAAATCTTAATGCTATGAAGTAGTAGTAACATTGTTCGGGGAAAATGTACCAAATATATTTGTAAAGGAATAAGAGCAGCAAGAAATGCCTGCTGTGAATTGAACACACGCTGTATCTCAAGTTTCCCCTGCCCGGCTTATGTCAGGATATGGCATCAAATCCTGACAGCTTATGCATTCTCTTGCTCTCTCGGCTTGTGTTAAACTCAGATTATTCTTTCCTAGCCTACGGAAGTTACGTGTGCATACATCTTTTACTGCTTTCAGTTATTCCTGTTTATATATGAAGAGATTCCATTAAATCAGGGTAACTACAGACGAGGTTGTTGAATTCGCAGACCCTATGTCTTGATTTAAAATAAATAGCACTGCAAATAGATGCTGTCATGAAATATGAGTTGATTATGATTTCATTGGCCAAGTAAAATGGGACCGAAATCAGATTTTATTACAATTAAAAATAGCAGAACTTGTACCCCATATGATGGAATCGAGATTTTGAAAATTTATGACTGGAATCGCAGGAGCTAACGTTCGATCACATAGAATGGTTATAGCCAGAGGAATCAAGGTTTGGTTACAAGGTGGGTGAGTAAATCCTACATTCGTCCAAATCTCAGCACTAGCACAATTATTCCTCCTGGGCTAGGCTGGTCCTAGAGGACGTGGGCCTAAATCAGCAGCGAGAAGCCCAGGGCCCAGTAAGGCTAAGGCAGCCAATCCATCCCTTCGCTGCGGGACTCCGCAACTGCCGCCGCGGCGCTCTCCTCCCTCTCCCTCGTCGGCGACCGGCGCAGGTGTCGCCGTGTCGGCGCCTGGCTCCGCTTCCGCCGGTCCAGTGCCCGCAGACAGCTTGCTCGCTCTGCACTTCCTCTTGGTCCTCGACTCCGGCCGCACAGCGAGGTAACTATGTTATCGGGTATTCAATCTTGGAATTGCGAACTGTTTGCCATAGGAACTGTGAAGTTATTTGCATTGTACTGTATCTCTAGTATTCGTAGGATAGGAATCATCGACTTTTCAGCTTTTCTTGTCACTCCGTGCTTATGTTCTTGGGAAATGAAGTATGTCTTGCTCTCAGCGTGTCCAGGCAGCATAGCCTTCGAATTCAGCCCTATTGCTAGGAAGAGAGATGAATCCTAGCTCAATTTCTACTTGATTTCTCTAAAATTATTTATTCTGTCTAATTCCAATCCAAATGAGCACATCTGGAACACACAATGGTTTCATACATCGATGCCTTAATTGATCTATTGATACATTTCCAAGGGGTCAGAGCACTTGCTAATAAATCACATGTTTTCTTAACGTACATTGTATAGCCTTTAGAATTAGAGGATGGGGGTGGGGCTCAAACTCTACAATAAGAAATAGCAGGCATGGGGGTTAGTTATGAAGCTATAATAACGTCTCCTTTTCAAAAAGATGAAGCCCAAAGAAGTTAAATGTACTGTATTCTTCTTCCCTATTTTCTTATTTATCTGGAGTATTATATATTTTTTACACGAATCCAAACTAGCTGGATATTTTCTCCTGCGCCATGAACTATTTGTGCTTTAATTTCCTGCTGTAAATCCTTTTTTGTACTAATCCATGTTTTGTTAACTCCACACACCAATGCTCAGGAACCCTAGGCCAGTCGCTGCTTGTTGGCAAGCCCCAACAATTGCAGGCCCCCTATATCCTGGCCTCCTGTAATGGTGATTTGGAGTTGCTCATCTTGTCTGCGTGGGTTCGTTTCCAGATCTGTGTGGAGGAGGCACTACCCACTCTTGTCTCCTAGATCTCCTGTGCCGCTTCCTACCCATTTCTTCTTCTCCTCCTCCACTCGACGATCCACCAAGAGAATTGCCGCAAAGGTTCCAATGGACTCTGCCAGAGAGCCCTTCTATGTCATCCGTAAAGGGGGTGTCATTGGCATCTACAAGACCCTCAGTGACTGCCAAGCCCAAGTCGGCAATTCAGTAAGGATAAACACATCATAATGCTTCCCTTCCCTTCCCTTCCCTTCCCTTCCCATGTTCAGAGATAACATTTGTTGATGATTCCCTGCTACTAGGTATGTGACCCTTCTGTCACTGTTTACAAAGGTTATTCTCTGAGCAAAGAAACTGAGGAATATCTTGCTGCGCGTGGGTTAAGAAACACTATCTATTGCATTGATGCTGCAGATGCAAGAGATGAATTGTTTGATGATCTGATTCCCTGCCCTTTTCAGGTAAATGATGCAATGCTCTATGCTTCCATCGCTTGCCGGTGTTTTACACTACATATTAATCTGATTCCTATTGTCTACTCTATTTTCTGAACCTGTTCTGGTCATTTCTAGACATTGTATCCATTCATAGTAATATAAAGCCACACATCATCATCGCAAAATATAGTTTCATGTTTCAAGTACATTCCTAATGTCGGTTGGCAAAAGCCCCTGATTCCAGGGCCTTACTTTATCTCACACAGTTCCAAGGGCCTTAAGTTGATCCTTAAGTTACATCTCACATGGTCTGCATAGCTGCTTGATTTTGCATTTTTTCCATAACATTTCTTGTACATTGTTGATTTATGGAAATTTGATTTTCAGCAACCTGATGGATCTGCACAGTCTACATTGAAAAGGTCAGAGGAGATGGTAATTTTTTCCCTTCATGATAAGTGTGGATATATGGTCTCTTAAAAAGTTTTCTCTACAACATTTGCTGAATTTGCTATGTATCTTGTTTACTCAAACTGATATATTTTTTTTTCTGAAGGAAACCGGACCATCAAAGCATCAAAAAGTTGCTGAACTGGAACTGTTATCTGATAGTGATGTGAGTATGAATGCTACATGCTAACTATGCATGCTTCTGCCTTGTTACCTGATTTGTTCTGTAGCTCTAATTTGATCTTAGCATGTACATTTGTGATGTACCTTCCTTATTTTGGAAATTTGACTTCTTCTCACCAGCACACTCTGTCTTCTACAGCTCTCTTGTATTCTTGAATTCGATGGTGCTTGTAAAGGAAATCCGGGGAAATCAGGTGCTGGAGTCATAATTCGGCGGTTAGATGGATCTGTGGTATGTAGACCAACTCTTAGTTAAGCTGCAGTGTTCTCTTAACTTCAATTGTCGTTCCTATTTGATTATTGTGCTCCCCTCTTCTACTGAAGATTGCTCTACTACGTGGGGGTTTGGGTATTACAACCAACAACGCTGCTGAATATCGTGCATTGATCTTGGGGCTAGATTATGCTGCCAAGAAGGGATTCAAGCATATCCGTGCTCAAGGTGACTCAAAGCTTGTCTGTAACCAGGTTAGTTGTTCTTTCTTTGCTCTTTTGTTGTTCGACATTGAACAATCAATAAACAATGATTTCTGTGCAGTTCATTTTGACTCTTCATATTCCAGTGAAACACTATTTTTTGGAGGGATGGGAAATTCTGGAGTTTTTTTTTTTCATTTGAGCCTTTATCTGCCGCATTTACTTTGATTTGACTGTGTCATATTGGACAGTTTTTCTTCACAGAAGGACTTCTTTTCGTCCAATCACTTAAAATATATCACCCAATGTACATGTCATAATGATAGAATCAGGTCTCATTGAATTATAATGGCCCTTCATCTCTACAACATAGAAAGTGTAGCGAACCTAAGTGCTAGAGCACTTGGAATAGCTTGTCTAGCTTCTTGCGGGTCTAGCAACATCCCAATCTTTCTTAACAGAAGTAACACGTCGGGGTTTCTGGAGCAGGTTCAAGATCTGTGGCGTTGTAGGAGTGATAATATGGCTGTTTTGTGCAAGAAAGCTAAGGAACTCAAGGGATGAGAGTAGGTCTCACTTTGTCCTTTGTCGTTTTACCTTATTCATATTTATCTTCCAGCTTTATGGTGTACCAGATGCATTATATTATTCTGTTTTTAATAATGCGACCTAGAGACAATATATGCACTTTGTCATGAAAAATTTGTTGGCCAATCATGTATAATAGTTATTATTTCTCTATAGATAGTTGGCATGACTTAATACGTTTACATAATTACTGTTTCATGTACATTAGCGTGACACTAGGTTTTCAGAATGGAAGGAGTAACAAATGACCTACAAGGTCGTTGCTTCCAATTGTCTCAATTCCAAGTGCTGGTTAACATATTTATTCCAGTCACTTTTGTCAACCTGTATAACATGAAACCATTTAGGTTGACAGCTCTATAGTATAGATGGGTTATGGGTAGGACTTTTCTAGTTTTATTTAGCAGTCGAGATAAAGCAGTTCATTTCAGCAGCCCTTTGAATATCTCTTGAGTTGGACTCCAGATTTGATCTGTAGGCATGGACAGGCACATAGCTTGCTGCTTGGAACCCATTTCAATTTTGCACTCGAATGTGGTCCGGAGGTGTCCTAGGACTAGCTGGTGACTGATCCTTCATACCACTGTTACTCATATTCGTTTGTTACACAGGAATTCAACACGGATGCTGACATTCAAGCTAACTTTGCAGTCGGACTTGCCAGTATGAAACTGCTGTGTTCAACTCACCTGTGAATTGGTAGCAACAAATAGAGTGGCAATGTAGGATTACACCTGATTTGATCTCTTCCTCTCTACAGCTGATGAAGTTCAAGAGCTGTCCGTCTGTTGAGTTCCCATCGGCAGAGAAAACCAAGTCCTAGAGTAGAGCCATTGGCGCCAAATTGTCGCTACAAGTTGACGACGCGCGTGATTACAGCTGCAGTTGATATTAGATATTCAGATATGTGCAGTGCTGCTTGATCGAGGAAATCAGTCAGCCAGTGAGTCGTCTGTAATCTTCTTTGGAGATCAGTGGAGGAGTCAAACTGTCTGGCTCTGGCACTAGAGTTGCTGGGGAAATGTTCTTCTGTGGCTTACCATGACCATATATGTTTTCTTAATGTCTTGTGAGTCGCTACTGTGGGTAGTAAAATGGAGTGAGGGAATTGCTATACTGTGCCGGGGTTGTTTGCTTTTCACGCGCACCTAATTTTTCACTTTTACTCAATCCTTACTCTTCTATACTATAGACGTACTCTTCCTTATTTCCGTCTGATGGATTCCCATGCGAGGCTAATAACTCTTCAAAAAAAAAATTCTTAGAGCTGGTAAAAAAAGTTTCGCCAAATTAGACACCCTCGTTATGTAATTTTGATCAAGTTCGGGCATTGTTTGGCTGGTTCTTGTCACAACTCACAAGTCACAAGCTCTCTCTCTCCAGTTCACCACACCAGCTTCTGGTGGCGCCTTTTCCTCCAACCGCTTTCCTCTTTTGAATACGTAGTTACAATTTGGCGTCTCTGTCGTCACTTGGAATCAACTTCCTGCCGTGTGGCGTGTGGAGTGTGCCGCGTCCGCCCAAGCCCAACCAAGGAAAGCCATGGCGGCGGGCGGGGACGGCGTGGCTCAGCAGGCGGAGCTCCGGCGGATCGAGGGCAACGCCTGCTTCAAGAAGGCCCGCCTCGGCGCCGCCATCGACTGCTACACCGAGGCAAGCACACCCCACTTCCCATCGCCCCGCCTCAATTTCATTCACAATTCAAAACAGATAGATTGGGTTGGGTGCTTGCCGCCCACTCTAGCGACTTAGCTTGTGTATGTCTTTGCGATGAATCTTTGCTAGGCAATCGCGCTTTGCCCCGACGTCGCCGTCTACTTGATGAATCGGGCCCTATGCCATTTCAGGCGCAAGTGAGTTTGTTTACCCCTCCCTACGTCTCTCCCCTCTTGGGCCATTTAGGCAAGGAATAAATGAAAATCTGGAGCATGATGCGCAGGGAGTGGGCCAAGGTCGAAGAGGACTGCAGGAGGGCTCTTGCGCTTGATGGCACTCTAGTTAAGGTGGCAACTTCTACCAATGTGCCAACTTCAACTACAACTACTACCCTGTCACGACCCTTGGCTAATTGGCCTGTTTCTTGTGTGATGTAGGGGCACTATCTGTTGGGATGCGCACTGCTCGACAAGGAGGAGTTTGCTCTTGCTGTCAAGGAATTTGAAAAGGTTTTCTCTCATTTTCCACTTGTATGCTTTTTTGTGAATTCTCAATAAGTTTCCTTGTATATCAATTTGAATCGCTGGGCTGCATTTTTTTTTTTGGACAAGTCATCCAATCCACACCCAACATATTGAGGCATTTTTGCCTGTCCAGTCATGATTACATCTTGCCCCTGAGACACCGACTACATGCAATAACTTCCATTTATGATAAATCTAGAGATGGGTCTGAGGAATAACTACCGTAGCAGTTTTAGACTTGTACAAACAAGTTTTTTCATGCATCTAAGTCATACCCTGTTAATCTTATATCGTTTCTTTACCTGTAGAATGCAATCCACGCATACCTATACCTCTTTCCATTCACTCAAATTTTTCAAGAGCTGTGGTTATAGTACTCAAGGTTTTTACATTGCATGATATTATCTTGATAGTCTCTTTCCTTGTTTTTGATGGAATCCAAAACAAATTCCTTATGCCTTCTCCTTTTGGTATCAGCCTGTCACATGAGAATGATGACTTCTTGATAACCTTAACTGCACCTAGTTGATATCTTGCCCTGCCATAATATTGCTAAGCTCTTGTCCAATCTTGGAAACAGGCTCTGAATCTGTTGAAGTCCATGGATTCAACAGATGAAATGACTGAGGACGTTTGGCAGGTCCTGGCGAAGGCAAAATACTTAGATTGGGAAAAACATTCCACTGAACGAGTTTGGAGGACACAGAGTTTGAAGTATGTTTTATATTAAAACTAAAAGTACATAGCGCTGTTATTTTGCTTTAGATTAAGTGCAATACTCATCTTTGGTATGGATGCTCAGTTTACTTTTCTGGCAGTTCAAGTCTCCTAACAGAAGTGTATCGCCTGTACATGCAGGGAAGCTTGTGAAAGTGCTCTGCAGGAGCATCACTTTCTTAGCGGTACACTTGTGGAAGACTCGGATGGGCCAAGCAATCAGTACTCAGAACAAATTAAATTGCTATCCGAGGTCTTCAGCAAAGCGACACTTGCCGATACACCAGTAGATGTAAAACCAGTACTTCAAATCAACTTTGTTTTTGTTAAACTTATTCTCTCTTTATTTGTGATCTTAAAGCTGCTGATGCCATGGTGTAAACATAGGTGCCCGATTACCTTTGCTGTCAGATAACTTTCGAGATATTCAGAGATCCGGTCATCACACCCAGTGGTGTAACATATGAGAGGGCTGTACTTCTTGAACATCTTGACAAGGTGCCCCTTTTCTCTAAGTTTTCTTGGAGTGTTTTTTTAAAAAAATATTTACTCTGTTTATCTTGAAGTTCAGCTATTCGATATCTATTTATATCCGTGTATTGAAAATATTGCTGCTTGTACAATTCCTTTTTTTTTTGCGAGTACAATTCCCTTGTTCTAGAACTAGTTCATTTTATTAATTGATCCACTTTGCCTGATATTGAGTTGGGTGTCTTGTAGCTTCAGTCTCTACACAGGAAAGACAATTCTACGCCGGATGAGGATAGCCATCCATACAGGACAGCTAACCTTTCTCTTGGTGTTTCAGGTTGGCAAGTTCGACCCCGTGACCCGAGAACCTCTTAAGGAGCATCAGCTGGTTCCAAACCTGGCCATCAAGGAAGCAGTGCAGGCCTACCTGAAAGAGCACAGCTGGGCCTACAGGCTGAACTGTTAGATGCTGTTGGTGGTGTG
>OAMR01000002.1:4926041-5002945 GCA_900205405.1 Echinochloa crus-galli | reverse complement strand
CGGGGACGGCGTGGCTCAGCAGGCGGAGCTCCGGCGGATCGAGGGCAACGCCTGCTTCAAGAAGGCCCGCCTCGGCGCCGCCATCGACTGCTACACCGAGGCAAGCACACCCCACTTCCCATCGCCCCGCCTCAATTTCATTCACAATTCAAAACAGATAGATTGGGTTGGGTGCTTGCCGCCCACTCTAGCGACTTAGCTTGTGTATGTCTTTGCGATGAATCTTTGCTAGGCAATCGCGCTTTGCCCCGACGTCGCCGTCTACTTGATGAATCGGGCCCTATGCCATTTCAGGCGCAAGTGAGTTTGTTTACCCCTCCCTACGTCTCTCCCCTCTTGGGCCATTTAGGCAAGGAATAAATGAAAATCTGGAGCATGATGCGCAGGGAGTGGGCCAAGGTCGAAGAGGACTGCAGGAGGGCTCTTGCGCTTGATGGCACTCTAGTTAAGGTGGCAACTTCTACCAATGTGCCAACTTCAACTACAACTACTACCCTGTCACGACCCTTGGCTAATTGGCCTGTTTCTTGTGTGATGTAGGGGCACTATCTGTTGGGATGCGCACTGCTCGACAAGGAGGAATTTGCTCTTGCTATCAAGGAATTTGAAAAGGTTCTCTCATTTTCCACTTGTATGCTTTTTTGTGAATTATCAATAAGTTTCCTTGTATATTAATTTGAATTGCTGAGCTGCATTTTCTTTTGGACAAGTCATCCAATCCACACCCAACATATTGAGGCATTTTTGCCTGTCCAGTCATGATTACATCTTGCCCCTGAGACACCGACTACATGCAATAACTTCCATTTATGATAAATCTAGAGATGGGTCTGAGGAATAACTACCGTAGCAGTTTTAGACTTGTACAAACAAGTTTTTTCATGCATCTAAGTCATACCCTGTTAATCTTATATCGTTTCTTTACCTGTAGAATGCAATCCACGCATACCTATACCTCTTTCCATTCACTCAAATTTTTCAAGAGCTGTGGTTATAGTACTCAAGGTTTTTACATTGCATGATATTACCTTGATAGTCTCTTTCCTTGTTTTTGGTGGAATCCATAACAAATTCCTTGTGCCTTCTCCTTTTGGTATCAGCAACCACTGTCACATGAGAATGATGACTTCTTGATAACCTTAACTGCACCTAGTTGATATCTTGCCCTGCCATAATATTGCTAAGCTCTTGTCCAATCTTGGAAACAGGCTCTGAATCTGTTGAAGTCCATGGATTCAACAGATGAAATGACTGAGGACGTTTGGCAGGTCCTGGCGAAGGCAAAATACTTAGATTGGGAAAAACATTCCACTGAACGAGTTTGGAGGACACAGAGTTTGAAGTATGTTTTATATTAAAACTAAAAGTACATAGCGCTGTTATTTTGCTTTAGATTAAGTGCAATACTCATCTTTGGTATGGATGCTCAGTTTACTTTTCTGGCAGTTCAAGTCTCCTAACAGAAGTGTATCGCCTGTACATGCAGGGAAGCTTGTGAAAGTGCTCTGCAGGAGCATCACTTTCTTAGCGGTACACTTGTGGAAGACTCGGATGGGTCAAGCAATCAGTACTCAGAACAAATTAAATTGCTATCCGATGTCTTCAGCAAAGCGACACTTGCCGATACACCAGTAGATGTAAAACCAGTACTTCAAATCAACTTTGTTTTTGTTAAACTTATTCTCTCTTTATTTGTGATCTTAAAGCTGCTGATGCCATGGTGTAAACATAGGTGCCCGATTACCTTTGCTGTCAGATAACTTTCGAGATATTCAGAGATCCGGTCATCACACCCAGTGGTGTAACATATGAGAGGGCTGTACTTCTTGAACATCTTGACAAGGTGCCCCTTTTCTCTAAGTTTTCTTGGAGTGTTTTTTTAAAAAAATATTTACTCTGTTTATCTTGAAGTTCAGCTATTCGATATCTATTTATATCCGTGTATTGAAAATATTGCTGCTTGTACAATTCCTTTTTTTTTTGCGAGTACAATTCCCTTGTTCTAGAACTAGTTCATTTTATTAATTGATCCACTTTGCCTGATATTGAGTTGGGTGTCTTGTAGCTTCAGTCTCTACACAGGAAAGACAATTCTACGCCGGATGAGGATAGCCATCCATACAGGACAGCTAACCTTTCTCTTGGTGTTTCAGGTTGGCAAGTTCGACCCCGTGACCCGAGAACCTCTTAAGGAGCATCAGCTGGTTCCAAACCTGGCCATCAAGGAAGCAGTGCAGGCCTACCTGAAAGAGCACAGCTGGGCCTACAGGCTGAACTGTTAGATGCTGTTGGTGGTGTGTGCCGGGTGCTTTGCTGACTGCTGCTGATGCTGAGAAATGGTCGTCTTAGGGTTGACTCTTGTGTTTTTGTGACTAAAATCATCTCTCCGCGCGCGTCAGGATAAGATTAGGTTGCTCGATTTATTGATTATTGAGCAAGTTGAGTTGTAACGGCCGATACTGACACCAATTAGAGCAAATGTACATAAAGATTGGAGGTTAATATAGCCATTTTCACCCTGTCATCAGTTCTTAACTCACCAATTGCTTGGTTCAGTTCAGGCTATGACTGAATGCCAGGCCGCATTTATTCACCCCTTTTTTTCACTCAGATTGATTGATGATGGACGGAGGATGATACCGATGGTCCTTACTTTCGTCAGTTTTTTTTTCGAAATACTTTCGGCAGTTCATATATCGTTGGTACGTGATGCAAAAGTTGTCATAGCACACGGGCCGTATCCCATCACAGATGGGCGGCCTCAGAGTCGTAGTGGGCCTGCACAAATTGAGTGAATCAACTGCAGGCCCAGCACTAGGCAGCGGCAGAGGCAAGAGAGAAGAATAGACAAGAACGAAAGGAAACCCTAGCCCAGCACAACACCCAACGGAGCCCCCTTCCCTCTCCGCCGCGCCGCCGCCGTCGCAGCAGCCGCAGCCGCTTCCTCCTCCTCCTCCGACTCGCTCGCTCTCCGTCGAGGCCATGGCGACCTCCCCCGCTCTCCTATTCCCCTCGACATCCTCCTCGCCGTCCTCGGCGCGGGTGGAGGCGGTGGTGCTCTTCAACGTCTGCGACAGCTACGTGCGCCGCCCCGACCAGGCGGACCGCGTCATCGGCACCCTCCTCGGCTCCCTCCTCCCCGACGGCACCGTCCACGTCCGCAACTCCTACGTCGTCCCGCACAGCGAGTCCGCCGACCAGGTCGCTCCAGATCACATCTTCGATTCCTTCACTGATTCGTTGCGTTCGTTGCTTGCTGATGCTGGGGGAATGTGCAGGTCGCCATCGACATCGAGTACCACCATAACATGTACGCCTCGCACCAGAAGGTCAACCCCAAGGAAGTCATCGTGGGATGGTAAGCAACAATCCTTCAAGATTCGAATGCCCTGTTCATGATTTTATATGGTTCCGCGGAATTGGGCGTTTTTGCAGACTCCATTTATAGACAGCAGATGAATCCTGCGGTTTTCCCCAGTGCATAATCCCTCTTTTTTATGTGCTGAATTAGTTTGAGTGGATGAAGTAGTCAAATTATAACCAAATGTATATCACATCCTTGCTGATATGGATCTGTTTTCATAAAATGCCTGATTGCAGCTGCACCTATCACCTATTCTTTGTGCTGCATGCAGAACCATACTTTAGTTGTTCCATCTTGTGCCTAAAAACTATCCATGCCCTGGAGCCCTGGAGCTATTTTTTAGTGATGGTTAGGTTTGATAGCACGGAAAGCACCTTAGTCCTTAGCATACACTTCAAAAAGTTGATTTATGGAGTCTGTAAATTAGTTCACCAAGTATCTTTACTAATCTTTTCAACCCTGTTTGTTACCTTTCTATCTTTGTGTAGGTTCTCGACTGGTTTTGGTGTTTCAGGGGGAAGTACACTTATCCATGACTTTTACTCAAGGGAAGTGCAAAACCCCATCCATCTTACAGTTGACACCGGCTTCACTAGGGGGGAGGCTTCCATCAAAGGCTACCTCTCATCCAACCTGTCCCTCGGAGATAGGCACCTCGCTGCCCAATTTCAGGAGATCCCTCTGGATCTAAGGATGATTGAGGCAGAAAAAGCTGGATGTATGTGTCATTTTTCTGATTATTAATTCATGGCTTGCTATATATGAATCGTTTTGGTTTTCTGGAAGTAAACTTTAAAGAAGTGAAACTTTTCATCTAGAAATATGTAAATTGCCTAGAACAATCGATGAACTACATTGAGTGGATGCCTAAACCCTCGACTGTCAGTAACTTTGAATTGAATCTGCATATGCTCTTCTGTATTGAGTACGGCCTATTTAGTGCAGAATATTGTATCTGCTGTTTGAGGAAAATTTGTTTGCAGCTGTATTGGTTGGTCTTTTCATAATGTTGTTGAATTTCTCATAAATATGTGTGCTGGTTGACAGAAATTCAAATGTCTTTTGTATTGTTCTAGTTATTGGAGAATAATGATCTATGGAACATTTACCTGCTGTCAGTGGAAATTTTATTATATGGTTCTATTAGCTGGTCTTTACTTGACTTTGTTGATTCTTTGATAAATAGTCGCAGTTGTACTTCTCTCTTTTTTATAACAGTTTTTTTTTATACTTAATTTTTTTTATAACAGTTGAGATCCTGAAATCTACAATGGTGGAGAAGCTTCCCAATGACCTGGAAGGAATGGAGTCTTCAATGGAAAAGCTTTACATTCTTATTGATGAGATCTACAAATATGTTGATGATGTTGTGGTACGAATCTCTCGTGCAGAATTGTCAATTCAGTTTGGATTTCAATGTTAATTATCTCTATGTATGATACTGCAGGAAGGACGTGTGGCACCTGACAACAAAATTGGTAGGTTCATCTCTGAATCTGTCGCATCGATGCCAAAGCTGTCTCCAGCTGCTTTTGATAAGCTTTTCAATGACAAGATTCAGGTAAACAATACTCTACCTTTTTATGTCTCGGCTAGTTTAAAATTCACTTGCTTTGTTTTCTGATGAGTTTATCCACTAACGCCACAGGATAACCTTGCACTGGTATACCTTTCAAGCATCACAAGGACACAAATCAGCATAGCCGAGAAGTTGAACACTGCCGCTCAAGTCCTGTAACTTCGGTGGTGGCATCCCAGTTGAACACACCCGATGCAATTTCTGATGTGTTGCGTATGTGTCTGGCAGAAATGCAATTTTTGTTCTTGTTACATGTATTCTGAAGGAAAGGATCGTCATTGATGAGATCCCATCGTTCTTGTTGATTTTTGCGTAGCGACAAAGTTTAACGATGACCGCGGCAATCCCCAATGTGAAACAAATGATATTTCACCCAGTCGCATGTGTGTGTGTGCAGCTTTAGTTCCTCTGGAGTTATTTTTTATCTCGTTATCTGTTCCGAACCATTTTAGTAAAATTTCAAATAAAAATATGAAAAATTCGTGGCGTATAGGATTCCTTCTGGTATACACAATATATACACAAGTATCTTCTCTGAAGAACGGGATCACGGCAGAAAACGCGGACGCGGAATCGGGCACGTCGCCCGTTAACCCCCTAACCGTTCGATCCTCTCAGCTTGCAGCGTCGACAGTCATCGTGGGTCTCTCCCATTAAGCTACAACCCGGTCCATTGCGAATGTTCGTGAACCCGCTCGTCGCCTCTGCCTCTCCGCTTCTACCTGCTGCTGCTGTCTTTTACCTATATACCATTAAGAAAGATGCCAGTTACCTATATATCTTTAAAAAGTTTGTAGACATCTCTATGCCATCCACTCAACTTTCTTTTACCTACAAGCCATTTTGGATGGAATGAGAGTTAACAGTGTCAAATGCCGGGGTAAAAATACCATTTTGCCCTTGTTATTAAATAAATGGTAGAAATAGGTTTAAAATAGTAAATAAATATGGAAACTCAGTAATAATTTAGAAAATGACAGAAATAATTTTATAATTAGGAAATAATTCGTAAATAATTTCTAAAATCAGGAAAATTTGTAAAATAATTTATAAAATCAGGAAAAACGTAAATAAATTATAAAATGTCTAGAAATTCAAAAAAACAGAAAAATCAAGAGAAATGCGTAAATAAAACCAAAAAAATCAAAAAAATTCCAACTTACATAAGTGCCAACTTACATGAATCTTATCATCCTTTTGAGATCAATAAATAAAAAATTTAATAGATAATCGTCAAATTTGAAGAAAAATGCTCAAAATCAGAAATGGCCCAAAATACAAAACCACAGATCTCGCATGGCACACGTTTACCCATTCTCTCAAGCAGAAGCAAGTAGTTTCTCCCTATAGAATACAAATACAATTTTTTTGCAAAAAAAGTACAGACTCGCTAAGAATTGAATCCTGATCTCACTAGACAGTGAACCCATATCATTGAAAGACGATGCAAGAGCGTTCCAAGGCACCTAATCCCTTGGAACAAATGCTAGTACAATTCTTCGTTTCCACACGTACTCCGTACGAAACGATTGAAGAACACATACATATGACCAGCCACCGGTGTTTCCATCGATACCGACAACACGGAGCGTGGATTGCGCCGGCGCCGCGCCGGCGCTTCTCCTGCTCGAGAGACCGCAGCGCCTGCCGTCGCGGCGGGGAGGCGGCGGACCGGCGGGCGGCGGCGGACCGGCGGGGAGTTGGCGCACCGGCGACGCGGAGGCGGCGGAGCGAAGCAGTTGACGAGATGTCGATTGTGAACAGAGGAGGGTTCAATATGTTAACAGGGGTAAGATGGTCATTTCACTACATGGGACCCACATGTAAGAGCCTCCAACCTAACAGAATATGGACGGAATGACTCGTAGGTAAAAGAAAGTTGGGTGGATGGCATAGAGGTGTCTACAAACTTTTTAAGGTATACAGGTAACTGACATCACAGAGGTAAAAGACTCTCTCTTCTTCCGTTGGACCCATTAAGCGGCGGCGGCACGAGGATGGCGAGTCAGCCGTCCGCCAAAATCCGCGTCCGCCGCCCCAAATCCTCTCCGTCGCCCGCCCAAATCCGCGTCTGCCGCCCCAATCCACCCGCCAGGCCACACCTCCGCCGGCGCAGCAGCTTCCCAGGAGCTCGCGGACGGACCCCTCCCCCAATCTCCGGCGGCTTCTGGGCGCTGAATCCCGTCCCGCACGGCGCCCAGCTGTATCGGCGCCAGTGAAGATGAGCTCCTCCTCCGATGGTAAGTGTTCTGCAGCTACTCTTTCTCTAGCTTTGCTCAGTTGTTCCTTTGCTCTATGTCTTCGCTCAGCTCTGCTCTTCTCCTGCTCTGCTGTTGTGTTCTTTCTTTGCTGCTGTAGTGCTGTGTTCTTACTTCTTAGTGCTTACATGCTGGTGCGACGTGCATGTGCAGATGTCGAACTCGAACGGCGGCATAGGATGGTAGAAGTGATAATGCCAAACAATGAAGAAGGTGCTACTTCTACCACAGATTCATCATCTGCTTCGTCAGCCGCTCCAGATGTTCAATCCCTAGTAGAGAAAGCCATAGCTGCACTGCCACCAGATCTGAAAGAGATGGCTCAGGATCCTAAGACGAAGGCAAGATCATCTGACCCTGGATGGAAGTATGGGTTCTGGCAGGATACTCTGAAGGAGGAGATGGTGACATGCATATTCTGTAAGAAGACTGTCCCTAAAGAGAATAAAGAATCGAATCATAGAGTTCTTATTTCTACCGAAAGGGAGAGGAAAACAAATCAAGATCGACTGACTTACTGGAAAGAAGCGAAACTCGACTGCTTGGACAGAGTGGGATAGATCTATTGTCAGAGGTAGAGACGGATAGGTAGCTAGACTTCCAAGTTGAGGCACGAAGTCGCGAAGACAGTTCAGTTAGATTTTGCAGATGCTGGAGTGAGAAAGAACAGAACTATAGACTTGAAAGGATAAGTCGGAAGAAGATAAACCGCCCTTCCTACGCTCTTTAGAAAGTTGTTTTAGGGTCTTAAGAAAGGTAGACCGTAGTGGCCCGTCTATCTTTTTTTTGCCTTTTTTTCTTTCTCTCAAGGGATTGAAGAAGGTTTAAGCAGCACCTTGCTGGGGGTTTTGGTGATGCACTGAAATGTCCACGAGCACCTGAGTTAGTTAGGAAATAGATGTATGCTCACTTGAAGAAGAATTCAAGGACTATGCTTGTGCAATTGGATGAATGTGAGCAAGAACAAGGGGCTGAAGCTGTAGAGGAGGGTCACCAAGACCAAGCTGCTGAAGAAGAACAAGAACCAAGAACAGTACCAAGCTCTGGGACAAGGATCAAGCAAGCAAAGGCGGCAAAGATTAAAATTGTTCAAGCTGCAATCATTTCCTTCATGGTTTCTGCTCCAGTAAAACCAACAACACTCCAAGTCAGTAAGTTCCTTGCTTTGTGATACACCAGAAGAAGTTGTCGCAAATAGGCATAAATCCAAGACTTCTCAACCTACTCTTGAGCACTGCACAAAGAAAGATAAGGAGGCGAAACCAAATTGTTGATGATCATGTCGCTGATTTCTTGTATGAGAATGGTATACCATTCATGTCATCAATTCTAGAAGCTGGGAGATTATGTTGGAGTCCATTGGGCAATATGGTCATGGGTACCGCTCACCAACATACCGTGAGATTAGGGGCCTACTGCTTGAAAGGGTTGTGACCAGAACAACGGAACTGAGGAAGAAGCATGAAGAGGCTTGGAAGGAATATGGTTACACAATCATGTCTGATGGGTGGACTGACACAAGCCAATGCCATCTCATCAACTTTCTTGCCAACAGTCCAGCAGGGACCTTCTTCCTAGGCTCAGTGGATGATTCAAGTGAGGTAGCACTGTAGCAGATGCAAATATGTTGGCAAATTTGTTGGAGAAACAGATTGAAAAGGAATATGTGGTGCAAATAGTCACTGACAATGGATCCAACTTCAAGGCAGCAGGAAGGATTCTAATGGAGAGAATCCCACATTTGTTTTGGACACCATGTTACAGGACATTGAGCAAATTAAGGATTTCAACACTGCAATCAATTGGGGCATGGAAGACTTCTTGATCTTATGAGAGATAAGATAGGTGGAGATCTTGTTAGGCCAGCCGTGACTCGCTTTGCTACTTGGTATCTCACATTGGCAAGTATCCGTCAACACAAGAATAGTCTAAAAAAGTTTGTTTATTAGTGATGAATGGCAAGCTAACAATTTGTCTAAATCTGCTGAATGGAACTAGCATTTGACTAAACCAGAATGATAAAACATCAACTTCCATGATATTTGCCAAGTTATCCACTTACCAGATTCAATCAAAATATTCTATTTCTAAAGATCCCCTGTGCCTAGATGTCCAGGGCTTTGCGACTAGATATAAACTATATAAAGACTAATGATAACATAATTGCAAAGTAGATGATGACTAAACGTTCACCAGCTGACTGATATTGACAAAGAGCTACCTAGGTAGGCGTTGACCCTCTCCTGGTTCGGTGGAGCCGGGCGCGCAGGTGCTGGGAGTGCTGGAGGCTGCGGCAGTCTGGCGTCGTTGGGCACGCCCAGCGCGACCGCTCGCTCTGTTGCGGCGGCGCTCGTAGGCCGCCGTCGTCCTCTGCAGCTGGGCGTATGCTCTAAGAGCGGCCGCTTCCTCCTCTCTCGCTGCTGCCTGGGCGTCCGGGCCGGCGTTGTTGCCGGCGTGGCCAAGCCACCAGCAACCGACGCGAATCACGCGGTAAACATACTTGATTCCCCTGCAAAGCCAATTCAGTGGCTGTAGGTAGGTGGCCAATGAGCAGGAAGACGACCGAGCTGATGGCGATCGCGGCCCAAAAGTTGGTCTTCTTCACGCACTCCGGGAACGTCATCGTCCTTCGATCTGGAGGAAAGTAATCGGTAATTAGTAACACTAGGTGCGTGCGTGCGAGGCCGGCGCGCCCGCGGCACGGCCATGCGCGCCGCGGCGTGGAGCCGCAGTGCCGGCCGCATGGCGAGCGGCCGGCCGGCACGAGCTGGGTGTAAAAAAAGAAAGGACAGTTATTTTTTCGGATCAGCGCGGCTAGCTGAAGGCTTGCGCATGCCGCGGCCATGCCTCACGATGCAAGTGGCGCGGGCCACGCCGCCAACCCGCTGGGACTCGGCAGACCGCAAGTTCCCACAATCCCACGTCCCAGCCCACGTATTCGATGCGGCCCAATGCGGATAGCCCGCACAACCCACAATGTCCCACGTACCCGTATCCCCATCCTGCCCCGTTCCTAAGCCACGCCGCTGCCTCCATGACGAACCCTAACTCCACGCCGCCGGCGTTGCCGCTCCTCGTTCCTGCTCCTTGTGCATCGACTTCGGTTCTATCTCCATGGCTCAGAAGCTCGTGCTGCGGTCATGGCGATGAGACTTGAGGAGGAAGACTCGGAAGCTCGTGTTGCGGTCATGGCGATGAGACTTGAGGAAGAAGACGAGTTCAATGCGGCTTGCCGACCGACCGGTGGGAGAGTCAATTCCCCTGGTGTCAGCGTTGCTGAGGGCCAGGCCACTGCTGTGTGCACGTCTCGAGGGGGAGCAAAGGGGCTATCTAGTCTAGTCTGTTCTGCAACTGATGACCGTGATTGAATCTAATTGTTCACTGTTCTACGGTCCATTGCATTAGTGTATTTGGCTGAGGTTACTTTGGTGTATTTGGTTTGGAGCTGTTGGTGTAGACAAATACGATAAGTATTCAGTAAAGCTAATTGTGTGGTAATTGAACTGCCGACCGCACGCGTGTGGCCGTGCAGAAGAAGCGGGCGTCTGCGGGCTGCCGCAATGACTGCAAAAGTCAAGCGGCGTATGCGGAGCAGCCGCATGCGCCCGCGATGGTGCTTGCGGCGTGCGCGGATGCGGGGCGGGCAGCCGCAACCTGCCCCGCTTGCAACCTGAGCCATGCCTGGCGTAGCGGCCGGGGCGCTGCTCTGTCATCGCCCGCCGAATCACCACAGAACAAGCCGGAAAGGGGGAAAAGAAAACTCACCTCGCGGCGCTCGTCGGCTTCGTGGGCGGCGGACCTCGGCGGCGGCGGCGACGGGGGCTGGGCTGAAAGAAACATCAAGTGAATTATTTTTTTTTTCAGGCCGGCCAACGGAGGGTGTGGGTGTGCGTCGCAGGTGCCTGGCCGGGCGGTCTGCCGTGGCGCCGTGCCCGGCCTTGAAAGAAACGAAGAGAGGACAGGGTCACAGGGAGGCGAGCCTTGACGAGCTCGTGGCGACGACGGGCCCGTCGGCCGGGCCGTGCCCGTGTGGCCGATGAAACGAAAGCAAAAGAAAGAAAGAAAGAAATACACACACACACACACACAGAGAGAGAGAGAGAGAGCGAACGAGCGAGAGAGAAGGCTACAGGAGGAGATCCAGGGGGGTGGTGTTCAGTGGATGCTCGCTGCTCGGTGCGTGCTCACCTCGGGGGCGCAGCGGCGGCAATGCAGGCACAACGTCGCCGCCGGTGCAGCGGGAGGTGAAAGAAATGGGGTTTTGCTCGGTCCCGTGTGCTCGTGTCTAAAGTAAGTAGGAGGGGAAAGTAGAGGCTTGGAGATAAGATTTTACCTTAACAAGGGTAGGCAGCCAAAATGCACAATGAGGGCGATGTGAGGGATGCGAGCGTGCGTGTCCGCCATTTCTTTGCGGTGAAATGCTGAATTGAACAAAAGTATATGTACTACGTTTGTGTACATTATACTCCGGATAACCCCCTGTTATCTGAAGAAGACAGACTGTGTGTATCTACTGTATATGCATGGGCAGCATGCAATTCCGATGGGCTTTGAAACTGGTTGATCAGGCCTTAGCCCATCACATCCCACCTGCATTCATCATCGACAACGCACGACCAGTAGTTCCTCAAAAAAAAAAAAACGCACGACCTGTGAAGATTTACGAAGGATGCTTCATTTATGAATTCACACTTTCAAGTCAGAGGAGCACAAATTTAATGGTTCAAAAAAACAGATAGGTGACCACAAGAAACTATTTTTCCTTTGGTGTGTGATTTTCAGGGTGCAAAGAGGTTTATACATTTTCATTTGTGTACTTTTTTTTTCTTTTCCTCACGTATTACTTATCATTCTTCAATGCATATTAATTGTTTTGTTTGTCTTCATCTATACAGTCAAATTTGGCTATATCTGTACTTGCTGCAGCACATATATATCCTTAATTCCTTATGAACATTTGTGCCCACCTTTCTTGGATCATAGAATTGCACTTTCTGATAATTTACTTATTTTTCAGGACTTAGTTAAGTGCCTACTATATTAGTATTTGTTCTATAAAATATCAGTGATATTGATACATGGTGCAGTGTGCAATTTGCTATGATGCCAAATCACAACTGAATTTTTCTGATGCTCACATGTAAGCTCATGATGATTTCAGGTTGACCTGCTGCAGGGATCTTCTGAACTTTATATTTAAAAGGCATGTACATTGTTTGATTCATTTCTTATCTGTTTTTTGCCAACCTTCATCATAGTCGATGCATAAATTTGTGGGTACCTCCGACCTTATTTTTTTAGATTTTGTGTCATGCAGCCCATGGCAACTGTAATCTTAGATGCTCACAAGGTAATCTTCCAAAGTGACGGTCGGGGTATGCAGAGTAGTCACCTGTCACATGATTTCATTTAAGCATCGACAAATAGATATGTATATCAATTAAGTTTGCATACCCAATTTGAGCCAATCAAAATGACATGCACCGCCTAGCCAAGCTTATTCTATTGTTGCTACAAGTTCTACACCTGCGGACCTGCAGTGGTCACACCCATGAGGATCATTAGTCCTGTCCTCTTACCGAATTCTCCTAATGAGCATACAGTGAAGTCAGTTCCATCATTGGCTGCCCTCATATTTTTATGGAAACCGAACTCATCTGCTACTCCCGTCTGAGCACATACAGCTGTGACGCCACAGGTACTGACAACTGACATAATCTCTCTGCTACAAAAGTTTTAATTATTGTTGCATGTCATGTTTTCTTGATAGACTAATTTTTGGTTTTCCTTCTTTACGATGCTATGAAAACTGCAAGCACGCTGTATTAGTGTATTATAATGCACCGGCAGTATCTCCACTAGCTTTAGAGTCTGACAGTGCATGGCTGCTGCTTCAGTCCAATTCTTTGTCCTGGCTCTCACATTCTCTGGATCGTCACCTGCTAGAGCAAATATTAATTAGCAAAGAACATGTCAGTATATATGCAAGAGATCACCAAAAGCATTAAGGTATGCCATAAGCATTCAGTATTTTTTTTCTGTGAATATTATTGATCAGACAAACTTAAGTAGCATCAACCATAGTTTTTTCAACTCTGAAGCTTCAGCACATTTGGGATGATTAGCGTATAAAATGATCTGAACGTGTTATCTCATATTTGGACATCATGAGATCAAACCAACCCTGGTCTCCAGTTAGTACCAAATTTGGGCTTTTTTTAATCTTTCCCCTCTAGAGCTCGTGCATTCCGAGCTCAGTCATTAAGCCACAACAGGAAAAAAAATGTTTCATCCGTGAGATAACAAGTTAACGGCAAAAATGAATCACACTCCCATCACGGTAAACAAAAGACAGATGTCGCTCGGCACCTGCAGCCCAGGCGTATTTGCCATTGCTCTGCTTCCGCTTCTTCCTCGTGCACCGTGATGCGACGCTTTTTTCCTCTCCAATCACTCTCCTGACCGCCGTCGCCGTGCCACCACGATGGTGGCATTGCCCCAGCCGATGGCGTCCTCGGGTCCCTTCTCCACAGGCTCCGTGTAGCGTGAGTCCATCAGTGCCCCACCACCGATTTGGAGCTCACGCCCGTTGCGGCGACGGCGAGCTCGCCATCTGCCTGGCCATGCGGCTGGACTGCGTGCTGCGACGGCAGAGGAACGGGCAACCGGCGCGGCGAGCCACCTGACCTTCTACACCGCCTGTCCCAGGCTCCCAGCTGCGGCCATGCCAACCATCACCTCTGATGCCGTGATCAACGTCAACCTGGAGGCTGCACACAACGTGTTCGATGATGTGCCCCTGAGGTGAATGCTAGCCTAGCCTTTTCTCTCTGCACTCCTTGTGCTTTATAGAATGCATGTTTTCTTATCACTATTTTTCTATCGTACTGCAAGTGGAAGCAGAGCTCGAGCTCAGGATATTGTGGCTTCATTGTGATAAGTAGTTACAACTTATAGGCAGTCACTCATATTGTCCACTATGATTTATTTTGGGTGAGTCTGCAGCTGCAATTCCTGCATGTTGTAGTGGAGGCTCTCACTACCATGCTTAATAGTGTTACAGGATTATGGCTAAAGTAAAACTGATTTTATAAATGCGACTTGATCATAGGCATAACAACTGGTACAGTAGAATATTTAAAACCAATCTTTCAGCTTCCTGTTTGTGCAATCTGGAGTTGAACTTAACGTCTAACTAGACACAATCACAGAACATAACCTAATATCATTGAAGTACATTATGCTGTTATACGATTTATGATGTCTCAGTAATATGAGAGCACACAATTCATACTTATAATTTTTTTTACAGACGATGTAGTTCAAGCAATAGGCTCTGAAATAGCAGCTCACGTGTCAGGTATGACTAATTGTTGCTTGACATGTGATTATGCTAATATCAGCACTTTGATTAATGTTTAGTTCACGACCCACTTTTTCAATGACCTTAGTCACAGCCTCTCCACAAGATGATGAAGGATTCAAAATGGCGAGCTCCTGTACACGTCAAGACAGGTTTAGATCTTCAGTTTGTCCCGCATGCTCTCTGTACAGAAAGCAACCACATGTGTACAACTAGCCTAATGGTCAAGGTCAAGCACACACTTGATCATAAATACGCCAGAATAATTTTACACTGGTCTATATTGGTTATCTTTGAGCTCTCTTTGTTTTACTGTAAATGCTACTAGAATAGTCAGTGCTTGTAGCGTTTTTACTGGGGCTGGATTAACATTTATCTGTTTGTCTTCAGGTTGAGTTTTTTACATGACCCATAAAAGGGCACTTGCATATCATAATTTTTGCAATTACGGGTTACTGAGTTTTTATGTGGGATCAAAGGGTATCTTCACTATTTTTACTGTGTTTATATGTGGGTTATGGGGTCCAGGTCCATCCATCCCCTATATCAAACACTACCTTAGTGATTTTATTATAAAGAAATGCAAATAGGATCTTAGATATAACTGTAAATTTAGATTTCACATTGATATTTTACTCATAGATTACCAGAATTACCCTGGTTGTACTTCTTGGTGTCAATTAGTAGTTTCTCTTAATTGTTTAAAAGAAAAAAGGGATGTGCTGACGTGGGCGCCATCCTCGCTACCGAGTCTGTGTGGTAGCTTTGGTGTCAACTTGGACTGCAAGTAGTAGGTGATTCCTGTATTGTCCTCCTTAGGCTCATTATTGAAATTATCCACTTGCTCTTGAGCAGAAAATCTACACGGGGAAGCTGTTCATTAGGCAACTGTTTGTTATTTTGCTTCTCTCGCCATGGTAGTGTTTTCAGATTGTATCGAGTGAATTTTGTTGCTGCTTGTGTAGTTCAGGAAAAAAATTGTTGCTGCTACTCTCTCACCTCTGCATATGATTTGTTTGTTGAAATGCCTAGCTAGCAGAAGAATATTTGTTGAAACTTTAACACTAACTAGCTGATTAGTGCATGGAATGCAGGAAGCAAGTCTATCTTTTAATCTTTACATAGGTGAGTGTCTGAGTTCTCACATTTTTACCTCAAGCATTCTACTGATGTAGAAAAAGTTATGGTTCATGAATTTAGTTTTCTTAGGCATGAGATGATCTCTCTGGTTCATGAATTTAGTTTTCTTAGGCATGAGATGATCTCTCTGGTTCATGTTTCGTAGGTCAGATACAATTACAATTGTTTTGATTTTTTGGTTACTGAAATCAATAGATGATTGTGGTCATAGTAGGAATAGTATATATGTGGATACGATCCAAGTATTACTTTCAAGCATCTTGTCAGATAATGTCTAAGTTTGGAACCAATCACCCAAGTTAAGATAGTTTCATGTGGTACCTCTGCAGTGCAGAGCATGTTTGTGAAAAATGGTGACCTAACTGTAATGAAAGTCAGTTTTGAATCTATTGTAGATCCAGCAATGATTAAATCTTGCCATGTCATGTCCCACATGGTCACACACATAGCCTAGTATAAAATCGCCACGGACCACAACTCCATGACCACCATCTCCATGAACACGTTACTAGTAAGGAAATTATGCCTTGGATTAAATAATGGGCCTTCTATTATAGTCGGTTACACAGATGGGTGTCGTAGCAGTGTATAGCATGTTAGGAAACAAGATCGAATTGAATCTTGGCCCTGTTTAGTTTCCGGTTACATCATCAAACTTATAAAAATTCTCTCTCCAAACTTCACTATTCACCTATCACATCAAATCTCTCTCCTCGTACATGGAGTACTAAACGTGGGTAAATAAAAAAAACTAGTTACATGGTTTTGATGTACACGACGAGACGAATCTTTTAAGACTAGTTAGGTCATGGTCTTCATCGCGGGAAAGTCTTGCAGCGGCGTCACAATGCTCGGTCCAGGTGGCCAAGGCTATTTTTGTCCGGGCGTTTGGGTGGCGGTCTAGTCTTAGAATTGGCGGCTCTTAGCATTCGGCATTTCAGCAAACTCTTGTTCTTTCTTTTTTGGGTTGTGTGTCGTTTGACAGAGGCCGGGATCGGTTTTCAGGCAGGTGTATCACCTCGATGTATCTAACTGAAAACTAATAAAGCATCCCATTTCCAAAAAAAAGTTAGGTCATGGTAGGACAATGTTTACCACAAACAAACGACTACAGTGTCCGATGTGACTTTTTCACTTCACTTTTTACATTTTTTCAGGAACTAAACACCCCCTTGGCTTCTTGTTGGTCAAGTTGACTTGAACGTAGGAATAAAAACTTGACTCGGATACTTATCTAGCTAGGATTCCTAATCGGATTTGTACGTACACTCTCTCTCTGTATATATATATATGAAAAATACATTCTACACGCGCCTCCGACTATTGGCTCGTAGAGATGCTCTAAAGCCTGGCGTGAGATTTTTGCCCGCTAATGCGTCGGGCTGAGCGAATAGCCGACGCGTTAGATTCTACACCAGGCTTTAGAGCATCTCTAATCTTTCTTGCTTTCGTCGACATTTAGGCGTTAGCTTAGCACTAGTGTGTGATCTACATTGATCAGAAATCTTGGTCGGATTTCAATTTCATATCTCAAGTGGGCACATTGACCCTCAAATTGAAGATGCATCCCAGTTGAGCACTGAATCGATTTTTACAGCCTCTGCTATCTGGAAATGGAAGAGCTACCCGTGGCTGTGAGGGTTAGTTAGCACTAAACAACAGTGGCCTTGTAGTTGTAGGTGCATTGTATTGTACAATTATATTGTTGCATGTGCTTCTTTACGGAGCGTTTCTATATTGATACTAAAACCCTCCCTGTCCACTGCACCCGATGCGTCCTGCGTTTACAATATGGTTTAAAATTTTAAATCAAATTCATCTGCTAAAGACTAAAGAGAGGACCGGTCCAGAAAGAATTCAGGGAAATGCACCAGACAGAAAGAAAATAATAAGAAATGCAGGGAGGTGGTAACGCCGTAACAAACCCCCCTCCCCGACTGGTGTCTCGCTCCTTGTTCAAATACCCCCTGCCGACGAACTCAAGAAGAGCCGACGAGAGAGATTATCCGAGGGCAGACGAGACGAGAGATCAAGCAAGCATATAACGAAGAGTGGTGCCGGAGAAGATCGAGCCCACGATAGAGATTACAAGGCCCGACGAGTAGAGCGTGAGAATTGAAAGCAGGAGGCACTGAGGCAGTCGACGAGAGATCGGGGTATCCATGGGATCGGAGGCGCCATGGCCGGCACCGGAAGGGATGCCGGATGGGGTTCGCCGGGGTAGGCCTTTCTTGTTCCATGGATCCCTTCCCCATATCCTTCTTCTATTCTTGTCCGCGGTCGTTCGCCGAGTTTCTCGTCGGTTGCTTATTGCTGACGAACCGTGGCAGGGTCGCGAGCAAGAACCGCTGCTGGGCGGCGGTGGCGGCGGAGGAGGTGGATGCCGGACCTCCTAGCGGCGCTTCGACACCTTCACCGAGCAAGCCCTTGCCCCCGAGGTGCGAGGAGGTCAAGAACTCCTACCCGTCGAAAGCTTCCCCTCGCAAGCCGTCTCCCCCGAGGTGCGGGGCGATCAAGAACCGCGGAAATGACGTCAGGCGAGAAGAGGGCAATGGCGATCGCGCGTCAGTGGACGAAGAAGATGGGGCGAGCAAGAACATCGGAGAGGACTAGGAGGGGGCTCGGCCAGCTCAAGAGGAAGGAGAAGAAGCCGGTCCAACAAACACCAAACGCGTCCGACAGTTTGCCAAGGACTACGCGCTGCCGACGGAAGCTCCTGCTCAATGGAGCAGCGCGTGGAAGCGGTGCACGTGAGATTTCGCCGTCATCGCGGCTGCTGCGGCGGCGCCGGCACTCAGCGTGGCTCCGGCACCGGCTTCAACCCATGGCGCGGGGACGCACGCGGCGGCGCGGGAGCCCAGGACGGCAAGCCATGGCGGCGCGGGGACGCACGCGGCGGCGCGGGAGCCCAGGACGCCAGCGGAAGGGTCAAGCCGTGGCGCGGGAACGCACGCGGACTCGGCGCCCGCAACATGTTCGACACGCGGCGCGACAGCAGAAGCAGTGCCGGCGATGGGCACTGCGACGGCAGCCGCAGCGGCCGTGGAGCCCAGCGCCGCGGGGGTTCAGGATGAATCTGCCACGGCGGCGGCGCTTGAAGGCCCTCCCCAAGCCAGCAAGCTGACGTCAGCGCACAAGCAAGTACAGGTGCTACCGTGCTCCAAAAGCTCTATGCCTATCTGTCGCCCGGCACAGGGGTTCTCAAGGTTCGGAGCGACAGCATTTGCAGACAGCTTGCTGTGGCGATTCAATCCATCAGAGGAACAGCAATAGATTTCTCAAATCTCACAGGGCAGCAGTGCCTTAGGCAGGTCCTGCCTGAAAATATCAACACTGGTAGGGGTTACATTGGTCTGTACCGGGCTGCACTAGAGTTTCTGAGTGGAAACCATAACAATTAGCCTGGGAATCACATGCTACTCACTATGTATAATCTACATTGATCAGAAATCTTGATCATCCTTTTGTATTTCAGATTTCAGTTCCATTGGCCCTCAATTTGAATAAGCCTCCAAATTAAGCACTGCAAACTGCATCAATAATGACCTCTGCTGTCTGGGAATGGATACAGACTGTAGTATGATAACAAATTGACTGCACTATGGAATTCTGTTCCATAGCCAATTTCTATACTTGAAGTCCAACTCCAGAATGGTTGGCTGATCAACCTTTATTGGCAGTGGAGATTAGTGTTGATGCTGAGGCCTAAAGCAGTTGAGCAGAGCATGTCTTCCCCTTCAGGCTTCAGTGTACAGCAGTTCAAACATGCTACATTGCTACCTTACCCAAAGCTTTCCCACCAGTAGCATGAATGTTGGCAAACACTTGTAGGACTTGACCCAAATCTTGCGGATTGCAGACCGCCAGATCTCAATCATCATGGCATTCCATTATACTGTATCTCATTTCTGTGAGGCGGGCGTTCCATGGAACACCTGTATTGGCATAACAACTGGTACAGTAGAATATTTAAAACCAATCTTTCAGCTTCCTGTTTGTGCAATCTGGAGTTGAACTTAACGTCTAACTAGACACAATCACAGAACATAACCTAATATCATTGAAGTACATTATGCTGTTATACGATTTATGATGTCTCAGTAATATGAGAGCACACAATTCATACTTATAATTTTTTTTACAGACGATGTAGTTCAAGCAATAGGCTCTGAAATAGCAGCTCACGTGTCAGGTATGACTAATTGTTGCTTGACATGTGATTATGCTAATATCAGCACTTTGATTAATGTTTAGTTCACGACCCACTTTTTCAATGACCTTAGTCACAGCCTCTCCACAAGATGATGAAGGATTCAAAATGGCGAGCTCCTGTACACGTCAAGACAGGTTTAGATCTTCAGTTTGTCCCGCATGCTCTCTGTACAGAAAGCAACCACATGTGTACAACTAGCCTAATGGTCAAGGTCAAGCACACACTTGATCATAAATACGCCAGAATAATTTTACACTGGTCTATATTGGTTATCTTTTATAAAAATTCTCTCTCCAAACTTCACTATTCACCTATCACATCAAATCTCTCTCCTCGTACATGGAGTACTAAACGTGGGTAAATAAAAAAAACTAGTTACATGGTTTTGATGTACACGACGAGACGAATCTTTTAAGACTAGTTAGGTCATGGTCTTCATCGCGGGAAAGTCTTGCAGCGGCGTCACAATGCTCGGTCCAGGTGGCCAAGGCTATTTTTGTCCGGGCGTTTGGGTGGCGGTCTAGTCTTAGAATTGGCGGCTCTTAGCATTCGGCATTTCAGCAAACTCTTGTTCTTTCTTTTTTGGGTTGTGTGTCGTTTGACAGAGGCCGGGATCGGTTTTCAGGCAGGTGTATCACCTCGATGTATCTAACTGAAAACTAATAAAGCATCCCATTTCCAAAAAAAAGTTAGGTCATGGTAGGACAATGTTTACCACAAACAAACGACTACAGTGTCCGATGTGACTTTTTCACTTCACTTTTTACATTTTTTCAGGAACTAAACACCCCCTTGGCTTCTTGTTGGTCAAGTTGACTTGAACGTAGGAATAAAAACTTGACTCGGATACTTATCTAGCTAGGATTCCTAATCGGATTTGTACGTACACTCTCTCTCTGTATATATATATATGAAAAATACATTCTACACGCGCCTCCGACTATTGGCTCGTAGAGATGCTCTAAAGCCTGGCGTGAGATTTTTGCCCGCTAATGCGTCGGGCTGAGCGAATAGCCGACGCGTTAGATTCTACACCAGGCTTTAGAGCATCTCTAATCTTTCTTGCTTTCGTCGACATTTAGGCGTTAGCTTAGCACTAGTGTGTGATCTACATTGATCAGAAATCTTGGTCGGATTTCAATTTCATATCTCAAGTGGGCACATTGACCCTCAAATTGAAGATGCATCCCAGTTGAGCACTGAATCGATTTTTACAGCCTCTGCTATCTGGAAATGGAAGAGCTACCCGTGGCTGTGAGGGTTAGTTAGCACTAAACAACAGTGGCCTTGTAGTTGTAGGTGCATTGTATTGTACAATTATATTGTTGCATGTGCTTCTTTACGGAGCGTTTCTATATTGATACTAAAACCCTCCCTGTCCACTGCACCCGATGCGTCCTGCGTTTACAATATGGTTTAAAATTTTAAATCAAATTCATCTGCTAAAGACTAAAGAGAGGACCGGTCCAGAAAGAATTCAGGGAAATGCACCAGACAGAAAGAAAATAATAAGAAATGCAGGGAGGTGGTAACGCCGTAACAAACCCCCCTCCCCGACTGGTGTCTCGCTCCTTGTTCAAATACCCCCTGCCGACGAACTCAAGAAGAGCCGACGAGAGAGATTATCCGAGGGCAGACGAGACGAGAGATCAAGCAAGCATATAACGAAGAGTGGTGCCGGAGAAGATCGAGCCCACGATAGAGATTACAAGGCCCGACGAGTAGAGCGTGAGAATTGAAAGCAGGAGGCACTGAGGCAGTCGACGAGAGATCGGGGTATCCATGGGATCGGAGGCGCCATGGCCGGCACCGGAAGGGATGCCGGATGGGGTTCGCCGGGGTAGGCCTTTCTTGTTCCATGGATCCCTTCCCCATATCCTTCTTCTATTCTTGTCCGCGGTCGTTCGCCGAGTTTCTCGTCGGTTGCTTATTGCTGACGAACCGTGGCAGGGTCGCGAGCAAGAACCGCTGCTGGGCGGCGGTGGCGGCGGAGGAGGTGGATGCCGGACCTCCTAGCGGCGCTTCGACACCTTCACCGAGCAAGCCCTTGCCCCCGAGGTGCGAGGAGGTCAAGAACTCCTACCCGTCGAAAGCTTCCCCTCGCAAGCCGTCTCCCCCGAGGTGCGGGGCGATCAAGAACCGCGGAAATGACGTCAGGCGAGAAGAGGGCAATGGCGATCGCGCGTCAGTGGACGAAGAAGATGGGGCGAGCAAGAACATCGGAGAGGACTAGGAGGGGGCTCGGCCAGCTCAAGAGGAAGGAGAAGAAGCCGGTCCAACAAACACCAAACGCGTCCGACAGTTTGCCAAGGACTACGCGCTGCCGACGGAAGCTCCTGCTCAATGGAGCAGCGCGTGGAAGCGGTGCACGTGAGATTTCGCCGTCATCGCGGCTGCTGCGGCGGCGCCGGCACTCAGCGTGGCTCCGGCACCGGCTTCAACCCATGGCGCGGGGACGCACGCGGCGGCGCGGGAGCCCAGGACGGCAAGCCATGGCGGCGCGGGGACGCACGCGGCGGCGCGGGAGCCCAGGACGGCAAGCCATGGCGGCGCGGGGACGCACGCGGCGGCGCGGGAGCCCAGGACGGCAAGCCATGGCGGCGCGGGGACGCACGCGGCGGCGCGGGAGCCCAGGACGGCAAGCCATGGCGGCGCGGGGACGCACGCGGCGGCGCGGGAGCCCAGGACGGCAAGCCATGGCGGCGCGGGGACGCACGCGGCGGCGCGGGAGCCCAGGACGCCAGCGGAAGGGTCAAGCCGTGGCGCGGGAACGCACGCGGACTCGGCGCCCGCAACATGTTCGACACGCGGCGCGACAGCAGAAGCAGTGCCGGCGATGGGCACTGCGACGGCAGCCGCAGCGGCCGTGGAGCCCAGCGCCGCGGGGGTTCAGGATGAATCTGCCACGGCGGCGGCGCTTGAAGGCCCTCCCCAAGCCAGCAAGCTGACGTCAGCGCACAAGCAAGTACAGGTGCTACCGTGCTCCAAAAGCTCTATGCCTATCTGTCGCCCGGCACAGGGGTTCTCAAGGTTCGGAGCGACAGCATTTGCAGACAGCTTGCTGTGGCGATTCAATCCATCAGAGGAACAGCAATAGATTTCTCAAATCTCACAGGGCAGCAGTGCCTTAGGCAGGTCCTGCCTGAAAATATCAACACTGGTAGGGGTTACATTGGTCTGTACCGGGCTGCACTAGAGTTTCTGAGTGGAAACCATAACAATTAGCCTGGGAATCACATGCTACTCACTATGTATAATCTACATTGATCAGAAATCTTGATCATCCTTTTGTATTTCAGATTTCAGTTCCATTGGCCCTCAATTTGAATAAGCCTCCAAATTAAGCACTGCAAACTGCATCAATAATGACCTCTGCTGTCTGGGAATGGATACAGACTGTAGTATGATAACAAATTGACTGCACTATGGAATTCTGTTCCATAGCCAATTTCTATACTTGAAGTCCAACTCCAGAATGGTTGGCTGATCAACCTTTATTGGCAGTGGAGATTAGTGTTGATGCTGAGGCCTAAAGCAGTTGAGCAGAGCATGTCTTCCCCTTCAGGCTTCAGTGTACAGCAGTTCAAACATGCTACATTGCTACCTTACCCAAAGCTTTCCCACCAGTAGCATGAATGTTGGCAAACACTTGTAGGACTTGACCCAAATCTTGCGGATTGCAGACCGCCAGATCTCAATCATCATGGCATTCCATTATACTGTATCTCATTTCTGTGAGGCGGGCGTTCCATGGAACACCTGGAATTCGCCGCTGAGGACCACTGCTACATACCAGCACTGACGTCGTTGCCGCCACCGCTGTTGAGCGCCGACTGGGGCCTGTGGCGGTAACCGTCAGCACGTCTGGGTGCGCTGACAGTGGTGGCTGGTTTTGGGCGGCCACGGCGGCGCGGGGAGGCGTGGCGGAGAGGAGGGAGATGCGGCGGAGGAGAGGAAGCCCGCGGGCGCAGGGGCGGAGACTGAGAGCAGAGACGGGGATGATCCGACTGTTGAAATAAACATGTTCAGTTAGGATAGTTTGCTCTTTCTTGTTTTGCTAGAGCTGGAGTCTGTTAGAGGCACGAGGAGGTCAGTGAGCCAAGTCTGTTAGGGGCGCGTCCAGAGTCCGTTCGACGTGCGCTCTGTTTAGAGGATCATTTATAGAGTCCGTTAAAAATGTTTTATTTTTTAATAATAGTTAAATTTAACTTTAAAAAACGATTTGACTTGTCTTTTAAGATACTCTAATATATTAATCAATCCGTCCTAAATTATAGATTAGTTTTTTTAGTATCTAAATATACAATCTACAATTTGTTTTTTTGAAAATGGACAATCTACAATTTGGATCGTTGTATATAGCAGTACAGCCAACTTACAAATCACCCGTGCGCCTAAAGCTTTCCATACGTTCCTCCGCATTGATCCGGCAACAATTTAAAATTCGTAGTGCTAGCTCGATATATAGCCTATAAATAATGAACCCTGCCGCATACCAGAGAGGCAATCATCATCGATCGTGTGTGTCTGGCGCGGTGGGCTTCCTGGCAAGACTGCTCCTGCGGCTTCCAGCAAGGTGAATGTGTATTGTTTTCATTTCATTTCATCGCTCCGTTCATATTTTATATGGTAGAAAAGATAGATCTCCTACTTATATACTCCATAGATCTGTAGCTCTTACTCAATCCCTATCTCTACTTGCTTGTACCTCGTCCGCCCGTTTGTCGTCGTCCTTCGTTCACCTCAGATCTGATCCGTTCGGATCTCATCGCTCTCGTCGTCATGTGTTCCCGAATACAAGTAGGTGTATGGTAGCTCCCAAAGGCAATGCAGTAAATTGACACTTGCTAGCTCTGTTATTATTTTTTTTGTTTTCCTCCTATCTATTTCGACACACACGGTCAGTTCGTCGAGATATAATGAACGAATGAGATGTTCATATTTATTCACCCCAGCCTCTCTATATATATGTATGTGTAAAGGATCAACCCATTTTACAATTCAGACATTATATTGATCCTGCAGGAGGTGATACTGTTAAAGATCCAGAGAATGTGGGGTAGCGGTGCTCACAGTGTGGTGTTTACAAGGACTATCTTCATTGTCGTGCTCTTCGCTGGATGCCTCGCTTTCACAGGACAGAGTAAGAATTTGGGAACCTGGCTTTGTTATTTATGATTATTAATATTTGGTTTTCTTGCACTACTACTGATGAACGTAAAATCTATTGCAAATTATATGTATAGGTCGTTCTCAACCACGCGATGTCGGCGGAATGAGCTACCCAAATACTACCATCGCCAATCTAGTTATTACCACTAGCACAAAAACTGCAGTCAACTCCACCTTGATACATGACCGCAAGATCTATATCACGTTTTGCCACATCATAAATTGTTACAAAGACCAACCCTGCCACTGCTGCATGCAAACTGAAAAATGCTTCTTCACTGATGAGGAATGCAGGGCAAACTGCCTCGTATGCGACCCACGGTGCCACCCACCTCGTAATAATACAGTGGAAGGTTGATTGTTGCTACGTGCATATGCATGTACCGATGCAAAAGATAGAATAATAAAAGAATTGATGACTTTGCATATGCATATATTTTGTATATATATCTCGATCAAGTCTTTTTCCATTGAGTCATTTTATTTTATATATATGTCTCGATTATATTAATGTAGTAGACGCTAAGCTGCTGCTTACTGTGTATATTATTAAATTTATTATAATTTTTTTCTCCAATATGCATGAGAGTTGCATATTCTTGTATTAAGAAGAAGAAATAAATAGAGTTTCCAATTACAGACTCCGGTGTGATCCAAGCACACCCACACCTGCCTAAGAAGAAACAACCAGAGGCTAGTGCCCTAACAGACTGTTACTACTCCCTAATGAAACCACCTAAGCGCCTGGCTCCCGCAAGAACCCACAAATCAGCTTCTGCCTGATGCGTTGTAACAAGTCCTGAATACCTGGTATTTCTTTCCTTCTAAATGCTCCACGAGGGAGTCCAATCCCTTCCGCTTTGCCCTTAGCTGCTGACTTCGCAGGGAGCTCCATATATTATTACAATTATAACCACAATGATATCTGAGGATGACCCTACAGTTGCATATACTCCATCCATCTCATAAAAATCTTAACATCTCTACTATTTATTTACTTATACTTACTTATATATATATATATACTATAGTAGTATAGTATAGTATAAGAATTACGCAGAGGCGAACCGCGTCGCCCCTTACCATCGGTCCTCCTGCCTGCGATCCGACGCCCCCATTCGCTTCCTTTTTATACGCAAGCAGAGTGTCGCCGATGGATCCTCCCCGTGTTCCCCTCGGTGGTGTCTACAAACGATCCGCATTCCCTATGCTCTCCGCACCGCACCGCCGTCCTGATCCGCTCGCTGCCCGTACTGTCGTGCAAGGCTGGCCCAGAAAAGGTGGGTACGGCAGCGCGTGAGCTTGTGTTCTGTAGGGAACCGGCCTCCATGTGCAATGCCGCGCGCCGGGCATTGTGGTCCAATGCCGGCCCAAGAAGGCTCAAGGGAAAGCGTTGTGCAACACCTATGGTCATATGGAGAACAAGATGCTAGCTACCAATCAGAAGGATGATAGCAACAGAACAAGGTCACCTCCACTGCCTGCCAACTTATGAGATCAATGATGGGCTTCATATGTCGTGGGCACCTTGCCACTCGATTATTGCAACGCCTTTGCTAATTGCATTCAAGCTGCTTTTGAATCAATTGGCCATTGGGTAAAGAAAAGTCTTAGCCTAGCTGTGTTTTTTTGGTGAGATACAAATGAGAAATGCAGTTCAGAACTGTGCTATATGGACTGAGAAAGGTACATCCTCTTCGTGGTTCAAAAAATCCATTTCCAAAAGCGACGACAATTAAGATGTTGCAGGCCAAGTAAAGTGAGTTTGCTTTTTTTTTCCTGCTACAACAGTGGTAGCAATACTGCAATGCCCTCCGCATATCACGCATTTCATATCACACCGGATAACTTGGTATGCGGATTTTTACGACCGGAATCTGGTCAGTGGAACTGCATACTCTTTCTCATTTCATAAAACTGCAGCATAAAATACAAGTGTCCCATTTTTAATTCTTACACTGACGGATCCTTCTGGTGTCAGTAATGCAATTTCTAATAGGCTAATTATTCAACATTTCCAGTTACAATCAGCACTCGATTGGTGAGGACACATTAGTTTGAATAAGCTAATTACTCACGGGAAATTGTAGACCGTCACGCGATATCCAAAACACTTCTCTGTGACAATATCTAAAAATATATCTTCAGACACACAATTATCTAGTTTTTTTATTATAAAGATAAAGTCTTTTTAAATTTAATATTTTAATAATAACCCCACCCAAACTAGATTTCCAAAAACTAGCCCTTTTGATCGCACCGAGCTGCATGGCGCGACTCATAATTGAGTCGCGCCACATGCAATGGCGCGACACATGTGCCACGTTGGTTTGGTCCAAAATCAATTTTTACGTGGCGCCGACGTGGCCGAACATGCCGCGCTAGTCGCGCCAGAAGTCGTGGCGTGAGTCAATGTTGAGTCACGCCAGCATGCTTGGCGTGACTTGCCTCCATGCATGCTTGCTAGCCTGTGCTAAGTGCACAAAAATTTACTTCACTTAGCATTTTTTACTTTTATAATTTTATTAGCTAATGATCTCATAAATTATTCAAACTTGACATGTATGATGTATGGAGTATACATGTTTCATTTTAAGTATTTGCACTCCAAAATATGGTGCATAAAATGAAAAATCTAATTTTTAAACAGACCAAGTGTCATTTCTATGCAACTGATGGAATGCCACTTGGCCTGTTTAAAAATTGGATTTTTCATTTTATGCACCATATTTTAGAGTGCAAATACTTAAAATGAAACATGTATACTCTATACATCATACATGTCAAGTTTGAACAATTTAGGAGGTCATTAGCTAATAAAACTATAAAAGTAAAAAGTGTTAAGTGAAGTAAATTTTTGTGCACTTAGCACAAGCTAGCAAGGGCCGGTCAAGCAGGCTGGCGTGACTCAACATTGAGTCACGCCATAACTTCTGGCGCGACTCAGCCACGTCGGCGCCACGTAAAAATTGATTTTGGACCAAACCAATGTGGCACATGTGTCGCGCCATTGCATGTGGCGCGACTCAATTATGAGTCGCGCCGGGCTAGTTTTTGAAAATCTAGTTTGGGTGGGGTTATTATTAAAATATTAAATTTAAAAGGACTTTATAATAAAAAAAAACTCCTCGATTGGGGAGGAAAACATGATAATTTGAATAGTCGAGGAAGGACTACTTCCTGGTATTTCAGATGGGTGATCGAAATCGAACTTTGGCAATACATGTTTTATGTTCTATAAATGTTACACAACAAACATACTTGTGACAAAGTCATATGTTTTTTTTAGACCGTGACAATATCCAAAACACACTTCACTGTGACTGAAGACAATACTAGCTTGTAGCATGAGCAAGCTGGTGAGTGGTGACGCTTAGTTTATTACTAGGAAATTATTAAATTCGTTACATGCATTGCATGCCACATTTGCCAGCATCAGTTCAGTACTAATGAGTAATGATACTAATAATACTGGTCTCGATCTGGTGATTAGTTTGGTGTGCATGCCGGAAGCGGAGCGCCGCAGAGGCACTTGTTGTGGCGGAAGCTGTAGACCTCGAAGTCCGCCATGCCGCTGGGCAGCTGGCCGCAGAGCTGGTTGTAGCTGACGTTGAAGACCATGAGCTGGCTCAGGTTCCCCGCCGCCGCCGGGACGCCGCCGTGGATCTCGTTGTGGCTCACGTCCAGCGACGACAGCCGCTCGGGGAACTCCAGCCGCGACATGTCGAAGCTCAGGGCGTTGCGCGACAGGTTGACCTCTGTCAGAAGCTTCTTGCCGCGCCCGAACAGCGCCGACGCGTCGCCGGCGAGCGCGTTCCGGGACAGGTCCACCTGCACGAAGCTGACGGCGGCGAACTCCGGCGGGACGCTCCCGGAGAGGTTGTTGTGCGACAGCGTGAGGAACACCTCCGCGCCGGCCTTGCTGAGCAGCAGCGGCGGGATGGCGCCGGTGAGGCGGTTGCGGCCGAGGTTGACGCTGATCAGGCGCGGGAGCGCCGCCAGCGAGGACGGGATGGCGCCGGTGAGGGCGTTGAAGGAGAGGTCGAGGGACCTGAGCGCGGTGAGCTTGGCGAGGAACGCCGGCACGGCGCCGGAGACGCCGGTGCGGGAGATGGTGAGGTCGGTGAGGGCGGAGAGGCGGGCGAGGGCAGGGGGGATGGCGCCGGACACGCCGGGGACCTTGAAGAAGAGGAGCTCCTGGAGGGCGGTGAGGCGGGCGATGGCGGCGCCGGGGATGGGGCCGGTGACGTTGGCGTCGCGCATGATGGCCAGGCTGACGACGCGGCGGCCGCCCGTCGTCGCCGTCGTGGCGGAGGAGGAGGAGAATTCGCCGTCGCCGGCGCAATCGACGCCGTACCAATCGCAGCACGGGATGTCGGGCGTCCATGAGATGAAGTAGGAGGCGTTGCGGAAGGCCGCCTTGACGGCGAGCAGCGCGGCCCTGTCACCGGAGTGGCATTGCTGCTTGGAGGGTGGCGCCGCCGCCGCCGCCGCCGCGGCTGCGGCGACGGCGAGGAGCACGAGTACGAAGGCGTGGCCATGTGAGGCTGCCATCGAGTGCGCTTGACAAGTTGGCACAAGTCCACAACTTAGATCCGCTGTCGTGCGGCTGCACATATGTGATATGTATACCCTCACAAGTTGCAGAGTTTGGCAAGGAGCTGACAGGTTGCAAGTTTGGCAAATGGTTTTTGCAAGCAGCTAGTGGTTTATAAAAAGTCATCAAACAGCTAGTGGTTTATAAAACGTCGCAAATTTTAATACGGCGAGTACATCGCATCCATCACGTGTTTTTTTTTGCAATGGTGGGCTCTAGTAATTGGATTCACCACTGCTCCATATAATCCACACCTCCACTGGGTTTGTAGGCCTCATCTCTGATGGCGACAAGGGCACAACACACCATCACAAAAAACAGTTCTGTATAAAAATCAAAATGTTCCTATTGAATAAAAATTATTCCAAACTTGGAAAAAAAGTTGTAAGAATATAGTAAAATTGGTCCATTTTCATGTCATTCCGAAAAGTTATTTTGGAGAAAAATTAAGCATTCTGGCTGAACAAAATATTTTCCAAACCAAGATGAGAAAATGTTCCAAGAATGCATAGAAACGTTAAAATGTTGTAGTGTAACAAAAGGAAAGTTCAAAACCAATAAGAAATGTTCCAATAATACAAGATATTTGTTCCAATAGTGTAATTATTACCTAGTGGAGTACGAAAAATAGAATGGAACCTGACAGATTTAAACATATAAAATCTGTCAGATTTTGTTAACATGGCAAACAACAATTAACAGGTGCACATACAAGGAATGAAAAACATAATCTGCATTAGAAAACTGCCTGATTGAGAATATTTGATGACAATAATCAAATTGCAACATTCAGGTGGGCGTAAAAAAAAGATAGGGCTTGGAAGAAATGAAGATAGGCAATGGTGGACAAACAACAGAAATAAGTTGCATAAGGAAAGAACATAAACATCATTTGATTTACAAAAAAAGACAAGACAATATGATAAACACACCAGATTACTAGATGCAGGAAAAAGTATCACCATATTATGATGGCATACAATGTAGTCAAACAAAAATAAAATATGAACCGTAAATGTTGATGTACTGAACTGTAAGTGCAACAACATTTGCACATGGTCTTATACGTCATAATGATTACCTGTATTTATCAATGTACTCCACATAAAGTGGAGGAGGAAAACTATATAGAGAAATCAAATTCAAACAACATGAGCAATGAGCTAATGCATGTTAATGAGGCATCATCACTGGACATTACAGAAATAAGTTGTAGCCAACTGCTTCAGCACAAGATGGGGCAAGAGGAATACACATGGGATCCAAATGATAGTCATCTTTCAAATTTAATGCTAGATGTGCCACTTAGCAGTTATACTGGTCTACTAACAACACCCGGTACTTTTTGAGGTACAAAATAAAAATACATAGTTCCAGGAATTATGTGGTTCTTTTAGATTCAACTATAATTTGTTTCTATGCAGAATAATATGGTCATTACAACAAGCAGATTAAGCTATGAAAAACCACCGTTTCACAAACAATGCACAGGAACTACAGAGAAACATAACATAGAAGCTTGTGTTCCTAACACATATCTAGTTCTATTGGCCACAATAAGGAGTCAGATTGAACCACATATCTACTAATTACAGAAGAAATAATGAATCAACAAACACATCAATTAGAAACACACAGATAACACCCAAAACGTACAGAAATAGGCTACTAACATAGAGACATCACATGCCAAGGACTCAGTCTCAGAGATAATAGACAAGACACTTGATATTACAAGATAACACAAAGACAAGAACAAAGGATGGGCACACCAAGAACATGGCAGATGATGGGATCGATAGCATAGTACAGATGCCGAATGAGTTTATAACTCTGGCTAGAAGCATGGTGAAGGACAACAGATCACAATCAAAGCACAGAGTAGCCGAAGAAAATGATAGAACTCAAACGCAAACTAAAAAAAGGAACACATTCACCAAATTTATTTAACCATTATTGACAAGGGGCATAAGCTTTGGCAACATCAAATACTAACACAAATTAGCTCATTGATACTTTTATAGTGAATCTTACATACAAATTGAGAACCTTTTAGATATAGATTTCGATGGCAGGTGAACTACAAAAATAAATAAACAACAAAATTAGACATCCATTTCAATAGCTATAAAAACTAAACATATAGCAGCTACTTTACCCTACAAGATTAAAAGATTGCTTCAAGCTCAAGCCAAACCAAACCCCAGAGATAGACGGAACCTTATCAATTTCTTTATCAAAATGGAAATAGATGCATGGATACAAACATCTCCCAGCTACTGTTTGCAAGGATAAATCAGAAGAAAAAATCACGTAAGTGCTTACAGCAATAGACTGCACTAATAGAACAAACAACATAGATCAACTGGGAGTAAACAGTATGTACTGCACGTGCGCATGGATCAAATATTCGGCACAAAGAGATAGAAAAGCCAAACGCTAACGGGGACAAGAAAGAATATAACATATATAGGATATGGGTCAAATAGAAAAGACATGGCGAGAAAAAGGACACAATACAGCATAGATGCATGTATGCACCTCCACATAATTGCAGACATTTTTCACAGGATCACCAAATGTTCGATGCCTCACTATCATAAAGAGACTAAAACAACAACTAGCATAGCAATAAAAGAACAACTAGCTGTAAATTGAATTTACCAGAACAAACACCAGGTACAAACTCAACCTAAATAAACTGATAACATAGCCCAGTCATGAGTGTCGGCTGCAAAGGTCCTTCAGCCTGCAAAAATGAATAACGGGTACATCGAATGAAATGATAAAACACAAAATGGGGAGAACCAAGGAGGAGAGGAAGGTGCTCACGATTTTGATTGCGGCGATCAAAGAGGTCACTTGTGTCACCTACTCGAAGTCGACCGGGAGGAACAGACAAAGCTAACAAGCTATAGAAAGAAATAATGTAAAAAAAAATATAAAACATGTAAGTAGAAAGAGAAGATCCTATTGTATATATAAGTAAAGAATGAAAATGTAGGAAAATCACAATTGTTGTGACTGAAAAACATAAATATAAAATATGAAATCATGGTCATCTCACAAACTACGGCAACGATAATTAACAAGGTACATGAACACACAAAACACTTTCATCAAATATTTAGTAGTCACAATAGTCATACAAAAACATATCAATAGACATATGCATATTATACACAGCAGCTAGGGAAGCTCATGTTTCTAACATAAATTACAATGGAAATAAACTCGTATCACATAAATAGACATGAAATTATTGATAGTGACAACAGTCAAGACAGACATCAATCAAGAAAGCGTTGACAGAACAGGGCCTTGGAAAGACAAATTGAGGCATTAACATACCCTTAGTTAGGTTGTCAGCTAACTACAATATTCATCACAAACAACGGTGCAAATATACAATATACTGAGATAATATAACTGTCAAGTTTTTAACCTATCAGATACTGACACATAATCAAATGGAACCTGACAGATTTAAACATATAAAATCTGTCAGATTTTGTTAACATGGCAAACAACAATTAACAGGTGCACATACAAGGAATGAAAAACATAATCTGCATTAGAAAACTGCCTGATTGAGAATATTTGATGACAATAATCAAATTGCAACATTCAGGTGGGCGTAAAAAAAAGATAGGGCTTGGAAGAAATGAAGATAGGCAATGGATAAAAATCAAAATGTTCCTATTGAATAAAAATTATTCCAAACTTGGAAAAAAAGTTGTAAGAATATAGTAAAATTGGTCCATTTTCATGTCATTCCGAAAAGTTATTTTGGAGAAAAATTAAGCATTCTGGCTGAACAAAAAAATTTCCAAACCAAGATGAAAAAATGTTCCAAGAATGCATAGAAACATTAAAATGTTGTAGTGTAACACAGGAAAGTTCAAAACCAATAAGAAATGTTCCAATAATACAAGATATTTGTTCCAATAGTGTAATTATTACCTAGTGGAGTACGAAAAATAGAGGAAAATCACAAAACAAAATGATATATGTGTCAAAGGAATATATTGTTGCAAAGGTTGATGTCTCTTGTGCTAACCCAAAATGACATGGAATAACTTATAGAGACAGTAACTGGCTTAAACCTTTGGAGGTGTTTAAGGGATAAAATTAGTACCAATCCTCTGTATCATGTTTCACATTTTTGAAAGCCGCCATGTCACATGATACTATGGATGATAACAACTATCGTCGTAATACATCATGCAGGGCATTTGATTGTCGTGATACTCCCAGCACTGAGTAATAAGAAATACATTTTAATTCTGATTGTTGGCCAATTATCATGACTGCTCAATTTGCTTTGGTCAATGGTCCGCACACGGGCAGATTTTATTTCCCCTAGTTTTGTTGGTGGCGGCGGCGAGGCGTGCGATGGCGACCGGGCCAGGCTGACGACGCGGCGGCTGGTCGTCGAGGGAGGAATTTTCGTCGCAGCCGACGCTGAACCAGTCGCGTCAGTCACCGCACTTGACCTGCGAGAGGCGGGAGGAGAGCTTGGCATGGCCCGCGGGATGGATGGGGCCGGACGTACGGGGTGGTGCCACAGGAGGTTCGTCTCTGGAGGTGATGGGTGAGGCCGGCGACGGCGACGGCGACGGCGTCGGGGATGGCGCCCGTGACGCTGCCGTACGTCCTGGAAGAAGGCCGGAGAGAGCTCAACGACGACGCGGCCGGAGGCATCGCAGTCGACGTTTCTGCAGCAGGCCGGTGTTACGGTGTAGTAGCCGACTAGCCGGGCGTCCAGGACGCGGCGGCGAGGAGGGATCAGATCGGAGGAGAGCATGATGACGACGAGGAATTAAGCCGCGCATTTGCCATCGGCTTCATCGTGTGCTGTAGACGACACCCTGCCCGGCTCGATCTCTTGTTGTGCGCCACTACCACCAATCCACCGTAGATAGGTCAACCCGTGGTCAGACTGGAGTGAGTGGCGCTGTGACGGGTCAACCTGTGGTCAGACTGGTCAAATAATGTTTGACTGTGACTCTCGCAGTTGACGAGAGCACTGTCCATGAAGCATGTGTGCCAACTACTTTACCCTATTTGTTAAAAAGTGTGTGATTTCTCAAGTTAGGGCAAAAGTAAGGTTGAGTACACCACTCAATTCGTTGAATGAAAACTTCTGCCCTAAGACAAAGTAGGAATTTCGAGTTGAAATAATTCTTATTTTCTTTTTTTTCCAAATTGTGAATATTCAAGATACAATTTTGGCTAAGAGGAATGCATTTTCGAGAATGTAAACTTGAGATTCAAAAGTCCAAACCTCTCATTTACAGCATGTATGGTATTTTACGTAGTGCCCCACCGCCTCCAGCCTATCCTTCGAAAGTGATCGAAGAAGCTCCTTGCATTGCCAGCTAGTATCATCTAGCTTCCGCACATTGTTTCACAGTAAAATTATGGTCATGGCTAACGATTTATAATTTACATTGAAGTGTGGCTAACGATTTATTTGTCATATATTAGGGACAGTGGCGGAGCCAGGGGGCTAGGGGGCTCTAGCCCCCTTACCTATCTGTAGCCCATGGAGGTCTAGAGAGAAAGATAAAGAAAAATGAGAGGGAGAGGAGGAGGAAGAAGAAGCAAGAGGAGGATCAGCCCCTAATGGGCAATCCTGCCTCCGTCCTGATTAGGGAAAGTATGACATGCATGGAGAAATAAACACTAACTTGATAAGTTGTGACACACCTACATTCTGTAGCGTGGCAACAGGCAAGTTGTGGACACGAGAAAAAAAACTGTTTCATTCATAAGTAACATCATTGAACTGATAATATCAACGATTTTATTATTTATTTTTTGAGAATAAAGACGAATTCGATCATCGGCCCAGTGGAGGATGACTTGCAGGGATGAGCAACCGGAGGTGCTAGTTTTTTTAGATAATGGAACAAGAGGTCCCTGCCTCTACACTATCAAAGATAGTGTACACAGCAGAACCGGAGGTACTAGTTGGCATATGAGAAATTATTTGTTACTGTACGTTTGGCATTTTTGGTTTTATGGCAGATTCAGATGCTTTTGCTTCCGAAGTTTCGGTAGTTCCGCAGGCTCGTGAGCAAGCAGTCTAAGCACATGTTTCATGGCTTAGCTGTATGATGTTACAGTATCTAGATAATGGAAAAAAATATCAAGAGGTGGATAACAGAATTGATATTTTATTCCCTTGGAATTGACACGAAGATTATTACATCTGAAATCTGCTGACGGATGGATCGATGATCACTTGCAGGGGTTAGGAAGCGGAGCTCCACACAAGCACTTGTTGTGCTGGTAATCATAGGCATCGAACCTGTCCATGTTGCCGCCGGTGGGCACCGCGCCGCACAGCCGGTTGTAGCTGACGTTGAAGAACTGCAGGTTGGTGAGGTTCGCCACCATCGCCGGGATGCCGCCGTAGATGGCGTTGTGGCTCACGTCCACGAAGTAGAGCTGCTCCGGCAGCCCCACGCCGGAGAGGTCGAAGCTGAAGCCGTTGCGCGACAGGTCCAGGTACTGCAGCTCCTTCCCCTCGCCGAACAGCCCCGACGCGTCGCCGGCGAGCTGGTTCCGCGACAGGTCGAGGTGGGCGAAGTTGGCGGCGGCGAACTCGGCGGGGATGCCGCCGGTGAGGTTGTTGTGCGAGAGCCAGAGGTAGACCTGGTCGGCGGACTTGCTGAGGAGCTGCGGCGGGATGGCGCCGGTGAGGCGGTTGCGGCTGAGGTTGATGCCGGAGAGGTTGGGGATGGCGCCGAGCGACGGCGGGATGGCGCCGGAGAGGGAGTTGAAGGAGAGGTCGAGGAGGGTGAGCTTGGTGAGGGCGCCGAGGAACGCCGGCACGGGCCCGGAGACGGCGGTCCAGGAGATGGTGAGCTGGGAGAGGTCGGAGAGCTTGGCGATGGCGGGCGGGATGGGGCCGGAGATGCCCGGGAGGTGGTGCCACATGAGGTTCCGGAGGCGAGTGAGCCCGGCGACAGCGGCGGGGATGGTGCCGGTGATGTTGGCGTCCTGGAAGACGGAGAGGCCGACGACGCGGCCGGTGGCGGCGTCGCAGTCGACGTCGTACCAGTCGCAGCAGGGGGTGTCGGGCGTCCAGGAGGCGAAGTGGTAGGGGTTGCCGAGGGCGGCCTTGATGGCCAGCAGCGCCGCCTTGTCGCCGGAGTGACAGCGGCTGGCGGCGGCGGCGAAGGATGAAGAAGCGGCGAGGAGGAGGAGGAAGCAGGCGTGCATCCGCATCGTCGTCGTCTTCATCTTGCTGCTGGGCGTGCTGCAGAGCACGGGACGGGACTCTGGCTGGCTGGGGTGGCTGCTGCGGCAGCTAGCTATATACTGTGGCTGGGGACGTGGGGAGCTGGCAACAGGCTGGCGAAATGGCGACTGGAGAGGCCACCGACATGGATGGAGGCGGCCGCCGCCGCCGCGTTTGGCTTTGGCAGCGCGCGCGATGAAGAGGGAGGAGACTAGTACGTGGTCAAACATCTCAAGCTACAGGCTGACTTAATCCCAAAAAAAAAGGTACAGGCTGACTTTTTACTCGCTGGATAAGAGCGGATCGAGCAGCAAACTCTGCAGGGGTCCACGGCCTCCCGGCTGTTAGTATAGATTAGTCTATACTGAGCCAGACCTTGATTGTTTTTAATAATGTATATATACACTGGTTTGGGTTTTAAAACAAGTATAGAGATATATAGAGGTTCCATTGTATCCTAGTGAAGTAAAAAAATTGTCAAGATTAAAAATTGACGACTTCAGGCTAGTTTTAGTCACATAATCAACGCAAACATGCCCTACAACCACAGCCAGACAGTGAGATTGTGCTTTCGTGGACTAGTGTAACTGATCGAGGCGTTGATGTCTTCGCCAGAAAAAGTAGCAACTTGGGCAAGAATGAGAACGAAAGCTATATATGGGACAGTGATGGATGCACTCGGAAAACGATATTTGGGTAGAGAGATACCAAACAACTTTAATTAGGGAGATAAATAGAAAAGTGTGGCTTGCGTTGTGGAAATCTCACAACCTCCCTCCATCTAGTAGTGTTCCTAGCTAGTACGGAGTAGCTATGATACACATGCCTTTATTTGCTTCTATCTACTTATATATATCTACGATTAGGATTTTATATTTTGTAAGTCAGTCATATCTCATTAATTAAACTAAGTGGAGAAGAATGTGATCACCGTTGACCATGGAGGCGGCAGTCAGCAGCAGTGCACTGCACAGTGCACACCCTGCTGCTATGCCCTGCTCTTATCCAGAGTCACAGTGTTTCCTCCCCTTGACAGTGCACCGCTGCCAAACGCGACAGCGGCGGCGTCGTGGCCAGGGCCCATGGCGCGGCTCGCTACCTGGCAGCCATTCTCGGCCGCATAAATCCGATCTAACGTTCTAGAGAGCCCCAGGGGCGGTCGGTATTTCGTCCACCCGGACGGTAGATGAGATACCGACCGGCCCTAATGGCGACGGCCACGCCGTCGAGGCCGCGAGCTCCCCTGGGCCAATAGGATTATTAACGTGTTCCAGCTTCCCAGATACAAGCTCCCATCGTCTGCCGGCCTTCATCTACGTGCGGGGTGTGGACGCCGTCGCCGCGCGTGCCGATTTCCACAAGGCCAGTGAATGAGGCCGGAATGCTTGGCTTTTCTTCCTAGCGCAGCGACTCAAAGCTTTACTTGTTGAGCGTCTGCCTGCAAACTCCCGATCGAGCGTCAAGTCGTCAATGGCGAAGAAGCTGCGTGCTCTCTTGAACTGAGGAACAAGCAAGTAATCATGTTAATTAAGCTTAAGTTCAGGTTTTCAATTAGTGTCCTGATCGAGTCTTGATTTCATTTATGTAATATCGCTTAGAACTTGAATCCTTTGCTTCTCCTTCTTAAAGATAGAGCAGTACTCCTGTTAAATCTTAAAGAAAAACCCAACAGATTGAGTTCACCTCTTTATAATCCAATTGACACTGATAATGATAGAATCCGAAATGAGCACTGAGGATTGATCGAGTCAGTCAAACATAAGAAAAAAAGTACCAGCCATTATAGAACAGACATTGAGCGCAATTCAGAAAAAAAAAGGAAATTAAAATTTGGACAGCATATTTTGGATGGCAACAGGTGGGAAATAACAAGATAAATTAAAAAGAATTCTAGCTCGTAACGAAAAACGCCCTTGCTGCGAGGAAGAAGCATAGTACCTGCGCCACTGCCGGGCATACATTTGTTCTAAATTCACACGTATGAGCAGATAGATGTAGATGTCTACTAAAATGCTAAAACATTTTTCCATTTTATTTTTGTGTCTTCAATTTGAATTTATTGAAATTGATTTGTGCTGGCGGTTACACACTCACAAGCACAATGGGGTGGGGTGCCCAAACCGCTTGCAGAAATCTATTTTGACCGCCAACACAAATAGTGTGATCATGCTGCCTATCTTTGTCCACCTCAACAAAAATCGATGTTTACAGACAAGTGTTACTACCTAAAAGATTTAATGCAAACTTTTCAAAATAATTTCTTGAATAGTTTCTCTTTCAAATTTAGTGCAGAAATTATAAAAATATTTCTTTGTGAAAAAAGATTTTGATGGAGTTCCCAATAATGAAAGTTTTAAATGGTTTTTTAAGAAAAAGGCTATTTTAATGAATGACTTCTTTTTTCTTTTCTTGTTTAGAGGTGCACAAACAAGGTAATGTGTAGGCTCAATGGTTCATTCTCCTTGGGTTATTGTTGCCAAAAATCGTTCAGTCTCAACAAGAGAATGTTGGACAAAAAATGTCATGAAATAAGGCTAGTGTAATGTGTAGGTTTTCTTTTCTTTTCGCTTAATATCGGAGCGGGCATTCGCGCACGTAGAGGGTTTTATTTGTCATTTATTGTCGAAGCTAACATTAATAGGTGTTCTCACATTTTGTTGGAGTGGCTCACAAAGGATTTTTGTCCCTTGCTTTTGAGATCACCATTAGCGGGCTTTGGCGGTTATTTTTGTCGCTTGCTAATAGAGCAGGCCTTGAAGGATTTTGTTGTTGCAAAGGACGTACGTTATTAGCAGGCTCAGTTAGAGGTTTTCTTTTTGTTTAGTTGTCATTAGAGCGAGGTGTCACTACAAGAATAACTCACATCCGCACTCCTTATATGCCTCGGTGCATTCAAGATCCGGTGCTAATGTAACGTTAGCACCGGGTGCAAAATTGAGACGCCCTCGGGAACCCTTTAGCACCGGGTGGTATTACGACCCGGTGCTAAAGGGTGACCCTTTAGCACCGGGTGGTGTTACGACCCGGTGCTAATGGAGGTGTCACATGCTACTTCAAAAGGAGCGCATCTTATATCCTATCACGTGTATTCTGTAGGTGAGATGGTTAGGTGGGTGCACGCGAGCCAAGAGGTCTCGAGTTCGAATCCCGCAACACGCAAATATGCAAATATTTTTGGCTAGTGTTCCCACCTTTAGCACCGGTTATTTGACCCGGTGCTAAAGGTGGGTACCTTTAGCCTCGGATTCATAGCACCGGTTGGGAAACCCGGTGCTAAAGGGCTTTCCCAACCGGTGCTAATGTCTGCTTCTTCCGTAGTGTGTGGAGGGTTTTTTGTCGCTTGCTGTCGGAGATGACGTTAGCAGGGTCACGTTGTGTTTCTTTTGGTTAGTTGTTGTCAGAACAAGGCGTAGCTGGTCCAGTGGTAGCTTTTTGGTCAGTTGTTGTTAGAGCAAGGTGCGGAGGGTTTTTGTCGTTTGCTGTCGGAGCGGACATTATTGTTAGCATGCAACGAAGAGCAAGCGAGCTCAACCATCTAGGTCTCACTATGGTATGTGCATTTCGACGCGTTGATGTTAGAAACGGGTGCAAGTGTAAACTTTGGTATGGTATGTGCATGTATGCACAGATTAAAATTAACAGCCCGGCCTGGAGCAGGGTGAGATTGTCTCCCAAAGCCACTCTACTGGCCAGCAACGCGTTGGATCGGAGCCTGCGGCATTTGGTACTCCGGCCTAGTGTCTCGCTGGACGACGGAGGGGAGAGGAAGGGCCGACGACAGAGCGGTGCAAGTAAATGGCCGGAAAGCAGTTGAAGCCTGCCTGCGCGCGCGGTGGAGACTCGAGTCGAGACGAGAGACGACGTACTGGCACGCCACGCATGCGCACTGTCATCCATTGTCCAGGCCTGCGTTGCGTTGATGTGATCTCGTCATGCAAGTAAACCAGGCCGGCCGGGGGCGTGCCAGTTTGCACCCAGCGGAGGCCGGGCCACGCGTCGCGCGCATGCAGTCCGTCCGCGTCGCGACACCTGGGTCCCACCGCGCGCGTACGTAACGTACTCTTTCGTCCACGCGACCGACCTCGCCCATGCCGATCGAGGAGCACACTCTCCGTTTGATCCATCCATCCCCTCCACCATATATCACCCACCGGCCTCTTTCTTATCCCAAGCCCTAGCTGCGTCGTTGCTCAATTCCATTATTGCTGCTCTGCCCTGCTCTGGCCTGAGAAAAGCTGTGATTGAGGTGTTGGTGATGGCTAGCGCCGGCGGCGTCAACGTGATGACCGGTAGCGACGGGAACAATCCAGCAGCTGCTCCCTCCCCGGCCACCACGGGACGAAAGGTAAGCAGCAGGCGCCGCCGCCGCCTGGAGCCCCCGCGCGTGGCCACCACCGGCGGGGAGAGGAGGGTGCGCCGGCGCCGGGGCCGGAGCCTCGTCGTCGTCGTCGTCACTGCCGCAGCTTGTCGCCGCGGCGGCGCCGGCGTGGCCGGTGGCGTTCGGGGCCCTGTCGCTGGCCGGGTGGATGTTCCCCAAGATGGAGGACACGGTGTCGCTCCGCCCGGGATTCCACACATGGGTCGACGGCTCACCCATGCACTTCCTCGGCGTCTTCGACGGCCACGGCGGCTTCCATGTACGTCACGTCACATCCGTGGGAGATCCCATCACTTATTTCTTGCACTTGTTGATTACTACGGAGTATTACATATTTTGGCTCACTAGTCAATCAAGATCTACCTTTAGTTACCGCGTCACTCGATCGCCCACAAACATACCGTACACGTATACACCCTTTTGTGTACGTACTGCTGTATACTCTAATTCCTCCGTCTCGAATTTTACTGCGACGAAAAAGAAAAGCAAAGTGAAAAAGTAGAAGCAGCTAGCAGCCATGAATTAATGTTTGCCGGCCATTGGCCGGCTCACTGGTCATCACTGGCTACGAGTACTGCCGAGTGCCACGTGTCCACTGACCACATTAATCCTAGGACATCCCAAATCCGGCATGGATCCACGTTTCTGTCGTTTGCAATTGGTCATTCATTCAATTCTCCCTGCTGTACTAGTGTACTACCATGATCAACCAGGTGTCCGTGCTGTGCCGCGACCGGATGCACGAGTTCCTCGCGGAGGAGCTCCAGAGGGAGGCCGCGTCCTTCCTGGTGCGCCGGGAGCAAGCCATGGCGCCGCCGCCCGCCGGGACAACAAGCAAAGCAGCCAGCTGGGAGGAGCAGGCGGAGGAGGAGCTGGCGTGGCGCGCGGCGCTAGCGCGGGCCTTCCGCCGCGTGGACGCGGTGGCGGCGCTGGCGTGCGCGTGCGGCCGCGTCGCGCGCCCGCCTTGCCGCTGCCCGCTAGCGGCCGCCTCCGGGTCCGGTGGCCTCGTGGGCTCCACCGCCATGGCGGCGCTGCTGGTCCGGGGCCACATCGTCGTGGCCAACTGCGGCGACTCCCGCGCCGTGCTCTGCCGCGGGCCCGACGGCGCGCCGCCCATCCCGCTCTCCGACGACCACAAGGTACATGTTCTGTCGATCATGCGTTGACTCTGCGAGTAGGATGATGATGTGGTCCGTCCGATCGAGTCAGTCTCGGCGACGTTGACCGGTGCGAGAGTGAGGTGTCAACGCGTCCGAAAGGTTCGGTCGTTGACCGCCGGCAGGGGCTGCGGGGCACGCTTCTAGCTCGACGGCGTATACCGCTCACGTCAGCATCAACTTGCATGGGCCACGTGTCCATGGAGGCGCATGCAGGCCGCAGGCGCTGCACGTACGGATATCAAAGCAAGCTACTCCGTACTATGCGGCAGGCAGAGACAGAGGTGGAGAGGATAGAATTGCTGGAGAGTGCTTGCTCTGTCGTGCCCTTTTAGCTCTCCGACCAAAACTAGCAAGTTTGCAGTGGCGTGGTGCGAGCTGATTACGATTTACACCGGTCTCAACGAGAGTTTTACGAAGAGTTCGGTGGCATTAAATCTGTTGATTACGATCTAGACCAGTCACAGTGAACTAAAAGTAGTCTGACTAAAACTTGCTAGTCTCACCTATGCTTGGATCCAAATACTAAAGAGACTAAATGAGCATTCCCACACGCGTCAGCGAATAGGAGGGAATGGTCTGTGTTAAATGAGGGAAGTTAAATGAAGAGAGAGAGGACTAATGTCATTTTAGCAGGGGTCCCCCTGACTAAAGGATTTATGCCTCAAGACTAGTTTTAGCCTCTCTTTAGTCAGGGGTGCTTGAAATTTAGCCTCCCAAAGAGACTAATTTTAGTCAGTTCTTGCTACTTACGGAGTAGCTAGTAATCGATCACCACTGCTAGCTGCTTAATTGTCTGTCAGACTTTTGCCATCCATTCATTCATAAGCGCGCTGACTAGATATTAGATGGAATATAATTGTGATTGCTAGCTACTGCTATTAACTGTCTTAGTTATATTTCATCTTCCTTGTTTAATTTGTCGGGAATTCCAAACTTTGTGCAGCCAAATCGGCCGGATGAACTGGCGCGGATCGAGGCTTTGGGCGGGCGGGTGGTGTGCGACGACATTCCGCGCGTGCGTGGGATCCTCGCCATGTCGCGCGCACTAGGTATGCATGCATATATCCACACGTACTAACACACACACACACACACACACACACACACACAAATTTCATTTGGCAAATAATGGTGGCTCTATTGTGCAGGAGACAGTGCCCTGAGGCCCGAAGTGATCTCTGAGCCAGAGATCACCATAACCGAGCGGACGGCAGATGACCAGTTCATGATCCTGGCGAGCGACGGTGTGTGGGACGTGATGTCAAACAAGACCGCCTGCGACGTGGCCCGTCAGTGCCTGGAAGAAAGGAACCCGCCGCCTCCTATCCACCCCGCCGTCGCCGACGTCGTCGCCGCCGCCGCCGTAGGCCATGAGGCGGAACTGCGCTGCTCCAACGCCGCCGTGGTCCTGGCCAGGTTCGCGTTCGCCAGGGACACTAGGGATAACATTAGCGTCGTCGTCGTCGACCTCAAGCAGAGGGATTGATGATAGAGAGTATGTAGAGACTGGATCCTTCAGTTCGAGGAGTTACTGTCGATCTAACTAAGGAGTGAATTGATAATTTGAGGAGGGAATAATCCGGATATGGTCGTGGCGTCAGCATTCATATATGGAACATTAGATCGATGCAATTCCGTTGCAAACATTGTCAAGCAAATATATTGCATTGGCACTTCAAACCAAAGGGAGACAAGTACACATTGATCGAGTTTAATTTGTCTATCTCTAGCGGTAACACAAGTCCAAAACACACAACCATTACATATACTTTTGTTGCACACACTTGCACTTACCTCTCGATCTTTGGACGAACTAACCATATTAGTTCCAGGGATGATTACATGACATGCATATATATATTATTATTTGTTCATACCGTTTATCGTCGTTTAATTCGCTTCTTCACTCCCCATCTTATATGTGAGTTGTTGTACCTTAATGAGCTTAATTATTGGCTTCCTCCTCTCGTGGATGCATGGTTAATTATGGGTGGAGAATTATGTTGTCGTGCATGAGAATAATTAGAAGAGGTAACGATGGCATGCCGGGAGCGGAGTGCCGCAGAGGCACTTGTTGTGCTGGTAGCTGTAGGCGTCGAACTTGGCCATGACCCCGCCGGTGGGCACCACGCCGCAGAGCTTGTTGTAGCTGACGTTGAAGAGCTGCAGCCCGGCGATGTCGGCGACCTGCGCCGGGACGCGGCCGCGGATGGCGTTGTGGCTCAGGTCCAGGTACGTGAGCTGCTCCGGCAGCTCGACGCCGGTGAGGCTGAAGCGGAAGTCGTTGCGGGACAGGTCCAGGTGCTGCAGCGGCTTCCCCCGCCCGAGCACCGGCGAGGCGTCGCCGGCGAAGGAGTTGCGCGACAGGTCGAGGTGCGTGAAGTTGACGGCGGCGAAGCCGGACGGGATGGCGCCGGAGAGGTTGTTGTGGGAGAGCCAGAGGTCGGCCTGGCCGGAGCACTTTCTGAGGAGCGCCGCCGGGAGTGGGCCGTCGAGGCGGTTGCGGCTGAGGTCGATGGAGGAGAGCGCCGGGAGGTCGGCGAGCGACGCCGGGATGGCGCCGGTGAGGGAGTTGAAGGAGAGGTCGAGGGCGGCGAGCGCCGTGAGCTGGGAGAGGAACGACGGGACGGGGCCGGAGACGCCGGTGTTGGAGATGGTGAGCTGCTGGAGCTCGGAGAGCCCGGCGAGGGACTCCGGGATGCCGCCGGTGAGGCCCGGGAGGTGGTGCAGGACGAGGGTGCGGAGGCCGGTGAGGTTGGCGATGGCGTCGGGGATGGCGGCCGTGACGTTGTCGTCCTGGAAGACGGTGAGGCCGACGACGCGGCCGGTGGCGTTGTCGCAGTCGACGTCGTACCAGTCGCAGCAGAAGGTGTCGGGGGTCCACGACGCGAAGTGGTAGGGGCTCCCCAGGGCGTCGTTCACGGCCAGCAGCGCCGCCTGGTCCTCGTCGTGGCACTGCATCGTGGAGCCCGCGGCGGCGGCGCCGGCGAACCACGACAGCGCCACCATGGCTGCCACTGCCAGCAGGTGCAGTAATTGCTGATGCTGCGAGGAGGAGGCGGCCATGGTCGATTACCTGATCTCTTCTCGATCTTGCCCTTGGTGCTTGCTTGTGATCGGCTTCAGGTAGCTATAGCAGCAGTGACACTTGTGATTGCTTGTGTGTTGGTTGCGGTGGAGGCCTTGGCATCGCCATGCATGCAGATTTATAGGGTTGCAAAAGTGCAAGTTGGGAGCACCTACACTAGCAAAAAGAAATCGGCACTGGGATTAAACATTGCAAAAGCGCAGGGCAGTGGAGGACAGGGATGCAGACATGCACATCGTCGTCTGTGCACTGCACCTCATGCATGTGGAGATGATGATCGAGAGCACACATTATTGGCAGCGACTGTCACTTAGATTTATGCACCGCATATATACACGCTCTGCTCATAGATCTACGAGATATTTCATTCTAGGACTATGCATGAGATGGGAGGGAGTGTAAAAACCTAACTTGTGTGACATGGGTCTGCATTATATTACTCCTTGATGAGATGTTTGGATAAAATTATCTAGCCTACCGCAATATAATATGGATAGCGCGATGAGTGGATCCTCGCATGCCTGCTTCCCCTGATCTCCTGTTGAGCCCGCTTTTGGCCTTTCCGTTGATGTATGGACATGAGACGCTGACGGGGCACTCATGTACGGCCTGGCCTTTCTCAAGTCACGCTCACGCGGCAGAAGGCTCCAATCCAGTTCAATTATCCCATCATCTCCATCCCGTGAACAGGTGCTTAGGGAGCCTCCTATGTTTTTTCTTCACAAAATGACGCACAACTTTCTTGCATTGTTCAAAAAATAAATAATGACATAAGTTGGTGACTTAGTTAAAGATTACGGGCTGCTTTATGTTTTTAAAATGATAGACGAGGGTATTCTTTAAATTGAACAAATCAAATGGTTATTATTTTATTAATAATTATGAGAATTGTTGAATTGATGGCCAACTGTTTCTATTTTCTGTGAAAATTTCTAAAATTTATCTAATCAGTAACATAATTTATGAGTTGATCTCAACTCACCTTTGTTAGATTCCTTGTGGTGGTACTATCCACCTAGTCTCGACTTCTTGGCTCCTTGACTCCGCACGGGTTCTATTATTTTCTAGTTATATTACATGATTTAATTATTGGCGTTATTTTTTCAGTATATAACGTACTTGTTAATAGCGAGACATTTTTGGTGACTTTATCAATCTCATGATATGCGGGCGTAGATTCGCAAAGATGCTTATTGGCATGGGTTTAGACATACATATATTCGTATGGGTGCGTGTATTATATGCTTTGCATTTATACAGGTGCTTTGCAAAAAAAAAGAGTAAAATAATACACCGGTGGTCCCTAAACTTATACTGGGGTGTCATTTAGGTCCCTGAACTCTCAAAATGTATTTTTAGTCACTGAACTTGTCTCAATGTGTCATTTAGGTCACTAAACTATTAAAATATATTTTTAAATCCTCAAACTTGTACAAAGATGCCACCAGATCCGTAAACTCCAAAAGATATATTTTTAAAATGATAGACGTGGGTATTCTTTAAATTGAACAAATCAAAAATGGTTATTATTTTATTAATAATTATCAGAATTGTTGAATTGATGGCCAACTGTTTCTATTTTCTGTGAAAATTTCTAAAATTTATCTAATCAGTAACATAACTTATGAGTTGATCTCAACTCACCTTTGTTAGATTCCTTGTAGTGGTACTATCCACCTAGGCTCGACTTCTTGGCTCTTTGACTCGGCACCTGTTAATAGCGAGACACTTATGGTGACTTTATCAATCTCCTGATCTGCGGGTGTAGACTCACAAAGATGCTTATTGGCGTGGGTTTACACATATATATTCATAGAGATGATGTATTATATGCTTTGCATTTGTACGGGTGCTTTTGCAAAAAAAAGAGAGTAAATTAATACACCGGTGGTCCCTAAACTTATACTGAGGTGTCATCTAGCGGTCCCTGAACTCTCAAAATGCATTTTCAGTCACTGAACTTGTCTCAATGTGTCATTTGGGTCACTAAACTATTAAAATATATTTTCAAATCCTCAAACTTGTACAAAGATGCCACCAGATCCGTAAACTCCAAAAGATATATTTTCATAAACTTATCATGGCCTTACGGGTATCATTACTAGTCCAAACACGCGATAAGATGAAGACTTATCCTAATTCTCGCACCAGATCTCTCCATTTTTTGTCGCATTCTGAGAGTTTGGGGACTTGAATGACACGTTGGGACAATTTTGAGAACTTGAAAATATATTTTGAAAGATTGGAGACCTAAATAACACACCCGAACAAGTTCGGGAATACAAAAATATATTTTAAGAGTTTGAGGATCATGACATCGCATGACAAGTTTAAGGATCATCAGTGTATTTTACTAAAAACAATAGTAACCTAACTTCTGTGATTTCCAACTAAACCCGTGTGCGTAAGATCACCTTTCCAAACAGAAAGGCTCTTTGCCCTGGTGTTGGTGTATCCATCAACTTCCACGACCACGACCACAATAACCACGACCGCCCCCATTCACTCTCCACGAAAACGTGTGTGTTGCACACTATCAGCACTGCAATGTAGTGGGTCACTTCCGGGCACCTCTGGTGACGATGCACAAATTTTTGGGCACCTGCTAGCTAGAGCTTAGCATGATATGCATGGGAGGACATGCCCAGCTAGCTGCCTGTTTAAACCTATGAGCAGTTTAATTACTTTTTTGTGCGTTCAATTGTGTACTCCACACATCCACTAATCCATTTTTTTTTTACTTTCATGAATGGCACAAAGGAAAGCATGGGCTTGTTTAAGGCTTGAGAAAACTGGCTGGTGCCAGTCTGCCAGACTACCACGCAGCGTAGCGAGACGCTTGATTTTGTCAGCCTGGGGGCCAGGATCGCCGTTGCCTGGCTCAAATCTCCATCCAAACAAGCATACTGGATCGGAGGTAGTCGCAAACTGCATGTGGCGAATCCGTTGGATTTCTTCCGATCGACCAGTGATCAAGGAGGAGTCACTGGAGATCGCTCGGTCCAACACGCCGCCGTCCACGTACTGGGATCCTATCTAGCTGCATGCGCTGCAGCGTTGCACCGGCGGCGAAGACATGGCACCAGTGCGTGGGCGTCGGCCGTAGCCGGCCTGCCGTCTCCTTGCCTCGAGCGGCGGCGGCCACTCGCCGACGAGCTCCAGCACTGCCGTGGCCCGTGGATGCCTGACTTGGACAACCGAGTCGCTGGCCGCAGCCCGCGCACGATCTGGGTGGCCCGTGCTCGATCCGACGGCCGACAGGAACCCAGGGGTGGTCGGTATTTGAAATACCGTCCACCCCCTGGTCGGTACCGTCCCGCTCCCGCCCCTGGCACAGGCCCCAGAGGCCCGGACGCCGCCTTCGCTGCCCGCCGCGGCGAGCCTGGGCGCCGCCGCGTCCCCGGAACTCCAGTTGCGCGCTCAGGGACGAGAGCCGCTGCGGAGCTTGGCAACACGGCGCCGCCGGCGCGGCGCTGACGACCTTGGTTGCTTCGGACGTACGGCGAGCGCCGTGGCGCGCGAGCCCGCCGGCGCCGAACTTGTTCCTCCGCCGAGCACGACGCGCCCGCACGACATCTACCTAGGTCGTGGGCGCACGCGCGCTCCGGCGGCGGCGCACCGGAACACGTACGTCGTCCGGCCGCGTCTTGAACGTCGGCAGTTTGCGTTAGTTCCTCCTCCGTTCTGAAGGAGAGCGAGGCTTCGGCTACTGGACCATCTCATGCTACAAAAGCGAAGGGATCCCTGTCGTGTAGTAGCTAGAAGCACCGGCAATCTCAGAAGCTAGAAGCTGGGGACAAAAAGGAACATCAGACCAGACGACGCCGAATCGGCGACCACGGACTATGCTTCTGCCCCTGATCAGATCGTGCGAGATTCTTCTATGGTCTTCAATGATGACCGGTCAAGCGGCGAGGATCCCGGCCTGCATCATAGACCGGCGGCGGGCCACTCGCCGACGAGCTCAAGCCCCGCCGCCGCGGCGCCGCATCGCGTCCCCGCGGTTTCGCCTGGCGAAGATGACCGACCGAGTCGCTAACCGCAGCCCACGCGCGGATCCTGCGCCGCACGTGCTCGATCCGACGGCCGTAAATACCCCAAGGGTGGTCGGTATTTGAAATACCGTCCACCCCCAGGTCGGTACCGTGCCACCCTTGGCAGCCGTTGGCCGCGCGCGCCGCCACACCTCCGGACACGAGCGAACACCCGTGGCGTGCCGGAGCGCCTCTGTATCCCTGGCTGGGCGCCAGTTCACCTCCTCCCTTTCTCCAGGCTTCTTGCCGCCCCCGTCGGCAGCCGTGAGCGCGACGCGGCGGCGCCGGCGCCGGCGCTGACCCTGTACTTGTGGGCGGTGGGTGTCCTGTCCTCCGAGCACGACGGGGAGGGCGCGGTCCAGCCTCGGCGACGTGCGCACCGCCGCCGCCACGCAGCGCTCGCGTCTGCTCTGTTACTGCTGTGCGCGCAGATATATGGCCGTCGACACGCACGCACGCAGGCGGCGTACGTGTTGCCCGCGCTCTCGCCGCCGGCCGGCCACCAATCGAGCTAGACCTGGCACCTCGACACGCACGCAGGCCTGTACGTGGAGTCAATCGGCGGCTGCGTCGCCTCCCGATCCCCTTCTGTCGTGGGCAAAGAATTCATATTGTTGGTTGCTTGTTGACTGAGATTCAGAGGAGGCCAGGGAGCGGCTTGGTTGGCGTTTCAGCGAGCACATCCGGGTCATAATTAAGTTTTCCCTCTTTCTTTAATTTATTTAATATTTACTAGCATGAAGAAACATTGTTGGGACTTGGGATCTTAAAATGAGAATGAGAAAAAGCATTAAAGTTACCGGGATGCATCGGCCGGTTACCTGCTCCCGGCATTGTTCTATTAAACGCTATGTACTAAAACAATATCACTTGAGTGGACCATGGTAAACAGACCAGTCGTGCGAAGCGTTTTTAAAAATACTTTATATTCGCTCTCTTATAAGTATAGAAAACTTTAGATATTCTCAAATGTAGATGCACATCATCTTTGAGATAGTTGGTCTTTATTTATATGAAAAAGACTCTCCAATCTATTGTTTATTAGCAATACGGGATAATGAGCAGGTGGGTCCGCGTGGGTATGGGTAGAGTCTTAGGTGACAAAAACATTAGCGAATTGGCAGATTCACAGCGGAACATGCAATTTTCATCTGTCTACCGCCTGGTAGACAGAAAAAATTCCGCCAGGTGGGTCCGGTGTGAGAGGAGGGTATTGAAAAAATGTTTTCAATTGTCTAGGATCTTTATAGTATAGAAAAATGTTTTCAATTGTTTAGGATCTTTATAGTATAGATTGACTATCAGATTAAGACTATAGATCCAATTTGTTTATTTAATATTTATTGACCATCTAGTTCACATTTCATCCGTATTTATTGCACCATGCATGTACCGGTATTTCGATATGATGACAATCTTCGTGAAATTTGGGGTGGAATTTAGAAACTAACAAAGGCTGCATCTGAAGCCCCCCTGCCCATGAGATTCAGCGGAGCCAAGTACTCTGTTTCCCACAGGGTTCTTTTTCACAGTATTGTGCCAGAACATATATATATATATATATATAATATAATAACCCTTATGAAAGTGGGCGGGTCCGGCGGCCGGTCAGGGGCTACACGTCAGCAAATTTTTTTTCACCGCTCGATTTCGATCTGACGATTCGGTTTTTACCGTGCGCATCGTCTTCCCCCTGCGTAGGTGTCGCCAGATTGTGCGGCAGAAGCCTCCAGAATCGCTTCGATCCGTCTCCTCGTCTTCCCGTGGGTCCACAAGTCGGTGGCTGGACGGGGAACTCCCACGAATCCCTCCGGTCAAGATAAACACGGCGCCGCGATTTTTTTTCCTCTCCTCTGCCGACGACGGCGGAGGCGGCGTCAAGCGGTCGGACGGCGTTGCGGCTGCATTGGATACGGCGAAGGCGGCGTCGAGCGGGTGGATAGCGGCAGCGGCTGCTCCGGCGGTGGAGGAGGCGACGGCGCGCTGGTGGACGGCGGCCGCCGTCGCTGTTGACGGGAACGCGCGTGCGCAGGCTGATGGCGGACGCGCGCTAGCTAGCGGACCTGGAGATACAGACGGGCGGCCGCACCTGCGGCCACGCAGGTAATGCAGCGGCGGCGGCACGCGGGTCTGCAGCGGTCGCGGCCACGCGGGTGGTTGCAGAACCACACTGTGTTTTCCTCTTCCCCTTCTTTAGATGTGCTTCTTGTTTGCAGGGCGCACGGCTGTTTGCAGGGGTGAGGCACACTATAAGACGCTGGCCGCTACAGCAACATCAGCAGCGAAGACGACAATGGTTCAGGACTTCAGGTAATCGACAGTCCCTATCCACCATCCCCTCATATTCCTCACCACACATGTCAATAGTCACGTGAAATTTTGTTTCCTCTTCCCTTTGAGGGGACATAAGTTTGATCCAAATATTTAATTTTTTTTATAAGGGAACAGAAGCTTGATCCAGAGAGGAGTGGTCCAGTTTGGGTGACCAGCAACTTGATTTGGTGATCCATTTCATGATTTATTCAGCTGCCGGTCCAGCAGTTTAGTTGAATCAATCAAGTGATGTAATTATTCAACATTTGACTTTTTTTAATGTACACCTGCTGAGCTTCTTGCTTGTTTTTTTGGCAAGTTTAGTCCATTACAGGGAGCTTCATGTTTTCTATGTTCTTCGGAGACCAGCAGCTTTGCAAGTTTGATTAATATTGTTATTTCCTTTCACTGTGATGATGTCTGGCTTATATACAGTTACAATAATCTTTGTTACAGTTGCATATATATATATATGCCTGCTCATGCTTCTGTCTTTTCAAATGAGTGCACTGTCTGCTTTATAATTATATGATTATTTCTATTAGAGCTGCATAGCTGCGTGTTCATGCTTCTCCTTTTTCCACTAATGTTGGTTTAGGTTGTCTATGCTTCCCAATAAGTAGTACTTTGTTTTAGTACTAGAATAACTCTTCATATTTGTGTCATTTGAGTTTACTTTATCGATCTTGGTTGCTGTTGTATGCCACCTCTTCTTCATAAGCAGTTTACCTTTTCTAACGTTTCTTGCAGTGCTACACTAATCAGGTGGTTTTCGGAGCCGCTGTCCATTGTGAGTGATCCTGTTATACAAACCTGGTATCCTATTTCCACCTCCTACCCTCTTATGTATTCACTAACTTTACTATGAGTATGTTATCTTGCTACTGAAATAGTAATCAACTGCTTAACCAATGCTGGTTATTGTTTCCCTAAGTTATTATCATTAAAGCATGGTTATATACGGACCCTGCATTTAGATTCCAGTTTACCTGTCAGATCTGTGTGTATATGTTTCAGCTTTCTTTGTCTATTTGGCATGCTTCTGTATGACAGCTCTTCTTGATGAGTTGTTTACCTTCTCTAACTTTTTCTCTACGAAAATGCCGACCTTTGCAGTTCTACAATTATTAACCGGTATGTCTGCTCTCCACCTACTCCCTTTTGCATTCCCTGATGCATTGTTGTGCTTGGAAGATAGTACATGTTCCTCTGTTGTCATCTTGGTACTGAGATAGTCATCCTCTTATTAGACAATGCTGGTTATTATTCCATTTGCACTCTGCATTTAGGTTTCAGTTTATCTATTGAAACTGTAAGTCGTCTAGGACTCTATGTATGGTATTGGTAATTTACAATATGATTTTCTTAAAAAACTTACTAGGAAGCAAAAAATTTGCTGTCATGCATGATATATGTTATTTGTACCATCTATTGCTGTCTTTTTCCATAAACAATTTCTACTTCTAGCTCCTTTTCCCCTTATTATGTTTGCATTGTGAGTTTTCAGGGTAAGTTCAGGGCTTTAAACTCTGCTAATTTAACTGCTCTATTTTTTGGCCTTGGAAGAATATTGTTCTGATGCCTATATTGTTATTACAATTTACCAGTATCTCTTCATGCTCATGTCCCCATTTTAGGTTGTTCAGTGCCTTTTAATCACCATAAATACACTTCTGTTTTAGTTTAGCACAACCCTTGCCCGTGCTTTTTCAGAGTCTGCATATGTTTAATTATTCTGAATATATATGCACAAATATGCATATTGCATAAACATATCATTCAGGTCACCTTGCCAACACATAATTGGCCCAACATACACAATTGTTTGAATTTTGCCAATTAATTCGGGGTCAGATTCAGATAGACATATTTAAGCAAGTTGCAGTATTAGAGCTAGCACACCTTGGAACTGAGCAAACTACCTTTACTGCAAATTCGTTGTTGCATCAACCATACACCTCACGGACCATCTGCTAACAGATCAGAGCTACAGTCTACAACAGCTAAACAAAGAATGTTCAACGATGTAGTTCTATTTCTGCAGGCACATTGCAATGGTGAGAAAAAATGCAGCTGTATTAGACACAATGCTAGCAGGTAATCAAGACGGCTAATTTGTTAGAAACCGTGAAGCTATGCTTCGTCCTACTTCAGTAACCAATATTACCATGCATTCTATTTATGTGCAAATTAGTTACATTAATCAGGAAACTAAGAAACTGACATTGTTTTGCCAATCCGGCAGGGAACCAATTTGTCAATGCATAAAACAACCTGATCATGAAGAAAAAGAGGACAGCAATAATTTTGAATTCCTGATCTCTGCCTTTGAGATTTTAGTAGCATCCATCAACTCTAAAGGTATCGTTAAGAGTTCCCTTGCCTGTCAAGTTTCATTGTTTGTGGCAGTGTGTCTATAACATCTCAAGTTTCTGCCATCTCATCCAATCTATTTCATGTCTTAAAGTATTGACCACCTTCCTTTGAAAAAATAATTTGACAGTGGACATTATGGCATCAAGTTCGTCATCTAACGATTATAAGGTTGCCCTGCTATTTCTTCTATGGTAAAGAAAGTCCTTTGAAAATGTTGTTATATATGTAGTTACTCTACCTTTTAGATTTAAAATATAGTACAAGAGTAGATAATCAGCTTTATGAATAAAAGAATACCTCTGCAACTAAACTTTGATAAAGAAAAATCCAGCCAAGAATACATTTCTTATTTTACACAAGTAATTTTTATACTGTTTATTAACAATTAGTTTTTAGATACCATTGTCGGTTAATAATTATGTCTTGCTCATTTGTTTTTAGGTTAATTGAAATGCATGCATACTTGAAGAGATTCCTGAAGCTCTCAGATTTTCAATATATTTGACCTTTTTGCCTTGATGCTTCATTATTTTATTTGGGATGAGTAATTGAAGCAAAGCTGGCCATTTTCATATTTAACTAGCTGAATAAGAACTGACTTCATAATGCTATGATTCTGGTACTTCTGCTTCTTTAGAACATTGCTGATATTCTTCAAAATGTATGTGACATCTGAATATCTATACTGTTATCCTACAGCCAAAGCCTGAATAATTAACAGGTTACCTCATACATGCACCTGATGCGGAATTGGACAGAGCATTATGATGTTGGATAAATTTCCTCTAACGAAAGTGAATATCAGCATCTATCAAGCAGGTGTCCATATGAGTTCATGAGAACGGATATATGAGGGAAAATTAGCATAAGGTGAATCACAACCCTTTTCAGGTTGGATTCTCTCACTCTTGAATCCTTGTATAATTATTCAGCATGCTTGCTCGCGATTCCATTCTCTTGTTCCATGCAATAATACGTGGACCATAAAGGTACATCGAGATAGAAGGTTTCAGCATCTTCGGAGGAGGCACCTTCAGAGGGAGGAGTTCCAATCACTTACGAGTGGCACTAATGTCTGGCTTAATTTGCAAGGTTTTGATGACGTATGATCTCTTGTCTTGAAATATATGTTTTATGCTTGATGCTTCCACATAATATTTTTTTTGGGTAGAAATTGTGCCCATACACAGTCTGCAATCTGTTACCATTATCTCGAAACTGCACGCCATACCGTGATCTCAAAGTACTGTCATGGAGCACTACTATCACTATATCGTAGAATTTAGGTTACCTCCTTATGCATTTACTGCTTATGCAAGGATACTTACCAGTGTTGTTTCTTACCAATAATGGTTATGGGCTTAATGTCAATATTTAGCCAGATTGCAACGATAGGGAAGTATATTGAAATGCTTCAAATTTCCATATATACATAATGCTAATTTTTGCCCTTTCTGCTGATAAGATCTGGAGCTAATTGTTTGCCATGTGCATAATTGCAGTGCTGCATGATTTTATCACTTAAACCCATAAAACATTGTTGTGAAACAATATGAGCTTGCCGGAAAATATGGCAATGATGGGTGATGGTCTTGGTCTCCAAGGTTAGTTTATTAGACTGAGACTCCTATTCTTCATTGACCTAATAACAAGGAAGTACATTGTGTTCAGGAGAAGAAAGTACATTATGTTATTATTGATTCATCGTTATGACATCGAGCGTGCGTAATTATAGCCATTTATAATTCCCCGTTGATCAATCTCTATGACCATCTTTCCAAAACCATTGTTATGACATCTAATGCTACTGTAGGTGACATATGAATATGTATGAGCATTCTGATATGAGTTACGTCATCTAATGCTTAGGATAAATATAATCCAGTTTTCATCAGACAATATGGTTCTTTAAAAAAAATTCCCTAAAAAAGCATGCCCTGACATTGTTGCATGGCAATACCTCATATTGCTTATTTTAGTGGTATCTACATCGACTGATCAATCTTAACAACCGTCCTGACATTATTTCACTATACTGATTATGTGCCAATATAGATACGAGATTCAAATTGAACCAGCAGCCAAATGTTTTAGGCACCATGAGTACACGTCGGCGCATTATTGACCTTCGATGATATGATACATGTCAATGTAAGCCCCAACATTTTTTTAGTCTGATGCCTTCTTTTTAGGGAAGGCAGTGTTAGCAATACACTTTGAACTTATCGATTAGACATACTCCCTATCCGTGTAGTTCCAGTGCTAATGGTTTTTGTTTCTCCATGGTGGATGCATATCAGATTTGTTCCGTGTGCTTAAAAATGTGAAACTTGAATGTTATTAACGATGTTCTATATTATTATTATTATTATTGTTAGCAGCAAAGTTTAAATGCTTACACGTTTTTTTTTCTTGGTGGGGTTCTAATTAGGTGTAGAAGAAAAAATGAGTAAAAAAGAATAAGTACTACTGTCAACCTGCAGGTAAAGAAGATGCAGATATGGTTTTAACTTCTTAATGTCTGACAGATTACGTGAGACTATGGGTGGGGAAGGCTTCAAATTAAAAGTGTCAGATGAAGACTCAAAATTAAGTTGTTCCTATATCTTGCACTAATGTTTTATTAGGAAGTTCATAATTGATATTTTCCTGTGCCTTGTGCTTTACTGTGATATGAATGATCAACTCTAGCATTGTATCTTACCGGGTTTTGTACTGATTGCAAAATCCTGCTCTAAACAGTTGCACAACCTGTCCAGCAGTTCATTTACTCCTCTTTTCTATTGAGTTAAGGGCTATATTGTGTGCCATATTTTAATAATTGTTCATAAAAAAAATATTTTAGTTTAATGTAGCCGCGCGCAGGGCGCGCGCTAATCACTAGTTAATAATGGTTAAGGAACGATGACAAGGACAAGGATGAGAGATAGGCGGTCAAGAAGGCTTCGTTGTCCGACGACCCTGCGCTAGCATGACTACGCGAGCTGCCGGCGGCCAGGAAGCGGCGCACGGAGGCGGCGAACGCCTCAACAACGGCGCGCCCCGCGTCCGCGTTGGCAGCCTGTCTCTGCAGCGCGGCCACGAGCGTCTCGTCGCCCGCCGCGCCGGCGCCGCGCCTGAGCCTGCCGGCCATCCTCGCCATGCGCTCCGCCATGCGCGCCGCCTCGGCCTCCACCAGCGCGGCCACGGCCATCTCCTCGGCCGTCGGGACGTAGCCTTCCTCCAGCGCCGCGTCCGTGTGGCCGGCGACGTACCCGAGGAACCCCGGCATGCGGGGGTCGACGAGGCGGTGCTCCTCGGCGGCCAGCCTCCCGAGCTCCTCCTCCTGCAGTCGCGGCGTGGCTGCGACGAGCTCCTCGGCGTCGGCGGCCCGCGCGTCGGAGAAGGCGGCCTGCTCCCGCAGCGCGTCGGCGAACGCCGCCTCGCCCGGCCGGAGCGACAGCACCGACACGGCACGCCGGATGTCGTCTGCTTCCCTCATCGTCTCCGCCGCGCACCGTGCCTGGACCTCTAACCCCTCCGCCCAATCCCAAGAATCGGAGGAAAGATGCCCGGCGTCCTGCAGACCCGCCGCCGTGGAGAGCAGGGCCCTGAAACCCTCCTCCAGAGCTCGAGAGACGTCAGCGCCGTCCTGCACGAATTCCCTCAGTGGCGGTGTTTAGTTCCCCGTCAGGTCACTAAACTTCCCAAAATTCTCTTTCCAAACTTCACTATTTACCTATCACATCAAATCTCTCTCCTCATGCATGAAACATTAAACGTGGGTAAATAAAAAAACTAATTACATGGTTTTGATATACACGACGAGACGAATCTTTTAAGCCTACTTAAATCATGATAGGAAAATATTTACCACAACCAAACGAAAAGTGCTGCGCTACGGTGTCGGATGCGATATTTTCACCCAACTTTTCCATCCACTTTTTGGAACTAAACACACAGCCGGTAACATCAGCTTCTCCTCGCTTAGGCAGTACGCTGCATCGGGTGTGGTCGCCATGGATGATGGATATGATTGATTTGATTGACTTCTGGGCGATCGATCAAGCTGAACACGATATGATGATGCTCCGATATATATGATCCGGCCGGCCTCTCCCCTTTTTTTATGCAGTACGTACAAATCCGATTTGGAATCATACATTGAAACAACAAACTCTCGATTAGTATCCGAGTCAAGTTTTTATTCATTCCTACGTTCAAGTCAACTTGACCAACAAGCGAAGTTTCAATCCGATCTTGTTTCCTAATATGCTGTACACTACGACACCCATCTGTGTAACCGACTATATAGTGTAGAAGGCCCATTATTTAATCCAAGGCATAATTTCCTTATTAGTAATGTGTTTTTATATAAAAAAGAAGTAAATGTACTAAAACATAATATATTATATGTTCACTGCGTAGATCTACTCATCCAACACAATTTGATTTTTTATTTTATGATTTTGTCCAAAACTGCTTAGGGATGATTTGTCCGGTTTTAGAAAGTTCAGAGGTAAAAAATCCATTTTGTTGGGGGTGAAGTAGACTTTTTCCTTGTTACATCGTGCCTCTTTTTTTGTTTCTGTTCGGAGCAGTTTGAAAAAGTCTCGCATAAAATTTAGTTCTCTTTACCGGACACAAATTCAATTTAAAATTTCAAACCATATTGTAATGCATGGGCTATCGGATTATCAGATAGCACATAATACACATAGATTTTGAGTTCCTCCACAGAAATTTCCATTTACCATATCTCGTAGCAGTATATTATTTGTCTATATCAAACAGTGTACTACAAGTACTCCGTACTATTTAGCAACTACACCTCCTCTACCGTATTCATTCAACCTCCGGAAGAAAAAGAAAAAAAAACAACACTATGGACAAACAAATGTTGCATTCTTAGGGTCTGCGTGGAATGCCGCCGAATGCTAGCCTCATTCTCTAGTGATGCACACCAGCCATCATTCTTCGTTCATCCCTATTTATCTACTGACAAGCCAGCTCTGCTTAAAGATAACATCTTTCCTCAAGCTCCGGCCACGTCCTGACGAAGAATCACCTTGCCGGTTTCGATAGCACTGCAAAATCAGGTTGCACAGAAAGCTGAAACCTCCATGCAAACAAGTTACTATCAGCAAACGCAACGCCTCAAGTAGTAGACAGACATACCCTGTAGCAAACGACCGAGTCGTCTGGGTACATCACAAACAGCTTGGTGCCAAGCCGTGCTCGACAGGAATCACAGATACTCTCATCGGTAAGCTGCACATGCCTTGATCTCTCCTCCAATCTTGTCAACCGTGCATCGAGGTTTGTCGCACGTGATAAATTGTGAACAATCTAAGACACAAAAATGAAGGGAAAAGCAAAGAAATTAAACTGGTCAGACGCATCTCCCATAACTTTATAACCAGAAAGAAAGTTCAAATAGGCCAAAGCCGAAGCAGACAGTTTCTCAATCGCAATACAAAAACTCCACCTAAGAATTAGGGAAGAAAAAACTTATGTTCACCTGTCCTTGACGATGATGGTGCACTCGGGCTCTCAGCATTCGTAAAATTGTATCTGATGCCAGCTGAAGTGGCATATCAGGAGATAATCTCTGCCAAAACATTATGGTTCAGATTCCTTTTCCAAAGAAGAAACTAGTGTATAGCAGGATAATCGCGGCACATAAGCGCAAGAATGCAGATGGCAGCACCATAGCACTTACAACATGCAATGATGCATTGAGTACCTTGTACCTAATACCAAATCCTTGTAGTTCTTTCTTCATAAGGATGCCTTAATCTGCTCAACTGCAGATACTTTACGGTAGCAAAAAACCTGGATAAGCCAATTGATTCCAATATAAGAATTATAACATGAATATAATCAGCATAAATTAGATCGGGTACTTTTTCAAATTTTTCATCCAATGAAGGAAATATTCTCAGTTTGCACTACCATAAGCCTTTCCTTTACATTAGAATCTTAGATAACTACATATGGTACTAGTATAAGAAGTGTAAAGGCCAGCCTTGTTTATGCAAGTTATAACTAGTATACACAACAACATTATGATTGCAAGATATAAGCTGTCGTACTTGTAAAACTAAAGGCAAGCCACCAGTTGATACACCCTTTAGCTATCAACCCATGCCAAATTCATATAGGTAGCCTTTCCAGAGCATCTAGTCCTGTGTGCTTGGTCGACTGCATCTACTTAGGATGAATGTAATGCAAAGCTATATGCCTATGTTGTTGTACCACACAATAACACTACTAGAATTTGGATATAGAAGTTCAAACGAATAATTGAGAATCTGGATACAGATGAATAATGGATGTACTATTTAGCAACTACACCTCCTCTACCGTATTCATTCAACCTCCGGAAGAAAAAGAAAAAAAAACAACACTATGGACAAACAAATGTTGCATTCTTAGGGTCTGCGTGGAATGCCGCCGAATGCTAGCCTCATTCTCTAGTGATGCACACCAGCCATCATTCTTCGTTCATCCCTATTTATCTACTGACAAGCCAGCTCTGCTTAAAGATAACATCTTTCCTCAAGCTCCGGCCACGTCCTGACGAAGAATCACCTTGCCGGTTTCGATAGCACTGCAAAATCAGGTTGCACAGAAAGCTGAAACCTCCATGCAAACAAGTTACTATCAGCAAACGCAACGCCTCAAGTAGTAGACAGACATACCCTGTAGCAAACGACCGAGTCGTCTGGGTACATCACAAACAGCTTGGTGCCAAGCCGTGCTCGACAGGAATCACAGATACTCTCATCGGTAAGCTGCACATGCCTTGATCTCTCCTCCAATCTTGTCAACCGTGCATCGAGGTTTGTCGCACGTGATAAATTGTGAACAATCTAAGACACAAAAATGAAGGGAAAAGCAAAGAAATTAAACTGGTCAGACGCATCTCCCATAACTTTATAACCAGAAAGAAAGTTCAAATAGGCCAAAGCCGAAGCAGACAGTTTCTCAATCGCAATACAAAAACTCCACCTAAGAATTAGGGAAGAAAAAACTTATGTTCACCTGTCCTTGACGATGATGGTGCACTCGGGCTCTCAGCATTCGTAAAATTGTATCTGATGCCAACTGAAGAGGCATATCGGGAGATAATCTCTGCCAAAACATTATGGTTCAGATTCTTTTTTCCAAAGAAACTAGTGTATAGCAGGATAATCGCGGCACATAAGCGCAAGAATGCAGATGGCAGCACCATAGCACTTACAACATGCAATGATGCATTGAGTACCTTGTACCTAATACCAAAAATGCAGTAACCTTCTTGAGACTTCTCACATTTCTATGGCTCTTGTGGAACAGCATATATGTTCTTTTACAATACAGGACTAGGAGATTATAGGCCGTCTTATTTACCTTTATCTACTCGCCTACTAGCTGGCAAGTTTGTTTCATAGAAAACCTATACAGCCCCTGTTTACAGGATCGTGGTCATTGGACAGGAAAGTCTGACGGCAAGGCTTGGGCACCAAAACAGGTAAATAAAATTGTTCAGATATTGATGGCTGAATCCTATTGTGAAGACGGAACTATCTGTGACCTATTTTATTTGAATTACTCACTTTTCAAGAGAACAAAGACACTGAACGCCACCTTTCTGGACATAACTACCTTTACAATATTTATTGTGCTATCTCCTTTTGTGACTGATGTCATCCTAGAATACCGAAGGCCAGAATAACCTCTAGCGTGCATGTAACAAGATTCTCAAAGAATCTGCCAGTATTGATGCAATAATAAATTAGTACCTCCAGTACTTGCATGGGATCCAAAGATTTCCCATGATTGTGAAGAAGTCTTACAGCTGCTGTAAACATAGGCTCTTTCCCGTTTTGAGGGTCCAAATACAGACCCAAAAGCCTGAGTTTAAAAAACCATGGAGACAACATGAACTATTGACCAGAGACTATTTCATATTAAAGATGAAGAAAAAAAATCTAAGCAATATAGAAATATTGATGTGGAATAAAGAGCATACTGAATATAGGCATCATCTCGACCAATCTCTGCACAATACTGCTCAGCAGCTTCACTATCCTCCAGTTTCCTTCATCACATACCAAGCAGCACAGAGTCAATGGTGCAAGTTACAGACTACGATAAACCAATACATAAGAAAAGTAGCATATAGTAAAACAAACACAACAGCATAGCATCTTACAATGCTAATATCTGAAGTACAATATTCTCTTGGCCCATCTTCCTATACAATATTGCCTGACAAAGGAAAAAAGTCTCAAAAATCAGTATTATTAATAATGACAGCACAATCAGGCAAGCATGGAACTGCAAGGAAGAAGACAAATCATAACATCACCTTTTCCAGCCATAGCTCAGATTCCGCTATCACATCGAGCACGTCTTCTGGATCATACAGGTCTGAAGCTTGCAGAAATAACTGCAACTTCTCTCTTAACAAATAAATGAATTGTGCATCAGAATCCATATCTCTATTGTTTCTCCCTCTATATTTAGACTCCATATGAACTGCTTCAATCGCAGATTTGGCCAGCGAAAGAGCATATGATGTGTGATAGTGAGGGTCATCGCAACCCTGATCCTCAATCAACCACTGCAAATATCTGTATAATTTGCCAGGTTCAGATTTCTTGACAACAGAAGGATATATAAGAAAAATATGATTATTACATAGCATTTTCTGCTGATGAATGATAAATGATAAAGGTGACACAAGAGAACAAAAGACAAACAGCTTTAAAGAACATGTCAAGGAATTACACTGATTGCATAATATTGTATCAGAAATTAAGTCATGGGAGCATGGTGCAAAATCAGTCCAGTAAAACTCTTGTCGACTAAAATTAGAAGGATGTTGCATTCCTAGGGTTCTTTGCTGGAGGTTGCGAAAACATAAAATCAACGCTACCATACAAATATGTCCATAGAATAATCCTGCTACTTTTCTAACTCATATTTTCTTCAATGAAACTTTGAGTATAATAAGAAATTAAAATATTGTATTAGGATTGTGGGAGATTTAAAATTGTTGAAGTCCATGGATGATCTATACCTTTGATGGATCGCAACCTTCTCAGTATCAACAGCAGCAACAACCTTTTCTGCAAAATAGCATTATTCAAATAAATGGTAATGAAGTTTATTACACAGGATAGCTATTTTAAGTATTACTAGCTCTCAATTACTAACAGAAACCATATTCCTGAATGCCATATGATCAGCTATAACTATGAAACAGTTTATTCTAAAACAGTCCACCCCTCTGCTCCTATCACCATTCTCTGATACACCTGCTCGGAAACTGGAAAATGTGTTTGTTGATGATTATGTGGTAAAGCATACTGATACGCTGGTTTATCTAGAACAAATCAATTACCTGGTGAGAGTTGTTTTTTCCTTATATCTGATGTTAAAACTGCAATCGCCAGCTCTTGATCAATGTCTGCCACCTGCAAGTAACCATTCAGTAATAAAACATTTCTTATTTGATAAACAAGTCTTTAGCCTGAAATGCATACCCATCCAAGATGTTCCAGAACAAGGTTCTCATCAGATGATGTTTTGAGGATCCTGGCTGCTTCTACAGCGGCAATTTCCTCGCCAGACCTTTTGCCATCCGAAGTTCCACAAGAACCATTTTCAGACAGATCCTTCCACAAACCTGAACTGTAATTCCTTGCCAATATACGCCATATGGCAAGAGCTTTGGAGCACATTCCTTTACTGCCATATAAAAAAGCAAGTGTTTGCAAATGTCCAGAGTCATCCAAAAGGGATTCTAGTTCATCCTGCAAAATGCAGCAAGCGGCTTTCTTATTGTCCACTCAAATGTGCTGATTAGGATGACACCACACTGAGCTCTGTCGGTACAATACGTCAAAGCACAAAAGCACATTGAACGCAGATGTCAAAAGAGCCAGTACATACCACGACACAGCTATTCTGAGAAGATGCAAGCTTCTCCATTTCATCAACAAGATTAAGTGCTCTATAAAGATACATCAGAAAAGTATCAACTCCTTCCATCTCTGGAGAAGACAGATTCTTCATCCGCGATGCACATAGGTACCTAGTTTCATTCAGCATCTTTGCAGTTAGATGTGGCTTCCCAATGATTCATAGTGAACATGAATAGTGCATATACCACACCTGATAATATTTCTGATCGCTAGTTCCAAAAGATCAGCTCTACTTGGTGGGTTTGACAGGAAATCTTCATCTACAACTGTATCCACACCTGCCTTTTTCAGAAACAATGCCTGTTGAACTGTTACCAGTCCATCATCAATAACTTCTTCGAGGGGCTTAGGGGGAGGATGCAAACCCCAATAACGCTTTCTTGGCACCTAATGTATACAGAATATCATGGTTAATGGTTATCACTAGAAACAAATGGTAACCATCGATGAAGATAGTTTGGTTTCTCTCTAGCTTAATCAGTAGGGTATGGACATAGGGTACAGAACTTAGCAAGACTGATAAGTACGGACAGCTAAATTTCAATGTTAAGTGCCAGTGCTGCCCTGAAGGAAAACTGAAAACTAAGCATAAATTGAAAGAATGAGTTGAGTAATCATAAATAATCTAGCTTACTAAGGCTTGACAAGTTCTTATCTATAGCTGCTGTGCCAAAATGTGGTCAAGCTGGTCCATACAGAGAAACTATTAGTTGATTCAGATTTATTGGATAGTTATAAGAGCTCAGTGTAAGAATTAAATGTGAATTTTGAGCATGCACAGAAATAAATTTCAGACACGAGACAATTTGATAATGCATGGGACAATTTAGTTTAGAAACAGAACTAAATCACTCATTTCATATACAATATCCCAACTACCAAGTGGCAGTGTATCATACCAGATCCGACCAACGGTTAGGGTCCCGCATGACAAATGGAAATATTTCTGATGGCTGCATAGTCTCTGAGAGCAAGAAATGATTCACTGCATCCTCAAAACGCAAGTCGAAAAACAACAAGAATCCAAGTTGTGCATGGACAAAGGAGATCATATCCTTTGAGATTTCACCATCTGACTCAAACTCTTCTAGCAGAGAAATAGCTTCCTTGTAGTTCTTTCTTCGTAAGGATGCCTTAATCTGCTCCACTGCAGATACTTTACGGTAGCAAAAAACCTGGATAAGCCAATTGATTCCAATATAAGAATTATAACATGAAAATCAGCATAAATTAGATCAGATACTTTTTCAAATTTTCCATCCTTATAAATTTACTTTGTACATCAATGAAGGAAACATTCTCAGTTTGCACTACCATAAGCCTTTCCTTTACATTAGAATCTTAGATAACTACATATGGTACTATACTTGTATAAGAAGTGTAAAGGCCAGCCTTGTTTAAGCGAGTTATAACTAGTATACACAACAACTTTAAGATTGTAAGATATAAGCTGTCGTACTTGTAAAACTAAAGGCAAGCCACCAGTTGATACACCCTTTAGCTATCAACCCATGCCAAATTCATATAAGTAGCCTTTCCAGTGCATCTAGTCGTGTGTGCTTGGTCGACTGCAACTACTTAGGATGAATGTAATGCAAAGCTATATGCCTATGTTGTTGTACCACACAATAACACTACTAGAATTTGGATATAGAAGTTCAAACGAATAATTGAGAATCTGGATACAGATGAATAATGGATGGTTAACATACCTACGTTACCTTATAAGCCGTAGCGATCAGAACCAGCTCCGTGCCGATCCCGTCCTCATCGGTAGCCACAATCAAAACACCTTGGCCAGTCCTGGCAACAGGAATAGTCTGTAGGTGCGCCCCGTTTCTCCTCCTGTACACATCCACCTTGGAGTTCCCAGCAACAATCACATAGGGGAACACTTCGGCAATACAGTCAGGTGCGGTATTGAACACCAAGCTGCTTCCAACCGGCTGACCAAATCTATCAACTACCACCCCGACATTGTCCACCAGGAGCATCACCTCGTCACCGCCGGAGAGTGGCCTCACCCTTGGCTGCCCCGAGGATTCCGGGAGAGTGAATATGTCCACACCCTGGCCAGCGGTGCTAGAGAAGAGCGAGTACCCAGCCGCGGTGGCAACGAAGACTGAGTCGTCGACCCAACCGAGCGCCTTGACCCCCTCGACGGCGGCGATCTCGCGCGTCTGCACATCGAGCTCGTCGCCGTCCTGCAGCGTGAGGTCCACGCGGAGCAGCTTCTTGCCGACGGAGACGGCGATGGAGCATGACGGGGAGGCCGGGTCGTCGGACCACGCGCGGCGGGCGGCGGCGGCGGCGACGTTGCGCAGGGAGCCGAGGCGGCGGACGGGGCGGGAGAGGAGCGGGTCGGCGAGGAGGAGGAGGCCGCCGGCGAGGACGAGGAGGCGGGCGACGGAGGGGAGCGGGAGGATGGCGGAGACGGGGAGCGTGGCGCCGATGGGGAGGAGGCGGAGGAACTCGGGGGCGGAGGGGTCCTGGAGGGAGAAAAGGAGCAGCTTGCCGCCGCCGGTGCCGAGGTAGAGCAGGTGGGCGGAGAGGGCGGCGGCGCGGACGGTGAGCGGGGAGGATACGGGGAGGCCGGCGAGCGCGGCGGGGTCGAGCGTGGCGAGGGCCTCGAGGGCCGCGCGGGAGGCCGGCGGCTGGGATCCCATCGGAATTGGGGTTAGGTTTAGGGGAAGCGCCGCGCCATAGCTGCCTACTAGTCAGTCGGTCGGTCGGCCAGTCAAAACTCTTTGCTTGGCTTGCTTGGAGTTGGGGGCCGAGGAGGAAGACGACTCCAGACTGCCGATGTTAGCTGATCTGGACGATTTGATTCACTCATCTTTTTTTAGCACGTATTTTATTAAATAAACAATTTATACACAATATTTGTTACAGGTCAAACAGAAATTGATCTATACAAGCGCACAAAAAACTAAAAAAGAAAAAAAAACTGGAAAAAGAAGCCAACAAACAAACGGCGAGCAGAACGATTCATCACTCATCTGACTTGCAAATCTGACACGGATAGAGAGACACTGCAGATCCAACGCTAAAACATAACCAAAAAAAACTTCTTCAGTTACAGTATGTATCATGATTCCGAGTTGCTCAACAGAGCATCCTTCCATGGTCAGAATAAAGAAATTCTGCATCTGCTACCCGAAATCAAACATAGTATTTGCCACAATTCTGACGAAAAATCGGCACAGAGGTTACAAAACATAGCAAAACACAGGAGGAGAACCGTCAGAATTCAGAAGTAGAGCCATCTCCATTTACCAGCTTCCTTGCCAGTGCCAGGACCGCAGCATCATTCAGAGGCGACATAGTAATAAGCAATAACATTACCAGTAAACTTTATACAAACCAGCATGTTTAGCCTACATTATATATATAGGGCCTCGCTTAGCATAGCATAACATTGTTCTCATCTACTGCTAGCACTAGGAACGACGATCGTCCAAATAGCTTGATATGATATTCTACAAAAAGAGGTCCGCTGCAGATTTTGCCTCGACAGCTCCTGTGGCTTAAGGCGTCATCCCCATGGGCGCAGCTGTCCAGCTTGCAGTTGTCGTGTCGACCCAACTGTTGCTACTGATCTCCCCTGCCTCCTTGCAGATCCGTTCCAGCATAGCCAGGAACTCCCTCACTCCGGCGAAAATTCTGAACATGTGAGCTTCGTCGGTGGCTGATCCGCCATGGAAGTACTCTGCCATCTCCTTCACTGAAGACAGGCAGATGCTCTCCTGAGACTGGAGCTTCAGGATCTCCTCCTCAGCTTGCCTCAGGAATGTGCTCATGCTGTTGTGGAAACGTCGAGCACTCTCAGCAGATGTCGCCATGCTGTTCAGCCTCAGCACGTCGTGGACCTTCCCAAGCCCCACTCCGAGGTCAGACACGTTTCTGCTGAGCATCACTATGTCAATGGATGCGGCTTTCTTTGTGTTGCTCAGCTCAGCTACAAGTTTGGAGACAACATCAAGGCCGTGCTTCCTGCATTCAGCATCGCACTGCAAAGTGCTTGTGTTCATTTTGGATGTCGCTGACCCTTGCTGCATCATACCATATCCTTCAGGTTTCGAAATTTCCTGGACAACAAACTGCACAAGTGCAGCCTTTCCATCAGCACCTTTCACATCAACAATCTTCAGAGCTGTGTTTGGCTCCAGGCCATGTGAACTTGGAGACCCTGCATTGATGCTCATGAAGTTGCCAAAATTCATAACAGCCTCAAGTACTTTGTGGAACAGCTTGCTGCTTCTCATCTCCTGGCAAGCCCCCTGGATGAATACAATGAATATGACATTCAGACATGATAGTTGAAAGAAGGAAACATCAATACTATCATTTGTGCGCAATATAATCTCAAACATTCATGTGGTGTGTCCACCCATAACCCATGCAAGAGAATTTAAAAAGCAGCATACAGGCTAAGGGCAAATCTCTAGCCAGCATAATCATGTTGTATTACCTCAAGAGTAGCATATGACAGCCTCAGCTGATTGACCTCCAAATAGAAACTGGCAATGTAAAGCATGGCATCCACTCTTTTGAATGCAAATGGCACATCCAACATTGCCTTCACAAAAGCCTCAACCGGGCAAAGTCTGGTCTGCGAATCATCCTTGAAATATTTCAGCTTAAGCTCTTCTTCATTGCTGAGGACCATCTGAGTGAGCATCCGCAGTGCTTCTACTCCCAAACCATGTGCGTTACCTGTACCCAGCAGAGGAGACATACTGAATACAAACTACTCCAGCAAATTACTGAAACATACCGAATAAACATACTAAATAAACATGTACCCAGCAGAAGAAACATACTGAATTACTGACTATATAAATTTTTAAAAGAAATAGTATAGAGGATCGAAGAAAGCCGTAATTGATTGACTTCAGGAACCACAAATTTGCTATGACATAAAACAAAGAGTGCATCTTAAACAAACTCTGTCCGGGAAACAAATATGGAACTGCCATGAAGAAATTTAATGGCCAACAAATGCTACATCGACGCCCTAAATGCGATCTATTTCTAGGAAATACACGATGCACCTTCAATGAAAGCAGACTGTGTAACTCTGTTTTCAAAATGTATGATTGTACAAGCGGCATGCCATGTAGCCGTTGGTAAGGGCCCCAACGTTTATTAAAGACAATCATTCATGTAACTCATAATCAACAAATCACCATGCGATTCTGCAAACAGGGCCATTAGTACCACCAATTTGAAGGCCCCCACAAGTAATCAATAGAGTGCTTTCATCCATGAAAGACTACAACTTTGGCAGCATTGTTCAGAGAAAACTCAACATGGTTTGCCTGATGGGGGAAAAGGCAATCTATATGTTTACCTTCCAAGAGGGCGTCCCTCAGTTGCTCCTTGGAAACTCCCAATGCCCCCACAACCATCCCGATGCCATGACACCTGGGAGCACCAAGCAAACACACCTCCCTTGGCGCCGCAACTGCCGCCGAGTTGTTGAGGTATAGCTGGATCACCTCGTCCTTCATGCTGTATAAATGCGGTGAGGGCAGTCTGAGAAACCAAATCAAATCCAATCCGCAAAGTAGAAGAGGGAAAGCGAAGATTTGGTCCTACTGCAAAGAGCTGGGCTTCAGCTTGTCCGAGTGCAAAGGCCGCGACTTGCGCACGTCATTGTCATAGGAGTCGCCATCATCTGATGAAGCAACTGCTGCTCGCGGCGGCACGGGCACGAAGGGGTTCCACACGTGCGCCGCCACGGGCTCCGCAGCACCCTTGGGCGGCGACGGCCGCCGTTTAGGGGGCGACGGATTGGGGGCTCGGCCACGCGGCTGAGGGATGGACGGAGGGCGGAAATGGACTGGGCTGGAGCCGAGCGTCGGCGAGGAGGCCGACGGCGACGAGGGAGAGAGCGACGAGGACGACGCGTCGGCGGCGGCGGCGACGGTGTGGCGGCGGAGGAGGTGGAAGGCTGGGCGGTGGCGGCGGAGTGGGCGTGGCCGTGAGCGGGGGGCTAGGAGGCGCGACGTGGCGGTGGCGATGGGGAGGGCGCGGTGCCGCCGCCGCCGGCGGCTCCGGCGGCGGCGGAGGCGGGAGCGGGGAAGTGGTTTGGGCGGTGGGGGGAGTGGAGCAGATGGTGGCGGCGGGGAGCAGCAGGAGGAGGAGGAGGGAGAAGAGGAGGCGGGCGCGAGGTGGCGGCGGCATTGCGCGCCGCGATCCGGCCGCCGGCAATCCGCCGGCGGGGGGGTCACGGGTGGAGAGAGAGAAAGGGGGGATTGGGGGTTCTTGGGCGGCCGAAGGATGCAAACAGCGGTGGGAAATGGCGTGGGTTTTGGCGTGTGCGCGTGGCTGTGCACGCAGAACGCAGTGATGACTCTGCGCTACAGCTGCTAGCTGGTGCTGGGCGTTTGTTCCTTCCTTGGAGATGGTGGTGGGCTGGTGGAGGTGGAGGGGTGCACCGTGCAGCAGCAGGTCTGGCTCTGGGTTTTGTCTCGGGAGTCGGGAGAAAGAGAGAGAGAGGCAGCAGCAGCCAGTCCGCGTCCGCCCACAGCCAGCCGAGCCCCACGGCCACGGGTGGTGTGAAGTGAAGGTGCGAGATATGGGCCCCTCTTTTTTTCGAAATTCGGTGCCTTTTACTCACCCACAGCAGCCCTTTTTTACCGGACTTAAAATCCCCTTTCCCACTTTTTTTTATTGTTCCTCCTGCACTGTTCTTCGAGGAATATACCTACTATTCTATCTATTTTATCCGGCCAGGTTGACACGTAGGACGGAAATAAAGATCAGTGTGGTGCAAAACATAATTAAAAAAATAAAGGAGATGCTGCTTTATAAGCTTAATAGAAAACTTCTGTTTCCAAACTTTTGAACACTTTATTATTTTATTTATAAAGTACTTGGAATTCACTTTTGAAATGCATGTTCTATTTTGCCAGAATATTCGGGAAACTTTCTTTGGAAATAGTGAGAGAGGCTACATACGTTACAACAATCAATTGTACGATATATACATAAAAACTCTATCTTTACAAATTACAAGCAATAACATACTGCCCTGTTAGCTTGACTTATCAGTCACCGGCCAACAGTATTTTTCTCTCAGCAAAAATCAGCACCAGTCACCAGTCAAACTAATAAGTCGAGATCTTATGTTCACTAGTGCCAAGTCCACTATTAACGGGACATGTTTCACTTGAAGTAATTTAATGAATTGTCTAGATTGTCGATTAAAAGATAATTTTTCCGGCTCATATTACCTTTAAAATGGGATTGGCTTAGTTACCATGTTTTACAAACAGAACTTAGCATTTGTCTTTTTTTAGAAGATGGAAGTTAGTATTTGTCGGGCAACAGCAATGGACACATGCTATTTTATTCCTCACTCTTGTGTGTGTAGCCGCGAACTCGCAATTTACCCTCCGGGTACACATGCGAAAACAAAGGTTTGGGGCATTATTGATGAACATAGAATGATAATCCGTATTGCCGCGTTGGGGAAATGTATAGTATAGAACGAGCCATAAAAATATTATTTTATATATTTTATTTGAGAACGGAGTAGTAAATTTGTTTATTCTTGTATCGAAGAGATAGATTTTAATTAGTTAATCAAATACTAGGATGGAAAGTCGGTAGACACGGCGCAGGACAGTGAAAGTGAAAGTGGAGGACGGAGACATCCTCGCTTGGGATTCTCTGATGCACGCAGCCGTTTTGGCGGGAAGCACTTTACACTACATCCAGCCATCCTCCCGTGTCCACTCCCCTCCCATTTTTATTTTACGTCCGTGAACAATGTAATGCTTGCGGTATTTTGTCCATTTCTGGTTTTTCTCATAAAGTGACCTCAATCTATTCATCTGCAGACCTTTTTGCATTTCATTTTTAAGGTTGTGTTTAGTTCCAAAAGTAGAGTGAAGAGTTGGGTGAAAATGTCACATCCGACACTATAGCGCACTGTAGCACTTTTCATTTGTTTGCGGTAAATATTGTCCTATCATGACTTAAATAGGCACAAAAGATTCTTCTCGTCGTGTACATCAAAACCATATAATTAATTTTTTTATTTACACACGTTTAGTGTTCAATGCATGAGGAGAGAGATTTGATGTGATAGGTGAATAGTGAAGTTTGGAAAGAGAATTTTGAGAAGTTTAGTGATGTGATGGGGAACTAAACACAGCCTAAAAATAAGACTTTTTTGCATTTGGTCAAGAAAAGGACCAACAAGGTAATGGCCACATCCAGGATTCCAGCAGCAAGGTGCTAGTGCTATCCTGCCTCTTTTTGCTTTACTTATTAGTTTGTACTGTACTGTATTCTTCTCCTTTACATGGAGGACTGAATAGCTTTTTTTTTTAGGACAGGAGGACTGAATAGCTAGTTCCTGTCCTCTTCTTCCACCCAGCATCTTTACGGTATTAGGCTAGCTCATAAATTTTTTTAATTCATGAATAGTGCAAAAAGTTATGAGCTATCTCTTGTTCAAGAGATAGTCTCATACACGCATTTTAAGATTATATGAGGATGACGTGTAGGGCCATCTATGTTATGAGCTATGTGCTAAGAGCTAGATCATTGAAGGAGTTGTCTCTTAGAGTGCTTAGAGCTATAGTGATATCTCAACCGTTTGGAGAAGGCCTCATCGTCCAGAGAAGACGACGAGAGACTGGTTGTTGTTGTTTTCTGTGTGCTGTGTAAAAGATGACGAAGTAGTGATTTAGCGATTATTTGGGCCGACTTATCAACAACAGCATGGGCGCCTCAGCCCAGCCCAACCCAATATGGCCCATTGTTCATTGGTGGACCGTGGACAGCAGACCAGCCAGCAGATCGGCTCCTCCACTGCAACTGCAACCCTACGACTACGCGACTGCGGCGGCGTCGGCGATCGCGCTCTAGGCCGGCGGCGGCGGCGGCACGGCGGAGTGGACTTGGTGACAGCGGTCGGCTTCGGGGGAAAGTAAGCCCTTCCCTTCCCCGTCCTACGCTCCGTTGCTCGCTCTCCTCCTCCGTCGTTCCTTCCTTCCCTTGGGGCGCGGCGTTGGGCTGGGCCGGCCGGCGCCGCCGTTCTGTGCGCGTGCGGCACGCGCAGGCGCCGCCACCTGCAGATTCCCTCCCCTTCTGTTTCTCTTCTCGAGTTTCCCCTTCTGTTTCTCTTCTCGAGTTTAATGTCATTTTTTCTTTTAAAAATATTTTAAATTTTCTCGGATGTCCATGTGACGTTGTCTTTACTTTGCTGCTGTGAAAATGACGGATCAAAGCCCACAAAAAAGGCCGTGGATCGTTGAAGTCAAGTACTCAACACTTATCCTTCTTATTCATGGCAAGCGGCTCATAATGAGCTAGGTTGATTCCATGAACTACCTAAGGAAATTTTGGTTGTTTATAAGGAATTTTTTGTTTGCCAAACATTTAGGAGGTCTCACTCGATTCCAGGACCTAAAATATTTTCAATATAAATACATTGACAACTAGGTGAATAGAGCGATTAGGGATGAGGCCTGTCGTGTCTCATGCCATCGCAACACCACTATGAAAAAACAATTGCTTTGCGGACGCCTGCTGCTGCTGCTGGTTTGGTTTCCCCTGTCCAACACGGCACGGCAATTTGTGTATGCAGGCTGCAACTAGGGGCGCGTTTGGATCCTGCTACGAATCTCGCTTTGCCTTGCTCGCTCGCCTGGCCTGGCAAGGAGAGGCAAAAGCAAGGAAAGCCCAGTATGCTTGGTTCTTTTGCTTGCTGTCCTTTTCCTTGCTGGGCAACACACATAGTCGCAGCATCAACAACCTTGCTCGTGCAGGAGAGCAGATTTGGCTCTCCCGCGTGGGCAAGGCAAAACTTGGGGGGGCTGGCGAGTTTGCTCGGCAAAGCCAGCTTTTTTTGCGGAACCAGACGTCTGGCCTTGCTCGGCAAGGGGAGGCAAAGAGCGAGCAAGCCATCCAAACGCGCCCTAGAATTCTGGAGTACTTGCACTGATTGCTAGTTCGCTGATAATTATTGCCGTGTTCGGAGTTTTGGGCTAATTTTGCACTGAAATTTCCCATGCTGTATGCACATCTCCTTGTATTTATTTATGTGTTGTCTGTATAACACTGCATTTGGGCTTATCTTGTGTTGATTTAAGTTCACTGAATATGTATAAGGCTAGGACTACAACCCTATAGAATCTGAAGTTGATGTAGTGATGATTAGTTCATTTAATTTGTCTTCTGAGTTGACGCATGATCACCTAAAATTGCCTTAGGAAATGTCAGTTGTATATGCTGCAGTACAACTATGTTTGTTCAAAGCTGTCTCAGTTATTTACTTTGTGCGCACAAGGCTACATGACTGTCACCGTGCTCCATTTTGTGTCGTCGGACAATGCACCGTGTTCCCTTGTTTTACCATGGAATTTTTACCTTTTGCTTTGATGCTATTATCAGTTAATGCAAAACTGTTTAGCTGTTAGGGGAGTCTGTTTGAGAAGGATCCCATGGAGTAAATCTGACATTGTCATATCTATGTAAATTAGACCTGATGCCCAGTTCCATACTTCCATATACCATATCGTCACATCTGGCTGAATGATATTACCATGGCACTCAGTAACAGCATTTTGTGCCTTCATTTCCTGCAGCACGGATGCCGGGATTCAGCAGCCTTGCGCCCAAGACCAGGAACCTGGTGGTGGCGGGGGGATTGTCTGCTTTCGTCCTCGGGGTCTACTACTACACCATGAGAGCGGTGGGAGGCACAGACGAGCTGCAGGTCGCGATTGACAAGTTTGAGGAGATGAAGAAGAAGGACGCCGGAAACAACTCCAACGCAGGATCATAAACACATGCTTCCACTCTGCACCCTTCGATTCTCTGTACTGAACTTGGATATGCTTACATGACAGAAAAGTTCGCCCAAGACAATGCTTTTATGTAATAATTAATAGGCAGTACTCCTATCACTATCAGATAGATCGAGCTTCTGCTTTGATGAAAGCTGTATGTATCGTTTTGGTTCCAAATAGCTTTGATTGCCTGAACGATGATACTGGTATGGCTATGTCATGGAGAGACATTCATGGACCAAATATTTGTATCTGCTTGGATGGATCATTGATTGGTTTGTGGCGACAAATTGCATTGCATATTTGGCATCTGTAAATAGCAAACCTTTTTGGGCAAGGCACTTAAACCCTCCTTTTGGTCATATACGTATGCATCAGCTTGGGCTGAATTTGGGCTTATTTGGAGATTCGTGCAATGGGCTGCCTGGAGTCGTTTCGATCCATTAGAATGGCAGAATTTAAAGATACAGGGACTCTCTTCAGTCTTCTTTTCTGAAGGGCGATCTTTAAATTTAAAGATACAGGGACTCTTTCTTTTCTGAAGGGCGATCTTTGAATTTAAAGATACAAGGACTCTCTCTATTTTACGTATCTCATAGCTTTCTGAAAAAATATAAATCTTTCCGTTTAAGGAAAAAAAAGAAAAAAGATTGAAGACGCAAATTCTAGTCTAGTTGTTAACACCAAAAATTAGCACCAGGAAGAGGCTGACATGTGAGCCGGATTCGGTAAAAGGGTGCCATTCGGCTAAGGGGGCTTTTCTCTGAAGCATTCGGCAAAGACGCTCTGCGGTCGGGAACGCGTCGCTATTCGGCTAAGGGAGTTTCTCTGAAGCATTCGGTAAGGATACTCTGCGGTCGGGAATGCGTCATCATTCGGCAGAGGCATTGTTCCGCAGGCAGGAGCGGTAGCATTCGGGAAGGCGTGATGACGTGGAAAAGCATAAGGAAAAGGCCGGTTCGAACAAGGAACGCAATATGGACACGAAGATTCGTCGTTTATTTTTAGAAACAAGTATTGTACTCGTGTCCGACTAGGAGTTGTAGAGCGATAACTTGGTCCATACTAGATCTTAGCCCACCGCATGGCTCATGACCTAACAGAGGAACCTTCTTGAGACCACAACTTAAATCCACCGGATGATACTAAGCATGGTAACAAGACTACTTGCATCAAAGCTTAAATCCACCGCATGATACTAAGCATGATACAAGGTTGCCGGTACTTACGGAGGTCGACGGATCGATGGCTCCTCTCGAAGGACTCGACGACTCGACTAGGGACTCGATAGTGGCGCGTGGCCGGTTTTGTGTTGGTTATTCGATTGTTTGTATTACAATTGCCATGGGTTTGTATTTATACCCAGGTCTTGATACAACTCCTAGTCGGACACGACTACAACACTTGTTTCTAAAAATAAATGACGAATCTTCGTGCCCATATTGCGTTCCTTGTTCGAACCGGCCTTTTCCGTATCTGCTCAAAGGGTTTATCTACATGCTGACCAAAAATGCTTATCATTATATGCCGAAAACTGTTTAAGAACGCAGCATTGTGATTGGTCATTGTCTCTCCCAAAGCTTTGTATAACAAGCCCGAGAATCCCTCCCTCTCTTCTTCTTCAGTAAAATCAGACTGCCCAGGAAGGAGAACTCTTGGCAGATCAGACTTGAGAAAAGGTGCACCACTCCTGTTCTTGGCGAAAGACAGTAAACATTTGTTAATGAATTGGTCAGCAGCAGCCTTTACCATCTGTTGATGCTCTTCAGACAATTCTTCCAAAGTGACATCCATGATGTCGCTCAACTCAGGATTGTGCCATTAACCCAAATTGTTCGGCATCATCTATA